>JAYRCB010000112.1:63184-151223 GCA_036026315.1 Trachelus stipa
CGTATGCAGCTCAAACCTTGTCCCATACGTCGTCTCTACGTGTACCGTTAGTTCTCGTTTCCCAAGGACTGTTATTAGGAGGTAAATGGACACTCTAGCGTATTGCTATTGGATCGTTCGTTTACCTCATCACTTCGGGTATCACTGTGCAAGCTCGATAAAACTTGAGTGTTAACACTTCTTTGTGACATTTTATTAAGGTCCTGTTGCCGCTTGCTTAAGAAAAAGAACAAAAGAGAAATGTCATATATCTTGTTCAATAAGTGTTCATATTGTATAGGTTAGCGAAGCCGTTCTGAAAGAATTTTTCTTTTTTAATGGAGAAATCCTATTTAAGTGAGTTTAGAGAAGAAAAAATAATTATTTATGATAATAACGGAAATGACAATTTGGAAAAATTTTATGAATGTTAATTTGGAACTTGATTTTGTGTGATGGACTGTAGATAAGAATTTCGAAATGCTAAGATTATTACGTTTTATTCTCAAAAGCATAAAGTTTACACGATTGCTTTTATCGTTCATTCTAGATGACGGTTATTGAAATACATGGAAATATGTTTTCAGTGATTCAATGCTACTAACCTAATATAAAATTTAACGTCTTGGTCTTGCCCCGAGATTCCCTCTATATATTATTTCCTGCTTTTGAAAGTTGAATATTCGGCTGAAAGTTTTTATAAAGCTTATTTTTAAATATTTCCCAGGTAGAAGTATTAATAGAGCAGAAGTTAGGACCCGACGAAATTTCCCTAATGCCGAATTTGGCCCCGATCGAGATGCAGACAAGCGCCTCATCCTTTTTTAACGCATTTCACGCAATCTGGCAATGTTATCGTTGCCTTAATCAGGAAATTTTTATTTCATCCCCATTAGCTATTAGCTATTATCGTTATGCAGCATTTTCTGAATTTCATATTTCGCGGCATTACTGCCAAAGGCATGAACAATATTGTACTTGATTTCCAATTATCTCACTTCTTGACCTTGCACTATTTCTAATTTGTCTGGTTAAATGTTTATTGCAACATGAAAACTTAGATTTACCCCCACTGTACACTTCTCCTGACTCTAGCAAATTACTCACTTCGTTATTGGCTTCAGCAGAGTCAGACCTGAAATAATTGAAGAGATTGGTAATTGCACTGGATATACGTGGGGATCTTTGGTCTGTCAAATATGAATTATACGTTTTTACCTCCCCGCCAATTGCATAGGCCTTATTATTACAATTATTATCTAATTGCTTCACGTAATACATTTTTCGTCTTTCGTATTTTCGCATTCGAGTTTGCGTTCGAATTCGTTGCCTTTTATAATCCATTTTGCACGGCAATAACGCTGCGACTAATGGTTGACACGCGCAAAAAGTACATAGTTGACTGTACAGTGCTATCTGACTATAATTTAGGGCATCGTATACTGTAACATTAGAAACGTACGACAATTAGTGCGCCCTCTGCAGAAATATAGATATCTTATTTAAACCTGATCGGGGTCATAGTAGTTAACATTATTCCAGCTCGAATGAGGAAATATGGCTTCTTCAAAAGGGTTTCCCTATTAGGCTATGCAATGACATGACACGATATTTTTAGACCATAACGATAATATCCTGAGTAGCGCTCGATTAATGCCTGACTAAGAAATAGTGTTATCGCCACAATTCCCGAAGCTCTCATTACATCCTGATCTGGGCCCGAGGACACATGAGGAATGCCCTATTACATTTTTACCCGGATTAATTTTTTTGCCTGGCAAGCCAAGAAAATCCTGTCCTCTTCTATCCCGAATAAGCATTTACGAAGAATCAAAGGAACAGAACGAATTTTTTTCCCAGGAGAGAGAGACTTCGAATCCACTTCTGTAGGACGCAGTAGATTTGGAGCTTTTCAAGCTTCTTCAGCCTTTCCTCTTTCTGTGAACAAATATCTGCCATTTGTAAGAACCCACGTCGTCGACGAAAAAATTGGGTTATCCAGTTTATTCCGTAAAAACGTATTCCTTCATATCAGTACTAATAGATATTCTAGGATGATTATGGTTAACGGAAATAACCCAAGAGTCATATTGAAAAATTTTAATCGAGACTATACAATACCTCTAGTGAATCATTGAAACAGTAATGGGCTCGATATGTCGTATTCATTTATTTGATGACAATTGGACAAGTTGAAAGCGATCGTGACTTTATCATTAAAGTAATCATAAATATTCGTCTTATGGCTACGTTCGAAATGCATCTATCAACTGAGTCGTTTGTAATTACACGAGTTATTCACTCAACTATGCAGACGGAGGAATCGCATTGAATTTAAGATTCACTCGACGTTCGCCTTACTTGCTTCCATCCATCCTTCCCTATCCTCCCCATCTTCCCATCTTCCAACTTCCATCGAGTCTTAGATTCTTGGAGTCTCAGAATCTCGGTTGACGAGCGTCTTAAATTACATTACCCATTAGAGCGGATGCTTTAAAACTGCTCGCTCATTCCGATGCAACACAAATTCCTGAACTGGAATGCTTCACAGAAAATTCACAATGCCAATTAAAGTATCCTGCTCGTGCATACATTACTGATTACAAGGCAATTTTATTCCTTACGTGTGAATACGATAAATCAAGAAAAGCCTGTTACGTTAACTTAATTTGTGGTTTATAAGGATACAGGTAGCATTCAAAATGACCATCTTAAGATCCATCTCCGTTCGTATCTCTAGGGACTTCTTGGAACACTACTTGAAGTAAAATTGAATCGGATGTCTAAGTAAACCCAAGATTTCCATTACGGTGAGGTCAGAGTGTGTCAGTTGTATGTCGTAGACAACTATTAAGTTATCTTAGATAATACTGTGCAGACTCCTCGAATTATTTGAAAGACACGTTAACGAGTTAGTGCACTTTCCTTATGTTCCATTAGTAGTTTCCAGCGTGCGGAACGTGCCTCATGTTGTTCCTATAATGTAACTATGCCCTGCGGTAAGGGAGTAAACTTTGAGTTTAGAATAAATCAGTCGGTTCCTTGAGATTGCATAGACCGGACTGTGTAGCAACGTATAAATACAAGGATACAAGCTGTAAGGGACATAGAAGTTTGTCATTTAATTATCCCTTTGGTAGTTATTCTAACCATTGGAGTAAAACTTTCGAATTATTCAATGGGGACTATTGGTCGCTATTGAAAGGAGTTTGATTAGGGATGAGGGTTAACAGATGGGATACTAACAGGTATGTTTGAGCACTTATGGCTCGTTAAACCGGTAATAAAATTCTCTTCTGCATTGACACAGATGGCCTATCGATAGTAAAGCCTATTCGCCACGAGATTTTATGCGTTTCCAATTTTCCAATTAATTCTATCATGTTTTCATTTACACGCGAATCGTCATTCCATCGGTCATAATCAGTGCGTAGCATATTGCGTCAGAGATTTCTTTTTGCAGTTTACGACAATTTTATTTCAACATGCAATATTAGATAATATGGTTTTTACAGCAATATGATTTTTTCTCGTTAGTTGATTCGGTTTGGGTTTTAAAGTGGCGCTACACGTACGAAAATTGCAAGATTAAAATACGTGATCACAAACTGGCCCGATTTATTGAACGAAACATGAATTTTTTCTGAAACGGTTCCTGAACAAAATATACAAATTTGCATAAAACTGAAATATGCCTCGATGCAGAAAAAATTTAATAGAATAAACTCTACAGACTCTACACAGAACGTACATACAGGTTAAACGCTACTATGGAAAATTGTACGTTAGCAGGTGCTAAAGGACTAACGATATATTTGAGCTAGAGAAAGAATTTAATGTGCCGTGGACTGTCGAGGCTGTAACGCTAAACCAAAGCGATATGAAACGATAAGAGATTATTCACCGTTTCAGCAATCCTCAGATCCAAAGTTTGGTCGGAAATACCTAAGGCGACGTGTTTCGAACAACTCCGTGTGTTGGTTTCTCTTGCAATCCGACAACTTGGCCAAACCCAAAAGCGTCACTCAAGGTCTTCCTAATCGGTTCAGATATCCTCAGAAACACAGTATCCTAAATACTAGCGGTTAGATTACTATACAATAAACTATACAAAACTAGAACAAACGACATAAAACCATTTAAAAGAAAAAACATGTCAGTTCCTACGTTCGATTACACCGTGAGTGGTGTTGGGAATTTCGAAAATCGGGAAACTTTCCGAAATTCGCGCTGTAATATATTGCTTAGGCCAATCATTTTCGCGATTATATTGGCTACCCCAGGGCGCTCGCGATCTTCAATCGTTTCGATGATCCTGATGAAACAGATCCTGGCATCTTTTGTCGTTGCGATGGCTGCAGTGCTATTTTTAAGAAGCGGGACTTTCATTGACCTCTATTTCTTCGCTGAACGGTTCCAGACCGACACTGTAATCTCCTTATGTCCTCTGGATCGTAAAGAAGCTCGACGATTGTCCCCCCCGTAGTTGGCTTTCCAGGGTGTGTGCTCCGGTACTGATTATTCCTTCGCCTTTCTAGCGCGCTTCGCCAGGCTCGTAGTTGGCGCCCCCGGGACCCGTAGCAATCAAATTTTGAGTGGATCCTTTCGGATCCACTTAAAGATTCCAAATAGAAAAATATATTCCCACGATAGAAATAAATGAAATTGTATAACATAACGCAGTCCAACGCCACGGATAACGTTTTGTGACATGCATGAAAATGCCATATACATTCATTTAGTAATTATATATTTAATATTCCGTTACTTTAATATTCTATGTTTACTTATATTTTCTTGTCTGAATACTGACAAGATAATTGATGTAATTTTGTAATTTCCTCCTTTTGTTATACTTTCCAATATCATGCTTTCTAGTTGAACAATATATTGTTAAAAAAGAACAAAAGAGGGAAATACTAAATCACGTGAATATTGTCGTACAGCATTGCAAATAGTCGGGTATCCAATACAGCAAAGTTTAGTTGGCCATAGATAAATAGATTAACAGCATCACATTGAAAATCATGAAACGTGGGACGCACAATGCTCACAAAGAGCAGAAAAAGGATACAGAAGATAGAAATGAGATGGTAGGACACTCATTCGTAAATACATATATGCTACTTGGAAGTGGCTAATATCGATGCGAAAAAATTTTGTCGACTGTTGGTCAAATGAGTGAAAAAGACATCACGCTAACAGATGGCTAAAAAAAATTTGCTACCAAAGTTTTCAAGAATCACCCTCCTGATTTGTTACCCATAAGCAGTATCATTATTTATATCTATACCTACGTCACACTTGATATCACTGACCGGCAGTCACGAATGTCCCTCGTTACGAAAGTTTTGCAACTGTCATCTAGTGTCATTAGATTTCACAGTGACGAGACACGCGTGGTACACGTGTATACACATACACACATACTCCCATATATATTGTGTGCGTCGTCCTAAAACAAAATGATCTGTAATAATAGGCACCATAGCCAAGTTCTCCTTGAAAATCTTGTTTACGAAGTATTCCTACATCTGTCTCTTTGACAAACTTCAACGGGTAAAGAGGATCCAATTATCTATTGTTCAAATATATTTTCGAATATAAATCTCACCGTAAGCACTGCTCGTTAAAACGTGTTTTCATAGCTTGCACAAACTTTCTCATAGCTTTCCGATTTGGAATTTTTTTTTTTAACTTCATTGACCTCATCAGCTAACGTAATTTTTTTATTAGCTTTTACCATTAACACGCCGTACACTATGTGGATACTTATATGACCCGTGCTACCATCCAATTCTGCTTTGCCGCACTATATTGTATGCAAACACCTCGGCAGGATGCTCATGTGCGAAAATTCGTTAGAACTGGAGGACGAGAAAGTTGATGGTTTTCCCTTTGATCTGTGCGCCCTGGCACAATGTAGTCCACCTCGTGCGAAATGTACGCGCGTCGTTTGAAGCCACTTTGCCACACGATGGGAAAGCATATTTAGTCGTGGAAAGTTTTAAACTTATTGTAAGTTCACTCGTCATTACCGTTTCGCATATATTCGCGCTGTTAAGAAAGCTCCCAGCAGGCTCTTATTATAATCATTTCGTTTTCCCTTGCGGTGTGCTTACTTTTAAAACTCATTTCGTTGCTACTTTCGCCGCGGGCGAAAATACGCCTTTTACGTTTATATACGTTTATTATTCTTCGGAAATTGCGAACGTGATAATTTGGAAGATGAAAGGGTGGCTTGCAAATATTTTATTCTCGCGAGTCGCGAGGACCTTACGAACGTGATATCGATAGGAAAATTTTGTGACTCTTTTTTTTCTAAATGGAATTTCATTGTTACATTTTGTAACGTGACGTTAACGAAGCCGGAGAGGCTACCTCTAGGAATGATCGAAAAATAAATAAATAGGAGTTGCCAGGTCGGACAGTTGCGTTCGGCGATACAGTGATAAGTGTCAGGTTTGAAAGTTCGAAGGTATCGGGTTCGATTCCCGATCAGAACTCCTAATTTTTGGAAATTTTCAGCTCTCCAGCGCTCCCTGGCGGCTCTCTGCTTAAACTAATTATAGCGGGGTGAGCCGGGCACCCCTTATACTTTCTATCATTCTTTTTCTTTGATCTCACCTTATTCATTCTGATTATTACCTTTAACCGCAATAGCAAAGCTAATAATTTACGACCGATGGTATAAACACGTATTTACTATTCATATTTTCTCGTAAAATTCTGATATGAAAAAATATAAATAATACACTGGTAATATATCTCAGAAACTTACCATGTTTCCAATATTATTACCTTTTCCTGTATATGAAAAAAAGTCTCTCCCATGGAGAACTTTATTAAATCAGAGAAAAAGAATTTAAAGTTACTGAGTTATGAAAAAACGGAAGGATAAATGCCATAAAAGTGAGAGAAATACATCATTCTTTATATTTCTTTATATTTCACATCACGATTGTTGATTGCACATATAATCATTACTGTATCACATACAATGAATAATAAAGTCTGATAATGCTTGCTGGTCTTATAAATCTATATGCTGTAATAATTCTTTGATAATTCACATTTTCCTAATGTAAAGTTTACTTCCGATAATGTAAATTTATGTAATATAAGTTCCTTTATTCTACGGAAAGATACCAACAGTAAACTGTACTTATGGTGGTTTTATATAATGAAAAATAATTTAGGGTTGGTTCAACCCCATAAAAAGTTTTTGAAAAATTAGTAAAAATCAAATTTTTGATCTCTCATTGTGAGGAAATTTTTCCAGTTGGTCTCGTTCGCAAAAACTGTTTCATTGAAGAGATACATAATAAAGTGTATTTAGGGGTGGTTACCCCTTTATAAAATAACTTTTCGCAAAAATGGAAAAACACGTAAACTTTATTTAATTGCTGCGAGCAACATATATTTTTTTTCATTTTTTGGATCGAATTTACTCCTGTTTGGAAATTTTTTATATAATTCAAAGCAATTTTGGGGTAGTTTACCCTCCTAAAAGTCATTCGACAATTTTGAAAAAAAAACAAATTTTTCATCTCTCATTGTGAGGAAATTTTTCCAATTGGTTTCATTGTGAAAGATACCGCTTTTATATGAGAAATAATTAAATGAGTGTTTAGTAACACAATTTTCGGGGGTGGTTCTCACCCCCAAAAATTTAGTTTGGACCGATAAGAAAAAGCACGTGTTGCTTAATTTTTCCAGTACTACCACATATGTGAAAACGAAAAAAATCGGAGGCGGACATCTACCAAGGTTTCCTTGTAAGTATCTACACTAGCTAACATAAGGGAATCGCACTGTTTCCATGATTATAGCGACGAACTCTGTATGTATAGAAAGACTTATTCATGTATAAGGTCTTTCTCTGTGAGATGTGAACTGTACAAGATCCGTCAAAAGTTTTCATGCAGTAGCATTGTATAAGGGTTGGGTTTAACTATACGCTGCAGTCGAAACTTTTGGTTCGTACGCATACCGATAGAACTACCTTAATAATAATTTTCTGTATGTAATCGTGCATCCGTATTTCCAGACAGGAACAGAAGAAAATCTTGGGGTCGAGGACAAGGCATTTCTGCGAATAATACGTATTGTTGTTTCTTCGCATATATTCAGTTCACCGAGATTCAGCTCGGTTATTCTTCCTTCCCTCTTTCCGCTTTCGCTGTGCATTCCGTTATCCAGAAAAATGCAGTCCTCGGGATCGTTCAAGCAAACAAGAATACATCTACTGTACGGTAGCAAGAGAAAAACATACTTGGTGCGGTGGGACTTTTCACACACGATTCATGAATGCCAGGTGGACGCACTATATAATGTCTGGATGGAGGGTATAGCTCCTGTTTGCAGCCGAGACGCACCGCGACGCTATTATTTACGAATCATTAGCAGAACTGCATTGACTGATTAAAAGGCAGAGACTTTAATGATTTTCCTGTGGGCTTTTAATAGAGGACTGGGCCGGCGTCGTGCTTTCGCTACAATGGCAGCCTCGTCTGAATACAAATAAGGTCCTGGTCGATCGGGCAAGACTCTAATTGAGAAAGTTCTCTCGTGTTCCCTCGATGGAGATAGCTTCGAAGTCTGCCGTCTGCCCACTCGTGATTAAGGCTGCTGCCTTCAAAACCTCGATTAGAATGGTTTATGAAGTGAGGTCTCTCCTGCCGAAACTGATTTTCAACGATTTACGCCCATCCCGCTGGGACTGTTGGTTTTACGTGAACTTTCACGAGTATCCAATTTGTTTCTGTTACCGAATAAAAGTTCATTAATTGCCAGTTTTCCCTTCTCCCTATAGCGTTGAATAGCTTTCGTAGCGCATTCGGCTGCACTGCTTTGAGCCAATGTTTATTTTTAAATGTTCTCTAAAGCGTAAGGTAAATATGGGTAGGGAGTGAAAATGCCATACGTGTTAAAGGACATAAGGGTAAAAGGCTTCCCTGATCGTGGGTGTACGGGTCGCTTGAGTTCCGGTTATAAAAGTTTTTATACGTACAGCACACTTTATAGATGTGATGGTAGAAGATACAAGATACGATTAAAGAATTTAATTTTTGACGAAGAGAAATAGAAGCTAGAATTTTATTCCTTTGCTACTGCATCAAGCGTAATATATTTTGATAGCATTAGGGTACCGAGTGCTATTATTCGTATCTGCGAATGGATCGAAAATAACGTGCAAAAAATATTTTCGCAAGTTACATTAAAATATTCTGAATCGCTAAGAAGAACGTGACTGTAAGAAAAATGGGCTATAGGAAGAGCCTGAGAAAAAATTAGGATTATTTTAAAGATTAACGCGGGAAATATGACGTAATTAATATTTCAGAAACTGATAAGTAATCGATCAAGGTCGAGAATCTTAATCGAAAATGTTAAAAACTATCGGAATTCGATGAAAAGAACGTAAAGTTTGAAAATGAATTTTTTCGATACGAATTAATTTTTCAAAAGAACCATCAGTCACAGGTCAAAACTTATTACAAGAAACAGTAATGACTTTCTCACTTTGTTGAAATTTACCTGTCGATCGATGTACGCTCTGCGATGCCAGAATAATCAATAGAACCGTGAACATCCTGTATTCCTCCGAGTCTTCAGTGTGAGACTTTTGAAGGCTGCAACATAAAAGGGAGCAATGATTACGTCAGCAGGGAAAATATCCTTGCAAGCACGTATATACTTGTTGCAAGTTTGCTTTGTGCATACACGTACGGTCGTTTTTACGAGTAGCTTCAATGCACCGTTAAAAAGCTCGAGTGCCACTATAGAGTAGAAAAAGTAAAAGCTCCCATCGAGTATCGGATATCAAATAGAGTCGAGACGTGAAAAGGAGTATCCAGGCGGACGTATAGTCGCATGAGAATGCAAGAGAGGATTCGATGATCACAAGTAAAAGCTGCGTTACGGATCAGCTTCTCATAGGAAGCTGGGACTCGAGGTAAATCCGTGCATTTATATTCTAAGCGCAAAATTAGCCCGAAGCGGCCATTTGCATAAAATCGAATTAAAATCGGTCACGTGACGGCACAAAAGCGGGTGCGCTCTGTATCACACGAGGTTAATTTTGCAGGGTGAGTTTTTTAAGAGAAAACGAGATGAGGCAGAAGCGTGCAGGATGATCTAACCGAAACCAAAATTTATCACGATAGGTAGCAAGTAGCAAGTAGAGAGTTCAATAGCTAAATAGCATCGAGCTGTTGACGTGATAAATCAGACCCAAAGCATCTTGCCCATTGCGCGCTGTCTGCTGCTCGCTACCCGCTACCTTTGGTCTGATCGAGTCCTTAAACCTATTTTCGACTAAATATGTGTTCACGCGCTGTTGTTGAACCCAGTGTTGGCCTCAAAGTTCCACCTTTGGGATTATGTAGGTTGACACTGCTGTTACACTTTGGACGGCCAACCCAAAGAACAAAGGAATGTGGGTTGTTTGGGGTCAAACCGGTGCTAGGTTTTTGACCTAGGTCGTATGAGTGGTCAGGAATGATTAGAGAGGACGAGAAAGAGTGCTGAGGTTTCCAAAGGCAATATTACATCACAGTAGCATAGGTATTGCAAGTTCAGCCATATCTTCTCTACCCCCTATAGGGGCCATGCGACTATGACTATTTATTCAAATAAAGTCACCTTTGTTAAAAATAAGTTTCGAGGACACGTCACATATATAAATGTTTCTATTGGATGACATACTGTGTTTCCGCCTGGCTATAGAAATACCTATAGGATTTTTCACATCGTCCATGGCAACGACGTTCGCACCCCATTTTCCATATATATGGAGGCGTACAGGTATCTATATTACTTACCCGGTGGACAAATCGCAAGAAAGGTGAATATTCATGCGACAGTTGGCTGACGTCGACATCCGTATTTGTATTCATTGGCTGTTCGCTCGCGAGGTTACTAATAAGCTTGAAAGCATCGAGGTGTCGTATTCGATCGATATATCGATTTTCATGGGGCGCTCGTCGAAGAAGTTGTTAGCATCGATGCGTTAACTTTTACTTGGGGATGAGGCTGAAGCGAGCAGACTATTACCCTTCATTGTCCTTTGGCATCACCCCGCTTCTAACTGGTCCCTTTTCGCCACCCTCGAATGCAACCCCTCGTGCAGTCTCGCGCGAACAAAAAGGGACCCGCCTTGGGCAAGAACCGGCATTAATAATGCGGGACTGCGGTGTTGCAATAACGTGGGTGGAGTCTCCCGACCCACAGTAGCTTGATAAACGGATTCGCATAAGTTTTACGCTCGTTCCTTAACTCCTAACAGGAATGCATGCCGCGGCAGCTTCGTCTAAAATTCAAAAAGAGGCAACCCCTTGGCGGTCGGTAGGGAAGATTAATAACGGCACGCCAGCGGCTATGAAACATAGGAAATTTTCGATGCCGCCCCCTTTTCTTCGCCTGCCGCATGCTTTTGGCCTGATTGGACTGGAAATATTATTTTTCAAGAATTTCGCTCCTCCGCGCCCAAGAATTTATCACGTTACATTTATAGCAGTTTGGCGATATCGAGAATATCCAGGATCTGCTGGGCTCGAATAAAGAAATCGTCGTCTCGGGAATCAAGAGATAAAGGGTGTTTGTTTTTCCTGGAGGTCTAACTGCGCAAAGAGTGAGATCGAGTGGAAGAGAAGAGCTTCGTCCAGATCCTCATCTGTCTTATCTACATATTTTTTTATATGTCGTTACAGCAGCCTTTCGAATCAACGCAGAAGCCTTTTACTATACGACTAAATCATCCGTAAGGGGAATATTCATGACGTGACTAATGTCGCTGTTGAAAGGATTAAAATTCGGCTTACTGTGCGAATGAATGATGCACTATAATAGGAATTAATCTTGGATTATCTGCGTCATCCATTTTTCATATTAAACTCAGATTTAGGGGTACATTAAAAGAAGATGGCACAGCGAGAATCGAAAAAAAATTTGCTCGGTGATGAAAAAGACAGGGGTAGGGTGGTGGGGGTGGAGTGAGGGAGAGATATCAATCTATTCGATTTAGGGTTCAAAAACTTTGTTGATCGAATGTACAAAGGAAGAGGAGGAAGTGAGAAATATATAATTAAAATAAAACGGAAATGAGAATCACAAAAAGGAAGTAATGGAGAAAGAGCAGCGAGACGATTGCAAGGTATAAGTACAGTGAGAAGAAAAAAGGAGAAAGGGGAAGAGTGAGCTAAATGAGTTTTAGATTGTGATTTATTCTGTCGAGGGTCTCTGGAATCGCACTTGCCAGCTATACATATATCATCCAAGCTGGGAGACAAAACGATGACAAGGTCATATCGGCATTGCGCAAAATCTTTTTAGTGACACCTGCTTGAAAAGTTTGATTTTCGAAGCATGTAGAGAGTGCGTAAAGTGCCCCATTTCCGAACAGGAAACAAAAAATTTGGCGCACGCGCACATCTGCAATATTCTATCTTCCGCACTAGGACTTTTTTGCGCATGCGCGCTTCTAAATAGCTCAATTTTGTGCACTGTCAGTGGTGCCAGCGGGTGTTTTTACTCCATTCGCCTGTTTTTCAAATCAAAATTTCCTTTACAGGAATTACAAAAAAAATCGTGTATTGCAAGTGCGGATAGGCGATATCCGACCAGTGTAAAGTCATTACTTTCTGCACTTGCAATACAATATAGTTTATAACGTCGATTAATGCTATTGGTTCGTTCATGAATTTGGTAGCCTTAGTTGTCTGCGCGAAATCTTTTGGACTAGCGTGTGTCACGTCATAAGGAGTGCACTCGTTTCGTTAGATTCATCTCGTACCGTAGAAACGAATGATTTATTTGTTGGATTTCCGACCTCGAGAATCAAACGCAGCCTGACATTTCATTTCTGACCATTCCGAATCAGTGATTTGTAATATCCACGACATCATTTGAAGCTTAATAAGTTAGCTTCTGGTCTGTCGCACGGAACGCCAATTTCTATCGCATTTGTCACGGAATCCGTCGATGCCCATATATGAGGAACGTGACATTACATTTTCTTCTCTTTCATGAAGGTTATACAATAACTTTTGTTCTCATATTGGATTCTACGACATTTTGAATATTACCATGTAACGCCTATATATTCTACTATATCGTAGTCCATCATTTTGTTTTTTGTCTGCAAAACCAATTTGGTTGTATTATCGGGGAACAATTACTTACCGATATAGCACTTTGTAGCGTAAAATTAAAGTTTTTACAGAAGTTGAAGAAAATTCAAGCAAGAGAAAAAATCTTCGAAGTTACATGAGGTCAAAGAATCACGAAAGGTTCAAAGTAGCGGAAAAAAATTTCATTATGGCATGGGACACGTGATTGGAATGGTGACGTGACCTAGGTAAAACTTGAGTCCATCCAAACGAGTTTTAGGAATTGAACTTTTATCGAAATTCCGGTGGTTCGATTCAGAAACTTTAATTTTGAAGAAATGTCAAAATTTCTAAGCCGATGAATGTCTGGAATATTGCCTGGAACATATAATGGTTAACATTTACGGGAGACGAGAACGGGAGCATTGAATAATAGAGAATTTCATTAATTCAATGACAGAGAAACGGATGTTCGGGTTCAATTAAGTTAAACAACCTGGAATACTAATTCCCATTGAGAAAGCAATATAAGCCTCGATGAATAACGTAATTTTTCTGGTTGATATTTTCAGAACGTTCCTCGCCCCTTCGAAAACACCGTGAATTATAGCATTGCCTGAAGTAAGACTTCTCATCCGTTATTACTAGAGTAATAAAACTCTTGCACCCTTCCAATAGACACGAAAGACTCTCGCCCCTTCCTACGATACCGCCTTGTCATTTTATTGTTCTAGCATATGTTGTAACCGAATCAGATGTCTGATTGCGTTCACATTCCCCATAGACATTTGAATAAACGAAAATTCATTAACTTTTAAAACTTGTAATCAGTACGCGATTTATAAGATATGTGAAATTTCTTTTATTTTGTTACTACGAGCTGAACCCTGCAACTTCCTCGGCATACCAAGTTAATTGTTAATAAAACTAATATTATTACCTCCGATTGCTATCACAAGTCAATAAGAGCAGTGAGCTCAGATCTACTAACCCAAGTTTCACGTGTTTGGCCATTAGTGCTTTTGTATTCTTGCATTAAATTTCAGTCGATTTATTTGACCTCGTTATTCTCATATAATGTTCTTAACAAGGCATTCATTATATTCATGATTCCATCCATAGAATTCTATACGTATATATATGACAGTCTCAATAAATAACAAGGAAAATAATGTAATCTGATCCACTGACAAGTCAACGTAAAACATGATGCTGAATCTATCAGCCGCAACACGCAAGTCTCCGTGATGAAATATATATCTATATAATATCCTCATAGTATACAGAGATCATATCATAGCGACGTTAAATCAATAGAAAGATGCAAGGTATCATCACTCGAAATAAATCGACAATTATCAAAATTCATTCGCATATGTAAGATTTATGTATGTTCCAATAAAATTGTGTGATTCTCGATTTCGGATTTGTTTTTGCGGTTGAGTCTACAGGAATCCAATACGTAACGGGTTCAATCAGCTTCGATTTTCTCGATATCGAATAAAGACTTTAGCAACAAGGAATCAATGAGAAATCCGTTTGCCATAAGATTCGAAGCGATTGCATTATAGATCATGCAAAATCCAAGTGTCTGACTTTAATCGGGAGTAGATATACAGAGAGTCGAGTGCTCAAATCCCTAGAGAAATGGGAGTAGGGATATATCGTGCAGTGGGAGTGTCTATCGATCAGTAAATCTTGGTACAGATAACGCTTATGTAAACGTTTGGAATCCTCTGGTTCATGGAGCACTCCTGCAGTCTAGCAATGTTTCCGAGTAGCATCGGACATATATGTGTGGTGTGACATTAATTTTGTGGGCTTTAGGTTCGGATCAATTAACCCACGAAGGTATTCGATATATAGTCCGGGCATGGTAAAGAAAGAGAATAGGTGAGGTTGGGTTCTAGGATCGACTAAGCGTATCAATCACGCCTGTACATGGAAGTCCCATAGAATTCCCCATAACAGTGAATTCGGGTCTCGACAGCTCGGTTCCCTGGAAAGTGATAGAATGGGAAAAGTTCTGGCTGGCAAGGGGGATAAAGAAAGAAAGAGAAAGCGAAATAGCGTTTAACGATTAGCAATAATATCTGTATTTAGAACGCGAAACATAATTAAGAAATAAATAATTCAATTACAATGCACTATGAATATTTCGTGGGAGCGACGTCAGACTTAACTTTAATGATACGAGATAACAATTCAAGATGAGACAATGGTACAAAATGGTTTAACATGGAGTAAATTTAATTTTCTAGAGTATCTTGAGCAAAGTTGAAGAGAATAGGACGATTTTATTGAAGCACGTATATTTTGGATGAGACTAGTAAGTGGCATACAGTGTGGGTGTAAGTCGTACGCAAATGCCTTCGAGCGCAGACGAAAAGTCACGCGCGTCCTTAAGATTTTCATCCAAAACTTTTATACGTTATATAATGTCCCCTATATAACGTCCTCGTACATGAGTGGTTTCGCTATGGAATAATTTTGACATTATAGCTGTACTGCGGATTCGATAACACCGTGAGACTGTGAAAATAGATAAAAATGTTTAAAGATGTGAATATTGTATAATAATAATATCCGTATGGAAATTTAGTCGGGGCTACGAGCGGGGTATGATTAGCTTTCCTTAATTATGATCGAGCTTTGATCCGGACACCCGATAGGCACCAGATCGAGATTGCACCGCTTTAGCCGCAAAAGGCAGACTAGGATAAATGGATGTGCTCTTTACGCGGTTCCTTTATCAAAATAATATTATACTTTGGAAGTATCTTAAAAATTGATTGGACTGTTAATATTTTTTTTTAAACACATCAAACATACGAATGGCGTAATGGCATAGTTGTATAATTAAAACTAACTAAAAACAGGGTTATAGTAGACAAATATCAATCTATTTATATAATCATATTCGATATTCTATTTATATGATTAAAAAAAATTAGTGAAATAAAATATTTTTACCAAATCAGCATGACGTTTCAAAAATTTTGTTATGATGTAAAGTCCTTCGGTGACCAGGCTTGCGCAAAGGTGTTCAGCATTTATCTATCAAAGTCTCAAGTTTCCTGATGGCGTCCGATAATATGCCCTGATGCAGTCTAAGCGAGGTTCAGGTCAAGTATTCTCGTTAATAAATCAAATCAGAGTCTTATTAAAGTCGCATTAAGAAAGCATACCTGAGGTCGCCCTCATAAATTTCTACACCGGTAATAGGTAGTAGATGGTCGATCCAATTTCGTTGGTGAAGATGTAATTGAGTAATGAAAATGCAACTAATTGTAAGTTGCAATGAAATATACAGGAGCATAGAGTAAACTTACTATAACTTATGGAAGAAAAATAGATGATACACGCGGAGCGCAAGGTGATAAAATCTGTATGTAATAAATCGCACAACACTATCATCAATTATACGATAATATAAATATGACAGGAAAATTAAACATTAAAAAAATATTAATATTGTCAGAAACGACGAAATCTGCTGGTTAGGCTAGTCTTATTCCTTTCCCCTGAAAAGGTTAGCTTGCAGGGAGAGACGAGAATTGAAAGACGCAGCTTGATATGGTTGTTAGTATGTGCGAAAAAAAAGTGAAAAAAGATGACGCAATTTTCGAGACACAATTGCTTACCGGCAATACAGAACGACATCGCACGCACGATGTCGCATTTACGAAACGAATGAATTGTTCGAGACCCTTCAGGTTTCTGAACGGTACGAGCTTTTCCCCTGGAGCGTTAAAAAAAAGTAATATCCCCCTAAATCAACTACAACGGCGCGGACTATTCAACTGGATGTTACTTTCTTCATACTATCATAGAGATCCGTCAGTGGCCTTCAAAGATAGACATTAAAAGATAACGTGATTCACACTATGAAATATACTTATTTTTTAATTAAAAATATTAAGCACAGCAAAAATTAATATATTCAAAGTTGATAGCTATAGATTAGAAAAAAGGGTAGATTGACGTAAATAAATAAGATAACAGTAATTTCCTTTGAGTGAAACGTGGTTACACTACTTTTCAAAAATTATACACCTTATCTCACTACAAATTTGTGTTATACCATATTCATATTGATTTCATTGTATATAGTTGCTACGGTTAGTCTCGATACGACAGTAAGAATGAGAAATCGAGTCTCTTCAATAACAGTATTTTGTATTCGAGGATGATCAGAACAAATTTATAAACTGAAGTTGCTGAGTCTATTCGATTGCCGTGGAGAAGTCAAGTTGGTATGCTCGCCCTGAAGCAAGCTCTGTAGACTCCATGCACAATGAATCTGATAACTGATAGCAACTGTACCAAGTAAACTGTATCAAAGAGGACGTTAGCAACTTCCAAGCATCATTTACCGCAGGTGTAAAAGAACAATAAAAGTTATAAAAAGATACTTTGTGTTTCCAGGAAAATTAATCGTCCTTGCAGTTGCCGTTAAATATATAGGCTAACAGCAAGATAAAGTTCAACCCGAACAGGTGCTTACCTATACCCGATGTACGTACAGGAGCACATGAACAAAGATCGAATCGTAAAAGGACAGGCAGTCATGGGAGTATTAAAAAGTTTTTTGAAATCAAAAAAGTCCGTTCAAAACTTTGAAAAGTTTTGCTCACAAAGGACGACGTATTGAGAGAGCAAGTGGAGGGAGCAGCTGCAAGTAGGCGAGAGTGAGAGAAAGAATGGTTCGGTTGGTCGCGGTGGTTCAGGAGGAGCCTGAGGTTGCGGTACCAGGATGAGGGGTAAATGATGGCCCGGTGTAAGGATGGAGCGAGTACGTAACAGAGGTCGCAAGGCGTGTGGGGTCAGTTGGTTGCGAAAGAGGAGGCCAGAGGCAGCAGTGGTGCAGGAGTGAAGTACTGAGGTATTGGTTGGTTAGGAGGGTAGAAGGGTCAGAGGGTCGTGAAGCTTGAGGGCTAGCGCGTGGTGGAAAAGGTCGAGGAGGCAATCGCAGCCACTCTGCGATTATGATTTCAATTCTTTCTCAACAACCTCGGGATCCCGTATAAAGAAAGATTGCAGTGGAATCGCAGTAGGTAAAGTTTTAACGTGGCAATGAGCTGCCATTGCTTTTCTTCCCGGCAAACGCGATATTCACCATTTGAATAATCGTTATTACCCAGTGAGAAAGGAAAACTTTTAATTACGGAGATATTTCTGCACCCTAAAAAGTAAAGAGTGGTCATTGTTTTGTTGATTGAGATTCATTAAGAATGGGTTAGGGGTTGATACTAAGAATGAAGGTTCTTCTTTTCATTCTTCCGTTCCGAACGATGGTGACACAGTTACAAATTCTTTTAATATCAAATTGCGATCCGGCACTACAAATCTGACGTATACAGCCGTGACGCGTGTGTAAAGATGAAACTGTTGGAATTTCCTTTTGCTCCTTTTCGATCGATGCTATTCCCATTGGTTCGACGCGGCGCTAGAGCGAAAACGTGCTTCTCACAAAATCCATTGCATATAGTTATTCTATAGTAACTCTGTATCTATATATAAAGCATGTATGTCCCGAGTATCTGTCGAGTTTTTGTGTATGCGCGCTCTGAGGCTTCTGGATTTATTCTCAAGAGCTTTATCATCGTTCACGAAATAGACGAATCGAGGCTAGGAAGCTTTTCCCGGTTGGAAGAGAATTGGAATCTACATTAAGGTCTGTACACTATTCTTCAGTTTTTCTCGATATACATATCTACATAAAGAATGACCTCTCTATATATTCGTATATATCTTGTACGTTTTGAATGTACTGCATAATATTTAAGATAAGTTCTGAGTCCTATGAGTTTTAGTACAAATCTATTGTTACTCCTATGGATTATGTTTGGGTATATATCCTAAAGTTCTAGACCCTAGTCTCTGAAATACATATAGACTTGGAGTTTCCTATCTTCTACCCTCTGTTTCATCAATTCGTACCAATGCCTTCCTTAGCCCTGAACCGGGAGGGTTCTCAATATTAAGCTGGATAATCATTGTACGTACGAACCATTGTGAATTTCATGTACCTACATTTGATAAACGCAGATGCCATGTCCGATGGCATTTCAGATGTCGACTTATTTATATTGATTGTCAATTTGTTATTGTTCTTGCAGGATTACGCAGTAGGCATATAATAAGATCGTAAATACCATGAATTTTTGTGAATAAAATTTTTTGCCTCATTAAAAATTGTTATTCACGGAATTCTGGCTAATATTAAAAATACTTTTTATGATAATACCGATGAAATACCGCATTCTTACATTTTTTCTGGAATTCGCGCATACAAGTATCTCAGCTATTTATTTGAATTGAATTATTTGAATATCCGTTTACATTGAATATTCGATCTATGTTCATCGCAGTCTAGAAAAGCTCTGATATAAAGAATTTATGACTACCGACGTATTTCACTTTGTCTCAGAGAAACTCTGTAGTAGCTCGAAGCTGTTTCGCGAACGGATTCGTAAGGATTTATTGTTCTGACTCCGATTCTATGGTCTGGGAAATCGTTTGACATTCATTCTCTCCTACTTACACTGAAGCGATTCGACTTTTACAATGATCTCCTTTAGAATTTATACTGACGTGATAATTCTTCAATATGTATTATGCGACTATTGATAATTAATATACTGTTACGCTAATTCCTCCTTTTAATCGTATTGGTGTATAATTACACGAACAAATTAATCTAGATACTCGACCTGAGATTAACTTTATTTTCTAAGGTTTTGTTTAAAGAATATTCATTAAGTTGGCATTACCATAGTTCAGCTGTTCTTAGAGAAGATAGATCGATATGTAGACACAGTGGGTTATGGAGACAAGCGCCGTGCTTGGTAAAATCCCTAGGTTAATAATTCGACGTGCGGCTGGATGCTGTCGACATGATTAGACTGATATTTACTTGGCATACGGTGACGTTCCAATTATTCATGCACGAAAAATCAGAGTGATTAGGTATAATCCCTATAATTAAAAAAGTTGGAATTCGTATGGAAAAATTGTTCATTAATATTATTTTTAATGCTGTTTCTTATTAAACGGGGTACCGACGTTCGCCGGCTATAGAAAAGTTCGTTACGAAATTGGATTTTCTATGCAATTTTCCCGGGAACTGTAGCGCGCATCGAGTGTGTAACAGGAAAAATACCCGCAGCCGCGCGAATACGTAACGTCTCCTTTCTGAAAAATAAACGACATTCCGATTTCCCCAGTTCCATTTTCCCGGCGCCATCTTTCTGTCTCGATCTGAGAACACGGTTTTATATTTTCTACACTTCCTTTTTTCACTGGTCAGACGCCAAGTTATTTGTCAAAAGAATTTTTACATCGCATTTGACAAAAATTGTGTCTGCGCGATGAAATTTATCAAATACTGATAAGATATGATTTCACAGTCTCCATGTCGCTGTCTCCAAACAGATTTGCGGCTGGGGTAAATGTTGGCTTATAATTACATGAACGAGTTCAGACTATCCAAATACAGAGTGGAAGCGATACTCGTATGCGATCTGGGTCTAAATTTCACATATGCCCATGTTTGATCTTCCTCCATTATTGTATTTAGTGCGCACCACATATCAAGTCACGAATATAATAGAATCGTTTTACCTAGATACAATAGCTATCGTATAATCCCAATACGATTACAACAACTGCATTTAACGGCTGATTCAATTATCCAATAGCTCGATCGGACGATTATAATTAAAGCTAGATTCGCAGCTCGGCACTGATAGACTCGTACACCTGTACCGCCATATGTTAATTTCTCAATTAACGACAATGTCCTTGATATAGTATCGGTTCTCAAAATATACAATTTTTTATTTTAATACGACTCGCTTGGAAAACGTCAAATACTAAACCCTCTAATCGATAACCCCTGAATGGAAAAGCGACGTGAAGCTTTTAGCCGAATTTCCAAGTATAACACCTATGACATGACCACCGTCAAAGCGATGATTAACTTTTTTGAGTATCCAGAGAAACTTTTCAAAGCAAACCGGGACTCCTGTACGATACGCATATGAAAGGTGAAATTCTCTAACATGTCATTTCACGCATAACAATGGACAGTATATACATCTTACGGCGGTTCTCATATATATAATCTCGAAACAGCAGACAGCATCTACGGCATGATAATAATCAGCAATGACATGGTCATTACTCAGAGGATCTGACAATTAAACAAATAGAACCGGAAGCTCGTTCCTTCTGACCCCAGATGACCCCGAGACCAAGATTGATATACAACGGTTTCTGAAGCGCGTGGAAATGGAGTTTGCGAGCCGCTGGCAAGTGGATGGGAATGTCCCATAGAAGACAAAAAAAGGGATTGAAGCAAGGAAAAAGGAAAAAAAGGAAGAATTCTGGAAAATCGAGGAGATAAGTATTAAAAAAAATAAGATGAAGTAATACATACAAGCCTTGTACAATAATGGTACAGAGCTGCTCTGTATATCATGGTGCTTTATTTAAGCCGTCTCCTGTCGCTTCACTCCTATCCCGTACTCACTCCCACTTGGACTTGCGCAAGACCGTGGATACCCGCACGATAAGCTACTACTGCGGATAACTTCATTACATTGCTATGATACTGGCCTCCATAATTTTTGATGCTGCATTAAGCTACTGGGGTTCTCCACTTGCCATCCTCAGCAACATCCAAAATCTTAACACGCTGCGGATGCCGACCGCTAAGAGATTAACCAGCTACGCCCTACCAAAACTCCTCGAGTTATGCTAATGGCGGGAACCCTTAACTTTTACTTGCCGCTTACAACCGACGTCAGGGAAGTTCACTTTGCCGTTAGGAAAAACAGACGGGATCGTGAAGGTGACGTAACGTATCCGATGGACTTTTCCATACCCTTCGGAAAACATGATTCTGCACATATATATCATTATGTATACTGGAGCAGTTGAAACTCTTCTGCATTAGTTGCAAGCTTATACCGTTAACGGTAAGGATAGAAAAATTGAGGCTACTTGGCTTTCTCGTTATTTCTCTGAAATAATGGGGCGCTACTCTTCGTCCTGAGAGAGGTTCGATTACAGTCCTCTTGACATTTCCAAGCTTCCGTGTCATCTTATCACTTGAGTAATTACGTCATCGCAGTGACACGTAATACATTCAATCTCTGTTGTTGCCCTTTGATTCAACTGATTACTTTCTCGTGTATCTATCATTCACTGTCACCGTAATACGTTATCGGGATGAACAGTCCCCCAGACTCTTGCATACGATGGCTGACGTGAAGCACATCAGTGATGAGCTCACGGGAGAAATAACAGAGTTTTATATAAAAATTTTTTGTCTGTGTCTTATCATTTCGTCATGAATTTTCCGACAGAGTGTAATCTCGTAAGGATACCCATGTTACTAGTAAAATACTTAGCGTTATTGGCAATCGAAGTGATAAAAATGATAAAAATATTATAACGAAGGTACTCTCTAATCTTGATCAAAATTCAATCTCAAAATATTATCTCTTGCTCTGCCTATCCCCTTATTTATTCGATTATAGAAAGCTTTGGGAATATGCGTTACATGCTTTTTCCACTCCATCCGACATCGATATTCAAAGTAAGAGATTTATTATTCTAAGATAAATTTTTCAGAAATAAAATAGACGATGACCGTTCATACAAATATTTCACAAGACCTATCTGGCGAGTGGTGGCTCTCAAGAAATGATAACTTCAATCGGGAAATCGGGGTGGCAGGTAGTCGCAAAGGGACACTAAGAACACGAAACTGTGTGGCGAAGATATTGAGGGGTTGTACGGGGATGCCGAAGAGAAAGAAGAGGGGAAAAAAAGTAAGTTAAGGAAAGGGAGTTCGGAGTGATATTCATGGATGTCCAGATATCGTGAAGCCTCGAGTCTACACTACGTGAAGCTTTTTATGAATCAGCTAGAATGCCGTGGCACTCTTGGCTTCCTGTGGGAGCAAGAGAATCCCGAAATGGGCATCGGAAATAGCCGGGCGAGCGGGGAAGGGGGGGAGGGGAGAACGCGAAAAAGGAGCTACCAATCCAAGGGAAGCTAGGTTTTATTCAAATTCCCAGGGCAAGCTGAACCGCTCACCTTTTTATCAGTCTTTTTATAAAAGTAGCGCGCTGATTCAGGGAAAAGTGCAAAAAAATCTGGTGGGGTTATTTTTTCTTGCCCTCGTGGAATTTTGCGCTTTCCACGTCAGTGACTATTTAACGTATCGGTACTTCTTGCGTTACGACGCCATGTCTCGTCGTTCCTTCGTAAATTGGACGAACCCCTACCTCTACGCAGAATCTTGAGTCTGTATTCTACGCGAGAAAATATTAACAGAGGTAAAAATTGTCATTTCGAGCATGCACGATTTTTTTTTTTTACAAAAAAGAGCAATATGGATTACGCGTCACGGCTATTTTCATTTCCGATATACGCGATCGTTGATACTAACAATAAGTAATTTCAGGATCGTATACAATTATCTGGTTTAATAAGTTTTCATCGAATTTTACGATGCATCTACACGATTCTTTAATATTTTATATCCAGATTCAATCACTGGAAATGAATGTACTTTTTGCAGTTCAAGCTTTTTATTTTACTGAATTTTAGGCTTTCATGGAACGTTGTCCCGAAATATTTTTGATTATAGAAAAGAATACTGATTAACTCGGGGTTACGTTCAAAGGCAATGAGACGTTTGTTAATAATATCTACTATTTCATCATTTTATTTAATTCGTAAAGAAATAGCATTTGATTGAGATGAATTATTTTAACATGTTCATGCCGGCGCTTTTTTTTATATATAGTATTTTGAACTAGCCGTGAGCCACCGGTGGTACACGCCGGCGTGAATGTGTTAATATCAAAGCTGCTAACGAACGAATAAATTTTTTTCAGTGATATTATGTCAATCTGATTTAATCGAAAAGCTCCTCCCTCGCTGCATAAGTATTTACTGAATCTCACAAAATTGTTAGCACGTAGTTTGCATTAACTGGCAAAATCACAAAACAACGATCATAGTCATTGTTTATTAAAACGGTACATTTCGTGTAACTCCATTCTTTAATCACTCTAATTTAAACAACAACGTGTTGCTTCAAAATTACTCATTATACAATACAAATGCATAAGATTGCGTTTGGAGGTAAACAAAGTAAAAATTTTCCATAAACATTTCTAAATAATGAAAACTATATTGTAAATTGCAAGTGAAGATGAAAATATGAATTATGATTACTATGACAAAAATTACAACAAAATTGTAGCATATAAGTTATTGTATCGCTAAAAGCAGAAGCGTCCTTAAAAATAAAATCATGTAGAGGGTAATACGAACATCATAACCCCATTCGTAGTTATAAGGAAAGGAAACAAAATTTGGACGTGACTTTTGGATTACCCTATATTGATCATAAATTTAATAATATAAAGTATGCAATTTCTTAATAGATCATGATTTTGAACGTGTGTGAAGGTTTGAGTATAATAACAAATTCCTTAAATTCCATTGAGAGGAATAGTCCGATATAGAAATTGTATACTTTTCCTCTATATGTATTCTAAGTTTACAGAGATCAATCAAACCAATGGGCAGAAATACTTTCACCAGCCAATATAAATTTCAATAGTTTTTTTCGTATAAATTCTTTCCCTTACGAATGGTAGCAGCAGCGAATATGTCCGTGTCGGAATTTGTTACAAGCCTCAGCTTTGCTTTTATTATATTTTTTTTATATAAAAATAACATTCCCTGTGTCAACGCCCTTTCCACACACGATAGTATATATTTTTTCGCAATAGAACACTACCCTTCCACACATTTACCGTAACTCTTTTTTTCTTCGTTTTTTCGTGTAGATTGAACCAAATTTTTTATCCTCTTTCACATGCGATCGCAGTCATTCTAAGGGATGGCATGATTGAATTTAAAAGGTGCTTTCCATTTTCCAAGTACAGCCGCTACGAAAACTTTGTTGTAACTAGTCAACTAAATAATTAAAAACAATAAATATTACGTAATATCGGAAAAAATCTTACCATGGTTTTGATCCTTGATTTTTTATTGCATCTCTTTGCTGTTACGTATCGTCGTCCGAGTCACTTGGTTCGCAATGTTAGTTGCATATTGATTGGATTGGCCGTTAGCCAATTTAGGATATGTTACATCGTACTGTTATTATTATTATTAAATTTATGAAATACATAGATTAATTACGGTTCATCAATCGCTCTTTAGTAAGTGTATTATAATAATAATATTGAGTGATTAATATGGACCTGCGCGCGCTGATTATCCGTTTACATTAGAGAATACAAAATATTTTCCTTTCGAGTAAGAATTTTTACGTGACCACGTATCCGCAACAAACTCAGATGTTATCTCTCGTTTACCTTTTATAACGTTTCCCTATTCGACGAGTTTCTCTACACGTCCGGATAAATATTACCGATTTACGTAACCGATTCTACCTCTTATATTTTGAAAACGAAGTCATTCCTAATATTATAAAATCGGTCCATTGTTATTCGAGTTTCGACCACGAGTTTCGGCCATCCAAAAGTATACGATAACGTTTTAATATCTTTATTACAGCGAATATTGAATTAAAAGTGATTTTCAGGGCTGAAGCATACATACAAAAATTTTAAAATCCAAAAAATATACGTATATCATTTACCTCGAATAAGGCTCCTCAAAGAATTTCCGCCGATAATGAATTCCTCGGTAAAATAAACCTTTTTGAATGTAGTGGAATGCGTAAACAGAAATACCAGAAATACCCTTAAAAGTTGCGCGGCTAAAGTGGACAAGGGGTTTAGTTCAAAAATTCTTAGAATTCCAGTTGAAAATGTACAAGGACCTCTGCGGTTACGAAATTCGAGTGACTGTCTTAGGGTATAGGCGAATAAGGGTAATATGGAGAGAATACAGCCAGGCAGTTGGCACCCGCTGCGGCGGAAACTTGTCGGATTCACGAGGCACGAAAAACGTTTGTCGAAACTTCCATGGAGCACCACTTTCGAAGAAATATAACGAAACTTCGTATCAGCCCTCGGGCACCTACAGTGCTACTTCCAATTCCAAGTTGGGTAGATAACTAGGAAGAATAAGAGGGATACTTTACGATTGTACGAATAAAAGCACTTGCCCCGTCGCGTAAGAGCTACCCGACTCGTCAAGTGTTTCCGATCAATACTTTTCCGGTATGACGATGGGATCAATCTCAGTTCGATTTATCGAACCCTAATAACATCCATAGGACATCCCGTGCATTTTTCATTGTTTAATCAATTGGATCGTGCTATCAATATCTGTAATTATTTATCAATATATTATATCGATAGATTCGATCGTAACGATCAAAAGTCCCCAACGATCAGATTTTTCAAATAATGGTCACGATGTTGCACGGTCCAAGTGCGGAGAGCGACTGCCGCTCAACGGTCCTGGAATTGGCGCATGCGCTTTGATCCACTCAGCTTCTATCTGCCTATTTACTTATACTAGTTACCTATATTTACCTGCTAACCTATCTACCCACTTACCTACCTATTTACCTATCGACCCATTCACCTAGGTATTTGCTCACGTATCTACGACTTGCTTATTATTTACCAATTTCTATTACGAATTGCTGGTTATAATTGCTGCTATTCCATTCTCTTGGTATATTTCGAATTGATGTTTGATGGACATTAGTAACATTTAATTTTCAAAGCTTTCTCGCGGAGAAATGTAAGGTTTCATTTTCGGACAGAAATAGTACAAAGGTATAAGCATTCGTATATGCATAATGCATAAATTTATATATTTTTGGGCCGTTAAGAAAACTATTGTATTTCATGATATACAGTGCGATTCTTTTTTCCTCAGTATATTGACGTGCACCGAAATGCAGTATTGCGATCGATCGATTTTTCTAGTTACGGTCTACCTCTGTGCGTGTTATGGTCCGCAGAAGTGCACTCGTCTGCCGACAGGAAATTAGCCTGTGATTTTTTGAAGCGAGTGCTCCAGCATTGTTTCAAAATTGTGTGGAAAAGTATAAGGACCGATGGGACTAACAAGTTTCTCGTAGAACGAGGACGAGATTAAATTTTTGCGGCCATTGATTTTCAATTGAACTAGCACAGTGATTAATGTCGTTATTTTGTGTTTTTTTTGCGAATGGTAATGTTGATTGCATTTTCATATACGTATATTCGAAAATTTGAATCGTTGTGAAAAATTTTACCACGGATTAAGTAACGATCCAAGTAGCAGCGAGAGTACGATTCATTTGAAATAATAAAAGGAAAAGAACGAAAAATAAAAAATTCATGGATTTTTCGGTACCCTGAAAAAGTTGGACCGAAGTTTTCTAACGACCTAGCCAACGAGTTTGCAGTTTAATCACGCATTGAAATCACCAGTGAAAGCCTTTCGTCTTTTATACTCGTAGTTTTTCAGAGTTTTACACACTTAACCACCCACGACTACACCTCCAATAGATACGTCGTGATACAAAGTGGGCTTGCAACTAGAAAATAAAAAATGGCATCCGTAACAGATTGGCAATGGAATGGTTTGGATCAGCGTTTTCCGGGTCAGATTAAAAGGTCTCAGTTCTCCCGTAATAAGAGTCAGCATCTTTTTCTGGGTAATAATTCACGTCATTACACCCCATTTCCTCGCAATTAAGATTTAGAAATTTCTGGTATTCATTTATCAAACCCCAAAGACCTTGTCGTGTGCGTCTGCCTGCTTTTTCAGGTAGGAGAGCTTGGCTACGTTTCTTTTTTGATATTCTTACGAATAAGTCTTCCGTATCCTGGTTTCGTCGACTGGGAAGCGATCAACCGCGAATTCTGCCCCTTGATCGAGTTACTTAACGTTTCCTTGAATCGTTGAATTCTTGAATGCTCCCTAACAAATTCCTTTCTGCGTTTCGAACCTTCCCCGAGGTGGGAAATTCTCTTAGTGAAATCTGAATCTCCACGGGAGGTTCTCCCTTTTTGTGATTTCCGCTGTCTCCACGCCTTTTTATATTATTAGCTACCTATCTACCCTTTCCTTGTTCCTCCCTTTATCTTTATAGAGACTCGCTTGGTCTCGACACGGTCTTGTCTCCTTTCGGACGTCCCCAGCAAATTCTATCTCCTTTACGTTCTCCTGTCAGCGTCGCAATGTCTACGTCTATACACCGGGTTCGTTGCCCCAGTGTGAACAGTCTACATTCTCATACTAGACTCCTAGGAGTTGTCATTTTTTCCATTAGCTTGTGCAATTTGCCTCTTGAGCAGTTCCTTCGGGCGTTTCTCCTCCGAGTTTTAAATCCGCCAGGGACGTCTGATTTTACAGTGAATCGCAATAGCGTTACTTCTTATTATTTCCTTCTTACACCCCATATATATACTAGAGGATCTGAGAATTTTGCATAGTTAACAAATACATATCTAAGTTTGTCTTCGAAAATATGGAACCCTTCAAATAAGTTCGTTTAATTCACAATCATTGTGATAAAATCAAAATTAAAAATAAGACGCAGCAACCGTTCTTAATCTGGATTAACGATCGGGAATAAATGTGAACTAGTTATCGGTATACGACTATCGAGCAATTTTTTAAAATTTTTCCGCACAATCTCTTTCTGCGTCGCTCAAGAGGAATTAATGGCTTTACCGCGCGTCGCTAAAAATATTAGGTAAAATCATTTTACCACAATAATTTACGAAATTCGGTAGAAATAATTGCTCCGTCCCTCGTTCCTCTAAATAACGGGATATCGAAATAAGCGTGCGCTTTAGACGAACTTCCGAAGACAATGTACACCCTCACAGGAATATTTCAATCTAAGAGACACGAAACGTGACATCCTAGCTTTGCAAGCTTAGCGCTTAAATTTTGAAAACTCTGTTTACAATTGCTGTACATGGGTACATGGGTTGTTTGTGAAACTCTCCCAATTTAAGCTTCCGACAAGTGACAGAAAATCAATGAAAAAAATCTACCGTAAAAACACCTTTTCGAAATTCAGCTTATATTAAATCTTGACAGTCGCGTCACGGCTAGGTCATTCGTAAGATCGTTCAAATCGATCAGCTTATTCGTTTGAGAACCTTTTGATTCCAGACACTATCGAAGAATGCTTTGCGCTGTAACATAGGGATAAAATAAGCTGCTAAACCGCCATACATCTTCCATGTAATCCTTAGCCTCAGCGTACCCAGCCGTTCAGATCCGTTTCGAATCAATTGAACCCTTCCATTTAAGAACTGGATGTTTTTTGGTGTGGTTTCTACATTCGCCTCAACAGCATCATATTATTCCTTTGCAATCTCTTGTACCATCTTCCAAATTGAATCGAGATAATTTTATGAAAATAGGATAGCAGTTTCTTGCAATTAGTTAAAATATGTAAATTTTATAAAAAAAGCCTTTTTCGCATAATCGAGCAAGAATTATATGCGTCAATAAAAAAAATTTTCTCAAGATTCTGACAGATATCTTCAAAGAATGTGTATGAATTTACAGAGCCATTGGTATTACAGAGCATCGGTTGTTTTTTGGGTACATACGTATAAGGGAAGCTGCCAGTGGTTCAGTGGAGTCGGAAAATGTTGCGAATGAAATAAATAATAGTCACAATAAAGGTGGCCGAGAGTGGCGTGAGATGAAATGGAATTTCCGTTAGTTGGTTTAGATAAACAGCCGCAATTTTATTCGTGACAGAAAGCTCGCTATCTACCCGAGTGGCGCTGGTAGAAGGTTGTAGGTCGTATACAGTAGGTAGTACCCCTCTCAGGGCGGCTTCGCAGCACGGGTTAGGAATTTCTTCTGCGATTTACATCTAGTGGAAAACTGTTCCTGGGAACTCCGAAAGCAGCGTGCTATTTTCCTCTACCCACCCCACGTGGTTCGTTGGATGCGCGTTCCACCCGTTTGTCATGTGTGACCGGTTTCTCCCTTTAAACCATTTCCCATTCCTCATATCCCTTTTGCCTTTCCTCTCTTTTCAACATATTCGTCAGACATTCATTTCTTCTCCCCTCAACCACTTTTTTGTTATTGAGGCCAATGTCGATCACCTTCCATATTTCTTTCCAGCTTTCAAATCTCAGCCTCTACGTTGATACAGTTTCCGATAAAATATACATAATGAGTTACAGCGATTTGTTCAATAAAAATATTGTACAAAAATTCTTCAAAAATTTTTGGTTGATCGATAACGTTTAATCGTAATTTTCTACTTACAATTATTAAATTTAATGATAATAAACTATTTCGAATACAGAATACTTTTACTGCTCATTGCTTGCAGACAATCAATTGCCGGAGTAATGATAACGAAATTGTTGAGATATAAAGTAACAGATAGAATCACCGGCATCCCTGGTCTTTTCATATTTACATATATATGTACTACCTAATGGGAATGGCTAACGCGATTGCGACACCTCGCTCACTCGCTTTATGCATACTCGTAGTAATGCTCCGGAGTGCAATAAAAGTCATAGTTTTGTTTGCCTCATGCAGGGTAAGCGCACGTATTTTTGTGTGCAGACGACGGCGAGTTACCAGCCCAGAGTGTAATAGGATTCAGCGATCGTAAAACGCAGTCTTATTCGTATTTTTATTCCGAATCGGTAGAACGGGTGATATAAAGCGTTGGCTGAAATAAAACTTCGCGTAGAATGAATTGCGCAAATACTGTCACAAGGATTCCTAAGCACCTTCATCCTTCGCTTTTAACCCCACTCTGACCCGTTAGACTGGTAGTTCTTCCCTTTTCTTTTTTTTGTGGTTTCTCTCGCTCCTTTTCCCTTTAGTCTTGAATGCTCGAACTTTTGAAGATGTCGATTATCATGATCGATAAGCCTGCGCTGGAAACATGTAATAACCACTGAACAACGAGACAAATATTTCGTCGAGTGCAATGATCGTACAGTGGTCACATATGCATACTCAGGACACAAGGCTCATTAGGTACCTACGTTACCGCGTTCATATAACATGTCTGAATGTGCATACGCGTGGTCGTATAATTATCCCCTGCTCGAATGTACATTCAAAACTGTCCACACATATATTTGTGTATATATAATATACTTATAAAATATATATACAAGTTGTATATAGAAATCGATAGTATTTATGACAGAGTACTACAAAGTAGTAAAGTTGATTTAATAATTTAAAAAACCTCAACAAAAAATACTCAACCTCTCAACTAGAAGCTATCTCACTCCTTTGCATCCCTATCCCTCCCAACAATATGTCAAAACACAACACTCAACTCACTCCATCCAACAAATTTTAAATAATATAGATGAAGCAATATCGCAAGCGCAGATCACTAGCATTGATTCAACTCGCTATAAGTATTTATATGTAAAAAAAACTCCGGGCTGAAGGACCTTGGTCAATTGCTCATTGGCCTTCCAACACTCACATGCATACCCACATACTTACATTTGTAAAAACCGCATCACAACGGGAGACGAATAAAGAATATTTACTACTACTATTAATTAAAAAAATTAAACCTTCAGCGTGTCTAGTATTGAATTTTTGACCTTAACCAACCGAATGGAAGATCTACTAATTGTAAGTCCATCACAGCCCCGGGTAGCCGGTAGTAGAACTAATTTTGAAATTTCGGTATGAAAGCCCCTTTATGATCCTCAAAACTCCTACGGCACACGCATAAAATTGTTTCTGGACCGAACGGAAAAGGACCATTCAATTCCATCACTGCCAATGCATATACAATGTGTACTGAAAACTACCCCTTGAAATATCTTTATATATGTAGTATATCTATATGTTGTGTTGTAATCGCAGAGATTTGAATTTATTTGAAACAATAAAATGGTTCATAATAACTTTGACCAGGAGTAATGGCACACGCGGTTGAAATTCGATAACTGCGTATTTCAGCATAGTATAAAGTTTAAAGTATTTTTATTATACATGCGCAATGCACTGTGAAAATCAATTAATTATTTTGGGAAAAATATGAAACTGCTCAATTTTAAAAGCCCACGCTTTGCAGTTGAATGTTGCTCAAAAGCTTATTTATGGCCGGATACGTTTCTTCCTCTTCAGTACGTAACATCTATTGATACAACAAATTAATATCATTCCATTTCAACGAACAATGAGATAACGTTAATAATTCAATTACAAATAAGCTTTTTTAAGAGTTTTATTCGGTTTTGGATTTATATATTTTTAAATAACGCGAAGATAAATAAATCTGAGTTTTATTTGTTCCCGAGAATTATTGAATTTTGATGTTATTTTTTACTTATTATTTACCAGCACAATTTGTATTATAATAATTACAATATACGTTCTCACGCTCATTTACATGCTTTACAAATTCAGAGGATTCACACGCATACGTCATACAAAAATTCGTATAATTTTTAATAAAGTAACTGTATGTCCGTAAGCCAATGCGTTTTTCAGCCACATAATTAGGATTCGATGTACGAAGATATTCTTTTAATGATTAGGCTCGTCAGGGCAATATGTCAAAAGATGATAAGAGCCCTGGTGTTTTATTAAATAAAATTAACAATGGATATTGCAAATGGACAAATAATGAAGTATACGACATAATATACGTTTATATAGAAGTGATAATATCTTCAACATTTCCATCTAAGGTTACATAACATTTATATGCATTATTTGGATTTAAAAATTTGTATAAATTATTCCATATGTCATATTCTAATATGCTATTTTTATTAAATCTCGTTATTCGAACTTTCGCAAACATCCGCAGTGATTCTGTATGCAAATAAAAAATTTTCTATTGGTACAGATTTTGTTAGACCACCGTGTATACGCTTGTTATACGTGCATTGAGGGTAAAAGCTATGCGGGAATGGCAACTCTGCAGGCAGCAGCATCTCATACACTGTTATCAGCGAGATTCGCTTTCCGCTTATTGCATAGGAAAACGAAACGATACGAAACAAAAGTTCGTATAGATATATCCCATAGCGCTATACGCATATATAAAAGAAACGTATACAATATTTGTCCAACTTTTTTTAGTTGAAAATCTAGCTTCGGAGTCGTTCGCACGTTATTACATACAGTTACGTTCAGCTCGCGCAGCAACGTGAATGATTGCGTACTAAGAAATTTGCCGGGCGTGTTAACAATTCTTTTTACTGTATTATCTACAGCACCGAGTATCACCGATATGGAAACCGTAATAAATCGTTTTACGAGTAAAAAAAAATCTTGTTTCGATTCTTTTTCCTTCTTTTCGACAGTACGAGGACAGTATTTGCAAGTTCTGCTTCAGCTCGGAATGCGCAACGAATAGGCCTAGATCCAGACAAAAAGAACCAGATCAGACTCATCAGTATTTTCCGAGTCAGAAAATAAGTTCTGTTTTTATGCTTTTTCGCTCTTCTCGGTATTACGAGAGCAGGACTGAAAAGTTTTCTTCCAGTTCAGAATGCGCAGCAAATCGGCCTAAATCCGGACTGAAATAACGAGAACAGACTCATGAGAATTGATTTGTCGAGCTACATATTTTTTTCCTCGGGCTAACATGAAAAATAGCATAGTTGGCAGATTCGAAATAAGATCAATGAAATCGATACATATCGAATGCATTTGCAGGTATGGTTGTTCTTGAGAAATTGCCGAATCTTTATGCCTTAGTAATCAAGAGTACTTTGCTCTCTGTAGCACGTATATGTAAATAATCAAAAGCCACCTCACTTTCAATGCTTCTAACGGGCTAAAAGCTTTCATGAAATTTCCAGCTTTTTTCAAGTTTTCCATGGAAAGCCCGTTTCATCAAACTTTGCATTCCTCTTTTCCCACTTTTTTTTTCTTCTCGAGTCTCGTTCCACCTTCATCTCCTTCTCTCTCGGGACCCTTCGCGAAGATGCGCACGGCTCGGAGCGAACGTGAGTCCTCAAAAAGTGTCGCCACGCCATCAGATTCCTGCAGTCGAAATGGATGGGTGGGTGAGTAGATGGGTTTGCCGTACGTACGTGCAAATCCGAAGAAGTTGCTGTCTGCTAGTATAGGATAAACGAAAAGGAGATTAAAAGAAGAAGCAATGACTTTTGATATCATTTCGGATGTGAAGTGAGACTGTCAACTCGGCATTATATACATATAAACGTACACAAGGTAATTGCAGGGTTGCTCGTTGAGTATTATGAACTATAAATCTATGCGCTAAAAGTTCTGTAGTATAAGACCATGTTGATAGCGGCGGGACGCTCAATAGTCTATAAAAAAACAGAGTTATTATTGCCGTGTCGAGAGAGTATAAAGCCTTCGTCAAATTGTTCCTTGATTCCTTGTAATTACGGACTTAAATGCTATAATCAGACGGGTGCAGTTACACGCCTTTCGCAAATTTGCCAGTCCTAATAACAGCCATTTATTAGGAACGACTCAGTTACACCTTTTCACACACGTATCTATACACCATGTGCGATCTTTCGATTCTCCCTATCCCACTTTTTCCCTGTCTGGAACACAAGTCGAGATGTAAAAACATGAAATAAAGACGTTGCATCAGGGCCATGTGCTTGGGTTAAGGAATGACGGCACTGGGGGTGTATTTGAACCAAGCATATTTTCAGTGCTGACTTTTATTCGGTTCACGTACTACGACCATATCTACACCGTACTTCCTCCTTCTTGTCTGCTCTTATGCTTGTTCACTCACTCACTCATTCAGCCCCCCACCTCCAGTGGCTACTACTCACATATCCAACTACCCCTCACGACCTACAGTCTGTGCGTCGTAACATTCGTCAATTTCATAAAATTGAATGACTTCGCGAAATCTTTCGTCCAAAAGTTTATCGTCAAAATGGACTTCGCCGAGTAGACATTTTCGTAATATCGAACGGAGAACCATTTTCACCTAAGCTATGTGAAATTCTGAGACTTTTAGGGGTTAGGAAGTCACAGAAGGAAGTAGTCTGTACGCGTTATGTATGAAATCAAGCTAACACTTTTTATGCTGTCATAAAAGTTGGAAACACTTTCCTATAATACGTGCTTGCTGCTTATTGACTTACTTTTTATTATATCATTTTTTGCTATAATCGTACATTTAATAAGTGTCGTTCAACATTGACGTACAGAAAAAAATACTGTATTTAATGAAATTAAAAGAACAATATAATTCTTACATGGAATATTAACGATTTTGATTCGTGTTTACTTATATCGCTTACCTATACTTTACTATATTTAAACTGAATTAGCCATACGTTGAAATCAATAGTAGCATTGCATTACCAATTCCGTATAAATTGTACAAAACAATACTGCAGAAATATGAACTCTTTGCGCTCTGATTTTTCTGTACGGCAGCGTTAGAACTCAATACGGGTCCAGTGCCTAGAAAGCATACTTCGAGTTTATAGGGTTAAGTATACATATGTATTTCTTAAATTTTATAATCTGCACATAAAAAGATTGCATATAGAATAAATACTACCTGAGAAGTAATAGTGCAGTAAGTAGCAATATGATACCAGTACGACATAGGTGAATATTCGTCAGCAGGTAAATGTAAAGTAGCATAGTAATTTTAACAATAGAAATTAATAATGACGATAAAGAATAGTATACATTGCAATGCTTCCTTATACCTTCTTGGTATAAATATTAAAAATTTCAAAGCGTATTCTACTAAGTATTCCTTGAATAACGCTGAGCATAACATTATAGATTTGTAAAAGATTGAGAATACCATTCTACTCACGAGAGAGGAAATATGAAAAGATTGTACGTGGTAGCCCAGAGTCGAGGTCGATAAGAGCTTGAATAGAGGAAGCACCCCAAGCAGTACTCTTTAAGATTTATAATGGCGATACAGGCATGCTTTAATCTAATCAGGATTTGAATGCTCCAAAAGTCTGATATCAATAATCTGTCTAACGTTGTACTCGGAAGCTTTTTGTTAAGATATAATTTAAAGAAGAGATAGAATTTCATGTAGCTATAGAAAGAGGCTAATTGAAATAAAGAATAATAAATAATAGTTCTATTCATTCGTGTCACTTTTAATATAACCTTTCCCTCGTATCCTATGCAATATTTGAATAGAAAAAAAAACAATTTAGCTTTTTAATATCAATTATTTTAATCCTTGGTTACTTTGCAATAAACTTATGATTTCTTTGAACTCGTTTTATGCAACTCCCTCAAACTGATTAACTCGTTGACAAACTTACTAATCTAATTTCTCTTTATTCCTTTGTATTTTTAATATTGCCTTTGCTCGTTTCCTTTAAATTGCTTTTTATACTTTCACATGCTAATTTCTTTATTATATTCTCATATCCCACGCACTTTTATGCATTTTTCATACTATTCATGTACGCCATTTACTATTCGTACGTAATGCGACTCGATCCACTTTTCCGATAAACGTCCATTTACCTAAGCTCTCAGATACTCTTTGCACAGAAAAGCACAGTTCCTCGAATAGTTGAACGAATCATGTTCATCCAGTTGTCGCCATATTAAACCCATGCATGACTACGTGCAGACAGAAATGTTCGCGAATAGTTTCTGTGTTTGCATTTAGTCGGCATTCTAAGTGAATGTATACCTGTTTGTAAAATCTAAACATCTATACGTACTATTAAAATACAACTAACGCGTATAATTCCCATGTGGTTCTAACCTTTCCGTTTTGTCCCGTACCTCTAATTTTGTTAATTTCCCCAGTGGCGTTCTGTGAATTAATTATGGCTCGAGCAGAGATAAGGGCGAGAAATTGACTTTGACGAAATATTTTGCGAATTGCGTCAACTAATGGATTGATGATCCGTGAACGAAAAAAAATATAAATTATAAGGTTAGAAATGAAAAATCTAAGGGACATACATGCAGCTATGGATATGTATTGTGGCGGTGCAAAATACGTCACATAAGTCTTGGATTATTCACTTTCTTTTTTTTTTCTCGGGGCGTATTTCCGTCCCCTTTACCCCCATTTTCCGCTTAGCTGGCCAAGAAGTCCACGGTCATAGAATAATTATATTTCATTAGATTAATACAGATACGTTGCGTCACGATACCAAATATCAAGCCATCACAATGCTACCGAAAACTGTTGCTGCTTACGTTTCCATTTCACATTAGACCCTGCCCGAAAGAGAGTAATAAGGGTCACCCAAAAGGATAGCGCCATGGACTTCAGGTCACTTCCCGTTTAGTAATGCCGGTACCGATAGCCAGCATTGTAACGGTTAATATCGAAAAGGAGGAATTTTCGAGTTCAGTGGGATTTTCCATGTTGGATGATCTACTGGCTCCAGAGCGGAGGCTCCGTCACTGGCCTGCCGCAGAAAGTAGATGCAACCAGGTTACCGAAGACAGCAGGATCCCAGCCACTATCGTCGAGGACAGGGGCGGAATCTCATTGGACATCTCGAGCTACAGCAGCGAGATTGTGACCAAGTTTCGCGCGGCTAGCGTGCTGACGACAGTTCCCTTAGAATGTTTCGGCTAGACCGCGTTTGTACTATTATTCTAACGCCGTCCTTCCGAGTATCTAGTGCCGCATTCAGTGGGAGGCTCCGGCATCTATCGAATGTATTCGAGCTCGTCTCTTGAGGGGTAAGGAGCCACAGATGTCACTCTAGCATTATTTCGAATTTATTGTTTGAGGAATGGTCTAGTGGCATGACTCTTTTAGCGGCATAATATAAGTATTGTAAATCCTTCAGAAAAGGTCGTATTGGCTATCGAAGGCACTATTTTGTCAAATAGTGGGTACACTAAATTCGTCCTGCAACGAAATTGCTCCGTTCGTCATTCTCGTCTCTGTTATTACTTAAGTCGTTTGCGCGTAGATCGTAATTAGGATTCGTGTATCTCTGCCTCAGAGGAAATCCGCGTGCTTTCGCGTCTTTGAAAAGCGTGTACGTCTCATGTTTTCTCGCCTCTCGAAATCTGACGTATTGTAACGTCTTCTTTCTCTTCACGGGAGCTCACGTCTCGTTACGTATTACTTTTCGAGAAGCTAAATTGTTGTTCATAGTTTGGCATATAAAAATTTATCAGAATTATCTAACCAATTTCGCTATTTTGATTTGTTATTTGTGAAATTTTGAAATTCTCCCGAATAAAAGAATACCTGTTGTTTTCCATTTCGAGATTCTCACTCTCTTGCTGCCTCCCTTAACAGCACCTAGGCGTTTCTTTGCTTCTCTGCCATCTCGTATCGTCTGTGCTAGTCGGTTGCACAACCTCTGCCCTTTCTGGAAATTTTTTAATATTTTGTATCCTGACACGAAAGTGCATCTGGCACCCAATCGAATGTCCAGTTTCGCGTGTCTAGTAGGACAAAGTACCGAGTGATGTGTAGACGAAAAATCAGCTGTGCCACTAAGTACATCTAGAGCATCATATATTCCCTTTTAATTTACTTCCTTTCCCTTCATCTTTTAGTTTGCAATTTCTCGTCACATTATACACATAGGTATTGTGCAAGCGAGCGAATTAATTGTACAATAGCCGAAGGGAAATCGTTGCCGGAAAATGAATTCTGGTATTGAAAGAATTTATGGGAAAAACGGCGAGTTGACTGTAGCTTTCACTCGTTTCCATATACTCGAATGTATTCGAATTTATCGCATACATGCATACGTTCATGCAGCGATAAAACTTTACGTGAGAAATTTCTCAGGCAGCATAGCAGACGTATATATCAACTTGTATAATGCATGCATACCTACCTACCAGGAACGGTGCAGTATTAATATTAACATTCAACGTCAATATCATAAATTTTGCTATATACAAAACAACATTGCTATGCAAATGAACGTAACAGTGCGGTGCCCGAAACGTTGTCCGTGCTCTCGGAATTACTAATATGAACTACGTGAATCGATGACGTATTTCATTAATGAATTCTCATATTAGATCTCGTAGGTATAACACAGCAGAAGCAGTTTTGCAATACCGTTCGTTTTTTCAAATTAAAAGTCAAAGTGCATGGCTTTCAGATTCTGACGTCGCGTCCCTAATAGCTGGTAAACGAACGTGGCACTCGAATTACATCGGAAATATTGCTCTGGGAGTTTGACATGGAGCCATACGTTTTGCTGGTCCAAATCTAGAGAGAGATCGTGCATTTTTCCCATCCATCAAGTGCAACGCTCGGTCAGCGAACGTTGCGGATATTCCAAATAATTTCTTCGATATTGCATTGGCCGTTTCGTATACCGTGTTTCGACGCTTCTTGTTTCGTTATATATGCACAAATCGATAAATGCAAACATAACGTGGCTTCGCTCATTCTGTATAAGCTTGACGAGCAACGTATCACGGACAGCCCGCGCTTTCCCAAGTCACGAGGAATTATCTCCTGTTTACGAGATGCACTCCAGCCTGGTATTTCGGCTAAGACCGAAATGTAATTTGCGGTAGCAGGTCAACCGGAAGTGGTCGATGCATATGCATCGCGGCGGAGTGGTTGTTTGGTTTCGCATTGCCACACTGGCTGAACGGTTCGAACGGTGCGTCTAGTACACGAGGGTAACAATACGTAGATACGGTGACCCTCGTCGAAATTTTTGAAGAGTACCCTGATACGGATAAGCTGGTATTACGGGTCAGGTAGGATGTTCTTAAGTAGGTGTACCTATTTCTAGTGCGGACTTGACATGGTCCTGATATGAATTACTAATGAGAATACTAACGTTAACGTTTCAATTCTTGAGTAGGACCTGATCACGCGCACTTTAAGCTTTGGTCTTGCTGGATCATGACGGGACACAGAGTAAGCTAATTAGAGGTTACAGTTGAGCAATTACCACTGGTGGTGCTGCATAACATCTTTTAACTAATTTATAGTTGTATGTATGATAAAATTTTCAGAATAAAAAGAGCGAGGTGATTTAAAATTGCATTGACTGTTTATTTAGGGTACGGCTTGGTAATACTGTGTATATAGAATGATGACGTCACAGGCGAGAGAAGCTTAACAACCCTCCTTTATTTTCAATTAAATTATAAACTTTTTTGCTGACCCATTATCGTCGCGCAGGAGAAAGCTAGGGGAACTCGATTCAGAATTGAAAAGTGCAAATTAATTTTAATTAGATAGTATTGAATTCCTCAGAAATTCGAAAAGACATTTTCATCGTGTCCAACTGTAAGGACTGATTAGTAATCAATCGTAGCCCATAATAATCGTCTGGGCCAACTTTGTCTATCCGAATACACATTTTCGAAATGTAAATGCACTTATGCTTGCTATTATTAAATTAATACATGAAATTTAGGAAAACTATTCATAGTTTTTTCTTTGAAATTCAACATTGTTTAACGTAACGCGATAGAGATTATTAAATTTTGTAAACAGGTTAAATATCTGGGTTATTCATAACTCTCTGTGATACTAATACGAAGGCCTCGATAGAACAAAATGTTATTCATCGTGTTAAAGCACTTTCAATGTCACAGTCACAATTCTTTGTGTGTAAGAGTTTTCATTGTAAACACTCGGACATCGATTAGTAATATTAGAAAAATTGTCAACGCGACTACATTGAACATTTGCTTAACAAAAATTTCATTCCAGATAAGAAAGACAATTAAGAATAATCGCATTCAGCATCTTCCGAAATTCATTAACCTGAAATATGAAACTACTACTTAGTGGATTGATTGTTTTCTGTCAAATATTAATATTGAGTCGTGATCCACATTCCACATATCAACAGTATAATCGGAATAATTGCATGAGGGACATGTGGGAGTACCGATTGGTACGAGAAAGTGGATAATACTAGTGCTGATGGCGATGCTGTCTAAAAAGCGAATAATTGTAAATTAGGTCGTCCAGCTGTTATGTAAACTACACGGCTGGAAATTGAGAGAATGTCGGATTTATCAGTACGCGATGGTACACGAAAAGGAACAACGTGATTGGATGACTGTGTTATATATCGTTCCGTTCCTAATCACCCAGTATCATTAATTCTTTATTTTTGTTATACATATATTGTTTACCAAAGTCTCATCAAATTGTATGAATGATTTTAGTTGTTTGAAGGACCCTTCATGACGACCCAGTATTAGCAAATAATAGTGAGGCATACTCGTCATGAAACCTCTTCAAGCTTCAATTGTCCTGATTTACAGATAGTTCTCCTCATTTCTCCTGAAATATTCAAACCGGACGTAACGGGGTGGTACGAAAATCGCGTGCCTACGTGTAACTTCGCCATCGATTTAATTATAAATTCGTCATTTGGTGAATAAGGTATTCGAAAAAAGTCAGAACCCGTCGTTCACCAACCGAGCGTTTCCTGTCCTTTTTCTCTCTATCATAACGAGCTGTGATCCGCAAGAGAGTCTATTGATCAACTAACGAAATGTCTCTTAGCCCTAGAATGCCCATTCAAACAAGGGAGATCCCTGCTCGTTTATACATTTTTCACGTTTTTTTTAAATGTCCTTTTTCTTTGGCTCATAGCTTCGAAAATATTTATCGAAACCAATAATTGCATCAGCACATGAATCGAAATTTTGTTCCTTGGTTGTACCTCGATGTCCTACGTTCTATAGGACTTAGAAGGCGCAACTGAGGCTATATTTCCATACAATTGAGGATCTTATTTGTGCCTTAAATGTGACACATATTTCTGTATCTTCCATTTTGAGGTTCAAAAGAGGTCGTTGAAGGAGCTCAGTGTAACAAGTCCAATTCGAAAAAAGTGAGCATATGTTTCGTAATATCCAATTAATTCAATAGTAACTGAAAGCGGTCAATCAATCCAAGTATTGTACTTTATTTTTGCTGCTTAATTTTCACGATCGTCTGGTATCCTCAGTCTGTTATGGATGCATCTTCCTATTTAGTACATAATATTGCTTTTATGTACACATAACGAAGTTAGGCATAATTAGTTAATTAATGATTATATACAAATTAAATTAGCTCCATATGGTTTTATTTGTTTTTCATAATTCTCATTGATACAATTAAATTATATTGTAAGGTTACCGTCTACATGAAAAATTTTCAAATAAATTTCATATCAATGTTCAACAATAAAGTTTCTTCGTAATATTATAATAGTAGTATAGCTGGGCCGGTTCTGGATACAGATTTCTGCACCGACCTATACCGACACTCTAGAACCTTCGAAGGTGGGTGTCCGTGCTAAGTTAGCAACGTGTGTGCCCACAATTTCCGGAAGTGACGTCATCAAGACCCCCGATTTCAAGAATTTTTGCTCGATTCCGAGAATTTTTCGTCAAATAATAAGGTAATAATCATGAAAATTATGCAAAATGTTTACAATAAAAATTAATCAAGAATGAACAAATGTAATCTCAGATTCGAATAAACCCTGAAAGAAAAAATATGCTACTTTGCGTTACAAAAAGCTGATAATCTTAACCTGACTTTAGCAACTCGAAGTAAAAGAATAGTTTGAACAGTTTTGATCCTTTTAGTCAGGTACTACAAATTGAGAATTGCGTTTAAGTACGTTGAAACATGCGTGTTGCTCCAATACTGGCACCCGGCCGATGCTTCTTTTTATCTAACTTGCCCAGCTCTTATCTCATTACCATTTGGTTGTAGGCTGTATGTACATCTAATGTTTTTCATGTAGAATTGGATGATCTTTCAGGTTTTGTGAAAAAAAGTGCACCGTTCTATTTAAAAAATCCAAGTTGACCTTCACTTAACCTTGGCGGCTCCATCTACGATAAATCTGACTATACCATCTTCTTTCCCCCTCAAAGTCCAGAAACTTTCATATAAAATGTATTTTTCGTATTTTGCTTAATTTACGAGATATCAGCCTGAGGCGATTAAAAAAAATCACCCTGTATAAGTTGATACCGCGTACTCTTGAAATTTGAAAATGACTTAGCAAATGGTAATAAATAACTGTGTGTATATTTGTGAGTAGAAAATTAAAAAATTTATTTTATAAAGTTTTTTAATTTATTTTCAACATTTTAGTAGAACATGTAGCAGGTCATAGAGGTTCAAAATAGGTTGAAATTGAAATCGATAAGACTTATAGGTTTAAAGTAGGACTAAGGGTTTGAAAAGAAACAAAAGAGGATTCGTTACAAACAGATGAGGCATTGTAAAACCATCGAGTCACATTGGAAATATTACAGAGGTACAACGAAGGATCAAAATTTCGACTCGTATCATAAAATGTATCATTCTGGGTTAATACGTTTACCAATACCTATATCGTATGATACGTTATCATGTTAATTAAAAAATATCTCATATTACAGTTGCTCAGTTTTATTAATGTAAGAGAGAAATTGAAATTGAATTTTTTTGGTAAATCTCACGACGATTTCCAAACTGCAAATTCAATTTTTTAACAAGTTTTCACGCAAAGCTATCCATACCCGACATGCTCAAGTAAGGTACTAGCACGGAGTATTCGGTGCGATTAGTATCTACTGTGTATTGGGAATATAGTGATTATGGATCTCTGTGCAGCCATGCTGAATCTATAATTCCCAAGGTAGATCATATCCAGTATATGACGAAGCTGCAGTCGACAGTAACACAGTTCTATGGATGCTTTTGACTGCGGTGAAATTCTAGGCTCTAGAGAATAAATGTTTGATGTAGCTCATGGAGTTGAGGTTGTGGGTTCACAGTAAGTAGAAAACGTCAAAGAAAAAATAGATCAGCCAATGTACAATGGGTGGCAAAGGGATGATGGCTGTATTCTTGTCGACGGAAAGCAAGGATCAAGACGTCAGCATCACTTTCGTTCAGCGAATCCCCGCAGGAAATTGTTCTTATCTCATGATCCCCCGAGAGTTGATTCATCGATACTCCGATAAACCCATACTGACCGCATGTCTACGTCAATATTCTGTGTGTGCAATGAAAACGCTAGGATTATATTTACATAGGTAAATTCGGAACGCACTTCCGACGATTGATCGATTCTTTGCAATTTCCTGTTGATTTTTTTTATAACGCTTCGAGGATCGCCCAAGGGCAAAAATTACTTTCGCATAGCGCGATGAAAGAAGAGTGGAAGTGTCAGGTCGCCGAGTTAAGCTGATGCTGCAGGCAGGAAAATATCTGGTTGAACAGACGAGATGAATTTCTCGTTCTGCACTTTGATATCGCGGAGCCCTTTTGTGCTTTTCTCAAGGCAAGAATCACCGCAGATACTCAAAGGAATGAAATTGCTTTTTAATTTTTATTAACTCTAGGATATATATCTACTTCAAAGCTACAGCAGGATTTACCTTGTTACCTGTCCTTTATAATAAAGTGGAAATTTGAGTTTGGCACCACAGTCTAATAAATAATCAGAAATTCTTTTTCCGTCTGAGATATTTGTTGCGTGTAGTCGGTTCGCAAGTTCGATGGGGTTTTTTGACACATCGAAAACAATGAAGTCTCCAACCAGGCGCATGTGTCACTGTATAAAATGTTTTTTACAAAGTTTGTACACGCATGATTTTATTTTTCTATTTTAGCCTACATTTACGTTATTTCATGAAAGACCACGTGTGATCCGTTAAGGATTGCATTGTTTATGACTGTAAAAAAATTACAGTGAATTAATGGACCAGTATAGTCATATGCAGTTCAGCTAGGAACTATTATTCTCACAATCAAGTATTCCTTCTCGGTCATATACATATACAGGGTGGTGGACCAGAAATGAATATCCAAAATATAATTTAAATAGTATTCGAGTAAAGTAATTTTCGACAATTTAAAAGCCATATTTTGAAACTTCGTGAATAAAATACTAATGTGTCATACATCCTTAAATTAAACTAAGTTAACTTTCTAATCTTACTAAAGTCTTACTTCCCTTATGGTTATTCTTGACGTAGAACGTAGCATAGAGTATCTCAGGCATATCAGGTGTTGTAAAATATCTCTTGTTTGCAACAAACTTCTCAACGATACATGAAACTTGGTAAGATGAACGGGAAGTATAGGTAGAAAGGTATTATAGGTAGCACGGTTGGTAAGACATGTCTTAGCTACCAGCGATCGATTTTGCGGGCTGAAATGTTTAAGATGCTCCGTATGACTACTGGCGACTTAAAAATTTCATCGATGCATTTGATAGCTCCTGAAAAATTACCTTGAAATAATTCTTTTTGCATCGTGTTCACTCACCGAACAAATTCAAGTTATGTCTTAGACATTTTGTAATATGTCCCTTCATAACAAAGGGAAATATTAAGGTGTTAATTTTCTAGTGAACTACCTTGTACACAAATGCCTCTATGTTAATGAAAAGTATATCAATAGGTCTGAATTATTAATAGTATAAGTTTATATAACAATTTTGTATCATTTACGGTGAACATATTTGTTTTATCATTTTATATGAAGAGTAATTCAACCGTTTCGTTAAGGGAGGAACTATAATGATCAGCAAACTTTTAGTTGACAATACATTACGTATGCGTGATGTGACAATGTTTTTGCACGCTGTCGTAGGCTGTAGAACAATAGCTAAATTTCGCACCTCAGTAGTGCTCAATGACATATTATACGGAGACGAAAAAATTTCAATCTTGTAACATCTACTTGGAGAGTTTAATTTTCGAAACCTGTAAAGAATGCATAAAGTGCTCTATTTCCGAAGAGAAGGGAAAAAAATTGGCGCAGGAGCACATTTGAAAGACTTTATTTTCTGCACTAGGGCTATTTTGGCGCATGCACACTTCAAAATAACTCAATTTTGCGCACTATCAGTGCCGCCATCTGGCGATCTTTATTGTTCAAGAATCACAAAAAATATTGTTTATATTTGCTTATATATATTGCGATATTTGACACGTATGATTACAACTTTCGTCTTAGCTGATGCTTCACACTGGTTGAATAGCGCCAAGTTTCTGCATTTGCCATACAATATAATATAACACTATTGGCCTATTTTAGCATAGAATCTGCACCAAACGTTCAAGGCGCAACATTGTTGGACAGGGAGCGAATCGACTGGAGCAATGATAAAAAAAATACAACTTTTGGGTAGAACTGTCCTCTAACTAACTATGGACTCCGTTTTTCTTCTTTTTCTCGTGGCTAAATTCTCCAAAGAGGAGATGCGCTGTTAAATATTGATTGTGAAAATTGTGCATCACCGATCGATACAGCTGGATTTATACGCACCGAAAAATCTTTCTATCGGTTTAGTGTTGAATGTTGGAAGGGATATGGTGTGTTCCTGATACATAGTTTTCAGTCCCTACGGAGTACTTTTATTCGATATTCGTTTAGAGTTTCGCGAAATAGGGTGACAATTGCTAAATCACGATCGCCAAACGCCACGACGACGGCCATGACAGCTCCACCAGCCGGTCAGTATCCATATTTACTTCTATTGCATGAGAGATTTTATCCTAAGGTTTTGTTCGATTCAAATACATTTAGTGGTAATGTTTTCTGTGCTTCGATTTTTGGCTGCGACATTTCCTTCCCTTGAGACCCGTACGTATGAATCATCTACACATACAAAAAACACAACGGTTCCCCCTCAAGTCCCCCACTTTACCCCGGGCTTCGGCCTGTGTAGAATGATTATACAATACAATTATATATCCTTGATTGCGCAGAATGGCAATTCGTCAAAGGTGTACACTGTTCTATCGGTGTAGATAGATAATTGACGTGACATCCCGCAAAGGCGTCGTCCTCTGACTTGAAATTGTACAGCCTTGACCAATATTTAGTGCATGTGACTGTTAGTCCAGTACAGTTCTCCTCAGCAAATTGAATTGCCAGTATCAGCGTATCTCGATAAATTCACACTGCGTATACGTGTTTCAAATCGTGCAAGAATCCCAAGTGTATTGAGTCTCGTGCGAAATTCACGAAATTTTGGCAATGCAGATTGGATTAAACCATTCCGAGGTTCTTTCAACCCCAACAGACTCAAATGTATTTTGCCGCATCGTGTATTCTCATTCGTTTTCGTTTTGCCTCGGTTCGTTCCAACGTTCACGATGCGTGCTTCCTATTGGTTCGCGAGCCAAACGACTTACGGCTTCCGTCCAGTACAGCCAATACCTTATGATAAATATCGAAAAGTATCGAGTCATTGATTTATTATCGCTCCGGGTTCCTCGTTCGACTTGCAGATTAGAATTTGATCTAGTGAACTGATGCATCGACGACCTCTTTCGAAATTGTAGTAGCGTTCTGACGCCATACACGAGACATTACAAAGTTGTATAATTCATCGAAGGAAAAGTTTTACGTAAGATCGTAGAGTACGACGCGACGTCGAATGACGTTTTCGCAAGAAGCAGTAGCTATAGGAACTCGTATTGCGCTTTGTGCGGCAATCGGTAATGTATTCGAAGGGATGGTAAAAAGCGAATGTTGAACCGAGAAACTTGGCAATTTGGGGGATCGTAAGATTTAATGACTGTGGTTTCACGAGAAGCCATTTACGAGCTGTCGGAATTGAGTGTCGAGCAGAACGTCGATGATGCATAAAAAAGTTCGCAGCTCTGCCACAGGCTAAGGATACCTTTACCGTCATTTCAGAAAGATTATATAGGCTTTCTTGACAAATACGGTGTTATCGATCAAATTTCCGTACGGTATATACTATATTATATAGTAAATTTACAGATGTTCCTTTAGAGAACGCAAAGCTTGCGTTACGTTCGAGTGAGTTTATATAAATGTGCTAATTGAAGGAATCCAAGTACAGCTGCCAAGGCAAAGGAATCCTTCGAATTTAGGATAAACATGGACTCGGTTTTCACTAAACACTGTATAAATAATCGTACTCTAGGAATACATTTGGATAACGGTGAATGTCCTATGCAGATCTTTAGCAGCTTCCACGCTGTTATATAATAGGTATACATATATGGGTATAGGACAGCTGTGTAGTCGAAATTTCTACTCTCCATTCTGTATAGCCTTACTGAAAGCAGAAATGCCGTAGTGTATGGTTATAGAGGCTAGCTCACACGTTGCCTGAAACATGTAGAGGTTATATGAACGTATCGATGTCTATGGGATGAGTTCCCGATGCAATAATACTGGAAAGAGATTTTATATTTCATGAAAACACGTAAAAGTATCAATTTCAATAATTCAACGTGCCTCGCCCGAATTTTTAGTTTACTGAATTTACCGTTATCCTGGGTAATGGCCTTCCTACGTTAGATAGGGAATATCCATTTTCAGTAATGTGTATCTCAAGGCCTTTTTCAGCCACAAAATCGATTTGAGATCATGTTGAATCGTCTTTTCCAATGCTCTGTGGACAATTTTGGACATACAAGGAGCGGGTTGCCTTAGCCGGTATACAGATATCTAAGGCGTACATTTGAAGCTGCCGTCTTGTCACAGCCAAAGATTTTCCTGTGGGTTTCTCTACGTTTTCTATTTTCATACCGTAAATCACTCTACAGACGTTTCTCTTTGTCTGTAATGGGATAATTTGCATATCTTGCGGATGGAATAATCGGAGCCACTTAAGGCGAGGCTTTCAACGACCTAAAGAACGCACGAGGCAACAGGCGCTTTCGCGAGATGGAAATGCCGCGGATGGGTAAGATTTAATAATCCGCCATAGCCGCTGCTCCGCCCGGTATAAAACTTTCATGGATCAATGAAGACGCTTGGTATTCTCGAAATCATTTTCATTATTCGACGCTGCGAAATTCAAAGAGCTTCTACGTTATTCCCATCTACTTGACATCGTTGTGCTGCAACGCGCACAATGAATACGCGATCAGAGTTTCGCATGAATTTAATTTTCGGGGGAAATATCGCGTAAACGTGCTTTCGCATCCCAACGCAGCTGTGCCGTGCCAATATCCACGAGACCCTCTTCCCTTCTCGAAACTATCTTTTTGACCTTCCTCAACCCACTTCTTCATTCCCACCACCCTCTCATGACCATTGCGTTTCGTCGAGACGGTCTAATACGTGAAATATCTACTGGATATCTGATTTTGATATCTCATTTTTTTTACCATTATAATTCTCTATCTATTACTGGGCAAGACGCCTTTGATGTCTCGAGCCAAGATTGGACGAAAGATCTCTATCCGATGTCGAGAGGCATTCAGTTTCCAGCTTACCAGATTATAGTAATCTCCATAGTATAGAGAGCACTTTTCAAAACTTTTTTAGCTCCTTTTCGAGATGCTTACTTTTTCTTCCCTTTAAATCCCGAGCGATCAGTTCAGAGAAAAAAGAATGCTTTCCTTTATTGCTGTCGTTCCTCGGTTTATGATAGATGTTTCTAGTCAAATAATCCAGGGTTCTCATGTCACTAGAGATATATGTCAAGTTTAACACGAAGGACACTCGCGATGAAAGCATGATCGATGGTGGAGCTTATGGCTGGCTACTCCTTCACGGCATTAACAAGCCATCTACAGGTCAGGAAGGTTTTGAGAGCTTTTAACACCTTCCTTCTGTCGGCTTCAGAAATCGGCGGTTAGTTTAACGTATTTAGGAAAATCATATAGGTCTGTATATGAGTTCTGTTAATAAACCTTTTTTTTCAAATTTCAATAATTTATTTATGATATACGAAAAATAAAAGAGGGACGAAAAGAGAAGTTAGGAAAAGGTAGAAAGATATTCGAAGTTACTTCCACGATTTTATGGCACTCTAGCTGTACGTAGACACAGCCGATTTGTCGTTTACAAATGGCTACACAAATACCGAAGCTATGCAATACGAAAGAAGCTAGAATTTGTGAAACGTCTTATGGGCGCCAGTCGCACCGTTGCGTCACGATACGTAAAAAAACTCCCTGGAAAATAGGAAAAGAAGTCCGATTACCAGGAACAGAACGAAAAGATATGGTAGAAGGGCAGGGTGGACGGAGATATTAAATAAGGGAGAATACTGAAAATCAGTAACAGAAAGAATAATTGGTCCTTTATTTCGGGACTTCAAATAAAATCTACTAAATCGAGAAAACAATGTGAAATGGAATGAAGTACGATAATCACGCGATACAAGGTCTTCTACGGAACGCGTGAACAGTATTAACAAAAGAAAAGATATTACTCGGATATTCGGTTGATCTTATACGGAAATACTCTCTATTTGACGTAACGGCACGTAGGCAAAAAATTATATAAGATAATCATATAACGTAAGGAAGTTAACAAGAACAGATAGTGATAGTGGTTTGCCGTGAGAAAAATTATTCGGAGCACATCGTAAAGATTAGCTATTCCATAAGAAAAATAATGACGTAAAATACAAGAGAATGTGAAATTCGAAAATATAGGATTCAAATTAACGCAAAGGCAATACGCGAACTCACGAGATGCGTGGATCCCGGATTCGTTTAAAAGGTTTTCAGGGTTACCGAGGCACAATGCTAAATTCAGCAATACATTTCGAGAATAGGTACAGAAAGTTTTAGCGAAAGGCGCGGAATCTTTTCCTGGCTGGCGAAACGCGAATATCTCCTAGGCCGAATTCGGGAGAAACGAAACGGAATAGATCTAGTCGTGCCAATGCGCGGAAGCGAAGATTTTTATCTTTTCGTTCTTTTGACAAAAGTTGCTTACCGTAACGTTACATTTCGATGCGCGGCGTGAGACAACTACTTATACAGAACCGGCCAAGATGGCTAACGAGATAAGAATGGCGACATGTTACCAAGATCGCAGCTGGCGTTGTCCTCGACTATAAAGTAGTGCCCTTTTCAGCGAATCGTAATCACGGAAGAATTACTCACTAGTATTGCTAAGCGCAAATATGCAAGTATGCCTTTGGAGTCAAAATAAAATCTTTACGAATTAATTCCGAAGCGATATACCATCCTCACGAAAAGGACGCGATACAGTTAATATCACATTGCCGGAACTTTTTTGTGGTCGACGATCGCGATACGCGGAAGGACGGCTAAAAACTTAAATAGGCCCGTTCACAGTCTAACCGCCGGGATCTTTGAAATTGTCACATGCTCGCTGCCGTAGCTTCGGGGTGTCCAGGTTGCCCTGGTGGTGGTCTTCGTCCGGACCAGGTCGTGACGATCAGGTGGTAGAGGCCTTGCTCCTCATCCTTTTCGGTACCTCTGATACGCTATAGTCCATGTCGATGTCTTCCTCGATGCCGAACCCCTACTCAATTAGGAAGCCGCCAATGCGAAGGCACCTAGTGTTTTTGGATCGTACTCCAGTATCCTACCTGTAGCCTCATGATGATCCTCCTCCAGCGACGTGAAGATGTTCAATATTATGGCCGGATTCCTAACGCATGAAATGGTTTTACAATAGAAATTAGTGTGAAATAATAATCAGTGTTTAACAATATGTGAAAGAAACAGTAAAAAGTTTGATATGTTGGCATAAATCTTTAGATGTATGACTACAGGTAATTTTTGTAGGTTATATTTTCACATTCAGTTTTTACATAAGTTTTTTTTTCGTACGGGCTGTTTCGTGTCGTTATTGGTACTTTCAAAGCGAATTCGACTCGTGCAGTTCTCATTTTGAGTGTCTGAAAGACTCTTCGATATTCCGACCAATAATTCAATAGGCTACATGTCTGGTCTAGAAAGTATATACGTCTTGCTTTACAGATAAATTAATTAATTGTTTACACTGCGTGCTATTAACTTCACTCTGAATTCTTTCGGCAATTGTACGTGGTTCATAAAGAAATAAGATTGCGTTCGGGGAACTCGTTAACGCAAACTTTATTCATTATTTATACTTTTGATCATCTTTTTTTTTATTGCGCGTTTGCAAAAGATTCGGTGAATTATCCGGTTCAATGCTTAAGGCAAGGGTCCTTGTCCAAAGATACGAGATACGCGAATATTTTTATGGAGACGTAGCAAATATTCCAACTGATTCTCCTATTCGCTGCGACGTTCCGTTATGTCGGGGAAATAAAGCTCGAGAGCGACATTCTTCTCGGAAAAAAGGAAATGTATGAGTAAAGAAAATGATAATTTTGTTTGTTCGCGGACGTAGAATGCTCCATTCTACGAAACTTCCATTTCTCGCAAATCTCTACCTAGGATGTGAGGAAGCATATCTTGTGGAGATAATATTAAAAACGCTTGGTCAATGACGTCATATAGTATGTAATACTAAGGGAGTGTACCGAAAGGTCAGTTCGAAAGAAAAGGTCGATTTAGTATTTTTTTATGATGAAACCTTAGTATTAAAAATATAAAATGCACTATGTTCTTACAGTGCATAGTTTTTACAATATGTTTGAGTATTTTTTACTCAAAATATTAAAGAGTAGTAGAGGCACTGGTAAATTCTGTTTTCAATGCGTTGAGGATTTCACAACTACTCTAAAATCAAAAATGTTTTGAATTTTCGAAATACTTTTGAATTTTTGATGATAGTCAACAACTTTTTCTAACAGACTGATGTCAGATGACAAATTTTTTATATAATAAAAAATGGAGCGAAGAAAAACAGTTTCGCCAATCCACAGAAAAATTGTTTAACCTTATATAGTTCAGATTTTGAGTCGATTCATTGAGTAGCTTTCGAGTTATCGTACCCATCGACTTCAAAAACGTGATTTTGAGACAAAAATATTTCAAATTTCACTAAGTGCTAAATTTTACACGAGAAATGATTTTAATCAATGAAATGTTTAATTTTTCGAATATTTCGACTAGTACGATTAGTCCGATAAAGCTGTGAAGACTCCCTAGGAATTAAAAAAATTTAATTAATAATTTATGAACAAAAAAAATCGATCCTTTTACTCGAGTATCAGGTGTACCCTCTCGAGGGAATGACGATCGATCTTGTATTCAATGATTATTTACCATTAGCAAACTATGTACACTGACTACCGCGCAGTTTGTCAATATAAAAGCAGGTTGGACGGTGATTTGCGTTTAAATATACCTATATATATCTTGTGTAGGGAAATATCGGTTATTGAGAGGCATACTTTTCAGTTTGGTGCACGACCATGACGCAATAGGCTTTCGTCCTGAAAGGATTTTTAAAACTGGTTGAAATTTTTATTTTTCATCGATACATGGGTTGGTGTAGTCAGTGACGATAAATTGAATTTCGAAAAAAAAAGAAAAAAGTGTAAAACTTCACTGCATAGGACAGCAGTTGGTTGTACTGGAGCATTTTCAGTGCATCAAAGTGTATTTCTTGCTTATTATAACTTACAATAAAAGCAGTTGTTCTTTTAACGACTTTTCTCTCATTAGGCGACAGGATGTTTTATGTCTTTTTGTTCCTGTGTCTCCAGCGCGTCGTTCTCGAACGAAACAATTTAAGTTCTTATTGATCGCCAAGATCGGTGACTTTGTCGATTGAATTGTACGGGTAATGTCTATTTTCTCCTCGCCGTGTATATCCCCGAACCGGAAAAAAAAGAAGGCACTCGAGCTAACTGATAGGGAGCGGAAGCATTAGGAGAAAATTCTTCGTGGACTGCGGTTTCTTTAATAAAAGCTAAAAATAAACGAAAATCTTGAGACGATACGAACAATCTGGATCGGAACAGTCAAGGAAAACGTATGGATTTTGTATATTTGCTCCGAACCAAGTTCCTAGGTGAGTTAGAGTTCCAAAGATATCTTACTGCTTCAACAACCACCTAACAATAATCTATACCTAACTTTCATCCTCTCGTTGGAGTTTACTTGCCCTGGGGCAACAAACATTGCTTCTAGATGGATACTACATAACAACCAAGAAGTTGAAGTATTCCCGCCTATAGCAATTTTACCCTCATCTGCTTGTCTCTGAAATGTTTAATGAAATCCAGACTCTGGCGAGTCCTGCATCTGTAAGGATATTTATTATATGAATGCCATCAGCAGGAAACACGAAATTTACTAGGGAAACGGTAAGACCTCATAGTCCCTTACGCATGGAAAGAGATGCTCTCGTCCGTGGTGAAGTTTTCCACTCCAAAAACTTCCAACGTAAGTTTGTCTCGTCGAAGAATTTCAAAGCGCTAATCCAAGAGAAGCTGTCTAACAATCGCAGTATATCCAAATCCCTGATTATTCGTAATTGGAGTAATAGGAAATGGAGAATAAGATTTCATTTTAAAACAGACTATTTATGAATTGTATGTTCAATATACTCTATAGACCTGCATAGTATTGATATCACGATTCTATAAAATACAATTTTTTTCGAAATTTTTTTTTTAATGTCTGTATAATTATGTGCTATATATATACGTATATAATCAATCATATGTTTTCGATAATGGACTACTGCTTAAATTATTGGAGTATATTTTAACTACATAAGCATGTTCCTAGTTTAGTTTGTTATACGTACATAGTACATGGGTTTTGTAGTTATATTAAGTAGGTAACTATATCTATGTATGTTCTATATGTGTTGCTCATCCGGCTGTACTCGTTTAGCAAGTTTAGTTGGAGTCTATATGTAGTGTATGAGATTATGCCGATCAATTGGGTTTCTAACCACACCTGAAAGCTGCAATCCAAGACTTCACTGCTCTTACCACTTTCGCTGATATTGACTAGCGGTACTGAGATCTATACATATATGTGTTAGAGCAAAACCTCTTCGATTCGCCCTATAAACAATGTCCACCTTCAAGTGAAGAAACAATACCCTTCTGGAGTGGGAGACAATAGGCCTAGCAGTGACGATATGACGCACCAAAGTTTAGTTTAATTACAAATATTGTAAACTACACACGTTTTCCAATAAAAGTACTACTTGTCTAAAATGGACCATATTTTCCATACACTTCTAGAAGACTCTGTGGCCATGGACTTGACAGCCAGCAACTCTCTAACATATGTATATGTGGGCTTGAAGGACGGAGCAACTGTCATTCTTATAGACAAAAAAATAGAAGGATTGAAGGATATGACGTCGACGTGATAAGATTTTGAAATCTGTCATTTTGTCTAAAGTTGTTCTGTATGAGTGGCAAGTAAAATGAATTACCGTCTAAAATTTTCAAACTGTCAATTCAACTTCAATTTTACTATTCAATTGAATTAGGAACTTGCTAATTACGAGCGTTGTCAAGATTTGATTCATTTTATTGATTGAAATAATAATAATAATAATGGTTACGTGATAGTATGACATCTGATATATCTAATTAAGATGAAGGGTAATGGCTGCCCGTATCCTATCTTTCGAAAATTGTTAATGGAACATTTTGAGACATGAAAATATTTTGGGAGTAATTCTTTTTTTTATTTTCAGGTTTATAACATATCGCGAAATGTTGTTGGCAATTTCAGATGAAATAGTTACCTCCTTATGACTGCTAATGATAGTTTCAGAAAAGGGAGAATCACTTGTGCAGGCTAAGGTATCACGTATCCATTAAAGTTTATATATTAAACACGTTAAAGATTTAAAATCATATTTTCGCTTCTCTAGTAAAAATTTCCTTTTTCAAGTCCTGGGCCCGTCTAGCCCAGTTCTAAAATTATTCACACTTATAAAGCTTTTTCATACTTAAGCTAGACTAACATAATTGGACCTAAATGGACAAATACTTTCCTATACCGTTTTCCGTTAAATTTTGCTACACTAGCGACTCGGCATCTATATGACCTAATAAAAAAATATAAAGATCATAAAGTTTATCGAAGCTCATTCTAGAGATACGCCAGAGTCGGTTAGAACGTTAAACAGTAAAAATCAAATTTCCATAATCCCCAGTATTCCTAGCGTACTTACCTGTTCCCTACAGTAAGAAAAATTTCAATGAGACTAGCGAAAAACATATGTATACACGAGCATGTATTATGTAACATATGGCAAATGTAGAAAGCATATCAAGGGAAAAAAATATATTTTTGTTCTTATTATTCTTTTTTGCTCTCTTCCACCGCAAGACGCATGTATCACAAACTTGACAGAAGCGTGGACGTTCTCGTCCGGAGATGGGGCTGGCAAGTTTTTTGTAGATTTATATGCAGTCAGGGTTCGCAGGCAAAAGCATAAATTTAAACTCACTGGCGTAACACCCCGCGTCCGAAATTCATGCCGCGTTGAAAAAAGTATGTCAGTAAAATATACGCATAGTGGTAGGACTAGGTTAAAAATTCAATAAACTCTACGGCGCTCTACGGATTCGAGAGCGGAAGTTGCTTTGCGGTTCAGGAGATTCATCTGTCCCTACGGGCGAGCGCGCTACCTTTAGTACTAAACACTGAACCCTGAAGAACTGGCGGTAAGATCGTAAACCAGAACCGTGGATTGCGCGTTCGAAGTGTAAAATCAAAAAATCACAAGGACCCTTCGGCTTAATGGACCCCGACTAAGGATCCAGTAATTTGGTGAAGAAATATTGCAAAATAAAAGAGGAGCATTATAATGTTAAAATAAGTGCATTTAGACATTTCTTTTAAATTCCGATGACCCGAGGGAGCGAGACTACTGGTGTATTACTCGCGTGAAAAGGGATGCTGCAGATGTGTGAGTAGATGATGATCTTGTTCAAAAAGGAATGGACGAAATGCGTAGGAAAAATATAGAGAGGATAGAAAAAAGGCTAGTGGACCTATACTATAATGACTTTGGCAGGTACAAGTTGAGATTGGTAAAATTATTTTTCCGTTTACGTATTGTCACAGGCTTGTCGATTTCATTGGCCTTTGTGACCCCGCGGAGTCACAAACCGGGTGTTTGATTCATGGCATCGATAAAAACCATTGTAATTTGCCGAGGTACCTCCGTTCGATCTATTGTCGCAGGGTAAAAATGTCAGGCAACACCCGCGCCAAGACGGTCTCACCGCGATACGCGAAATAAAATAAATAGTCCATTTTATTAGGGAATCAATTTGATTTAATATTATTGGTCCACGCCTGTACTCACCCGGTAAGGAAGTATACTTTGCGGGGTTTTTATCCACTTTGTGCTCGTGGTTGCCTTATAACGAGGGTATACCTGATACGCATGAACAATAAATAGTGACTGCAAAGGATGATAATAGACGACTGGTCGTTGCCGTAGAGATATTTTTAGATTACTTTTTTTCATCAGTATACAAACAGTGTATACTATAAGGTTATTTTAGGTTAATCTTGTATTCCATATTTTGAGAATAAATACTTTTTTCCATGAATTTCGAATTATTCACGATAATACCGTTGTCGATTCTAAATTAATAAAATAGGATTAAAAAACTAAAACAATGATAGAGAATTCCGAGAAAGGATCAACAGGCTCAACAGCGCAACTGAAATTACTTTTCGTATCGAAATATGCAGATACAAAAGGAATTACGAGTCCGTGTTGGAAATTTCTTGACATAGGTCCTTGTAAGTAACGGAAATAGTATCCTTCTAAGCCAATAATATTTGTAAATTGTTCAGCATTTGGTAACATCATTTCTTACAAATCGATACCGTAGTTTTTCGGAAGTTTGTCCTTGTGAAGCAGGCAAACTCACAATTACGAGATCAGTCTCCTGCAATGAACGTCTGGAAATCCAGAGTAGAAGATTTGTTCATTTGTTGTATCTCTATACTGTAGATAGTATTTCAATTGAGCCTCGAGATTCTACACAACGTCTCTTTTGCTTCACTTCAACCGTTGGGTTCTACTTCGAACTTGTACGTTCTATTGTCTTTGACTCTGACACATTCAGAACGTCTATTTTCTACTACAGTCTACTGGGTTGGCCTAAAAGTAGTTGCATTTTATTCTCATTAAGAAATGTATATCCAACTATTAGTAAAAACGCAATGACTTTCTGATTAACCCAATATTTTAATGTTTCATGTTTTAGTGAAATGTTGAAAATGAATTAAAAACTCGTTTATGAAATAATTTTTAAAAAATTTCCTACTTACGCATGCATACATAGTTCGGTTTCGGTAGAACACCCGATTCAAAAAGGAAGTCGTACTTTCATTCTTTTTTTGCTTTTCCCGGCAGTACGAGCACAGTATTTATAAGTTCTGTTTCGGCTCGGAACACATTACAAATGAGCCTAGACCCGAGTCAGCAGAACGAGATCAGACTCATCAGGACTTATTTATCGAACGATCAGACTCAAATCAGTGCAAGGAGAACGAAATCGAATCCATTAGGATGGAAGTAGTATTTATATTTTGACTTGAGTTGGGACATAGAGGTTCAAAATTGGTTGAAATCGAAATCGATAGGATGTTATAGGTTTAAACCAGGATGTAGGTTGAAGAGAAGCAAACTTACCCGAGTCCAAAAATAAGTACTGCTGCGATCCAAATGGCTCTGATTTCATTCTCCTCACACTGATCTAGCTCTGGTCTTTCGATAAATAAGTCGTGATGAGTCTGATCTTGTTCTTTTGATCCTGATCTAGACTTATTTTATGCGTGTTCCATGCTGAAACAGAACTTATGTCCTGTTGTCGTACTATTGAGAAGAACGAAAAAATATTGAATCAAGACTTATATTTAACACGGAAAGGAAGCTTTATTTAGGACTTCGAGGACCAATGTAGGTTCACAATTTTGATTCGGGTTTGAACTCAACGATAGATACCTTTGATTTGGTATCGAAATGCTTCGCGCTATCTCCTTCAGAACCACAGGACAAGGGAAACGAAGATCCATGACAAATCCACTTTTGACTGTTTCACAAGAGCACTGACTGTATATGGTGAATCTTGTGAAATCTCGATATCACCCACGTTCCGATAGCGTCTCCTGCTAGGTTTGTCTGATCGAATTTTGGTCCTTCGGGAGTGACGGGCTTTCATGGCATCCTATCCTTGGTGTTGCAAAGCTCGTCATCCAGGAAAGCACAACGGGGGATTTACAAAAAAGTCTCCAGGGGATTCGGGAACAGCTGTTCAAATCCCTCCGCGAACGGAGCGCCTCTGTTGGCGATTTACAAAAGTGGATTATCGCCGTGGTAAAATGGCGTAGACCTTGTCATCCCTCCGTTCCGACCTTTGAAATTGTTAGTAGATCACTCCATCGGTTATCAGTTATTCATATTAAATGTTAATTATCAGTTTTAGGTATTATTAATCAAAGTATAATGTGTTTAATCGCGGATTATGTGTTGACACTGAATTACTTATAATTTATATATTTTAACCTTAAATCATAATCAACGACGAAAATGTCCAGATTAGATTCAAACTGTTTAAAAAGTTTATTGTAACTGTTTCGTTATATTTGAGAGATATTCTTTACTTGCTTGTTGATTTTGTTTCAGGGCCTGCCACTCAACGAACGTAATTTCGACGACACAATTCATGACCCTGATAGGGTTTTGTGTAAGCGTACTACGATGGGTCTGATAGGAAATGCCCAAGACTGCAGTATGAGAATATAAACTGGAAACTAGCTGAGCTCATAAGTGCAAGTCATAAATACGAAAACTATGTGAATTCCCGACCAGAGCATTTCCTAGCATTGGATGAGCTTTGATAAATTTCTGCACGCGCACATGCGGAGCTGTGTCCCCTCCACGCAGCCCACATGAAAGGAAGATTTAATGACGCGTTCGAAAAGAAATTATATTATTAATTAAAAATTTCAGAGACAAAGAGCGATAAAAATGTAATTTCCACAGAAACCGACACCGAGCGAACCACACAAATAGTTAAAAATAAAATTTTTAATATTGTAACCTTAGAATTACAACGTCACAATACAATGAATCAAGATGGATGCTGGGTCTACGGAATTAAAGTGGTAAATATTGTATCTGGGATACGTTTACTCAGAAATGTTCGACCCTCGGATATTGCTGTTTCGAAACTAAGCGCTTGAAAACGGAAACCTGCCACAGTGAATTCACAAAGAAAGGTCGAAAGTCATTTCCTCTGTTTGGGAAAAAGATAAATAAAAGAGTATAAAAAGCAGACTACCAGAGAATAGAAAATAGAGATAGAGGGTCTTGGAAGGTTGGCAAAAGGGTTAACGCGATACGAGGGCTAGGCTGTTTTGAAAGTCAAATGTCGATAGTCATGCGGTAATCGGCGCACTTAAACGGGCATCGTGGGGCCAATGAAATTTCAGAGAAATTAGAAGTTACATCGTCGGTTGCAATTAAAATTTACATAAACAAATTTTCTTCTGCAGTGTCGGCTGATGCTTCGCGACCGAGTTCTCTTGATGAGTCTGGTGCTTCCCGGTGGACTTTTCCAACGTTTTCTACTTCATCCATTTAGGCCAAATTGAAACGGAGAACATTCGAAAGTCCAACGAAACGAAGAAGGCATTTCTCGCCGTAATTTTGCCAATTACTAACTCAAACGAAGTACACGAAGATAACCGAGCAACCAAGACGCCGTTCAACGTGGTATACTGCCCTTCTCTTGTTTCTATTCTGCAGGACTTGTTGAATCGCACTCACGAAATTCCCCGTTGAAGTGGCTATCCTGAATCAAAACGTCCGCGAGTTGAACGAAAGAAATTCAAATTGCGGATCTCCGAGTTATCTCAGCCTTTGTGGTCTCTCAGAAAATTTATATATTCGAGGAAAGTACGTACTGTACCACAAATGGTTCACAAGTACTTCGTCGGAGGATGTAACGTTTGATGGATCTGCTTCTATCATCTCTTCACCTACTAGTACCGACTCATTTTACATTTTATGCTTTCAAGCCATATTTAGACTGAAAGAGAAATTACGCTTATATATTAGCTTTGTTGAGTTCAGTTCGCACGGTAATGCAGGGGTGGCAGAGCGAAAAAGGATGCGGAGTTACAAAGTGCAAAAAAAAGAAGAAAAGAGAATATGAGAGTACCAGTGGAGCAAGTGAGATTGGTGCGTGGGAAACCGAGAGAAAAGTCTTTCAGTGAGTAGAATAGTAGATACATGAAGAGATAGAGAACGAGAGAGAGAGAGAGACAAAATAAGAGAGAAAGGTCAAGATAAAAGGTACACTGTACAACAAGCAGCACTTAGGCGAGTCTACTCACGAAGAAATAGCTTGACAAGAGCGCCTGGTTCGACTCTATTAAGGACAGAAATATTCTGTGCATTAAAGAATTACACTTTGAACACGAGAGCGCATCCAGTTTTGTGCTTCGAGCATGCAAAATCTATATAGGTTTGAATTTTCACGTCAAAAACAAATTTTAAGAGCTGGCATTTAACGTTATTATTCTGCTTCTTAACCTCAATGCTTACAAGACACGTGATTAATAACTTTATCGTATTTAGAATTAAATAAATCCAAAGAGAACTCCCGAAAGAATCGAAAAGTCTTACATTTTCCTTGTCTTTCTTTTTTGCCTGACTGCAATTGATCAATACCTGTGAAAAGGAAGATTAAGAATTATTGTGCTGGATCTATAGAAATAGCACCTGAATTTTCATTTCTTTATTCTTCTTTACTTCTTTACCTTGGTTCGCGGCTTCAGACTTCCATTCTGTTTTCTAAATATATATTTAAAAACTGCGCTTTTCAAACGTCGAGAAATCTTCTTTTGCCAGAAATCCTCTTACGAGTGGCAAGGAAAAAAATTTGAGAGATCACAACGAATAAGCATAAACAATGGCTGTTTCCGAAGAAGAAATGGAGTCGACGGTTGTGCGAAAGTTTAGCGGCAGAGTGGCGGAAGGAAAAACGAGGCCAAGCTTTACATGCAAATCCGTAGAAGGTAGGTGATGGTGAGCGCCTTGGTAGAAAATATCCGTAAACGTAGGTTTATCCAGAAATAGCCACGTACTCGCAGATATATTTATTCCTTGAGATACAAATGGTAGAGCGTCTATTCGAATTACTATACTACCGATCCATGGATTTACTACACATTTTCTTTGAGGCATGACGATGAGTGTCTTGACAGCTGAATACTTGATCCTGCGGTTGGTTGGTACATGTTCATATTTCTTGGGCTTTTTCTTTTTGAAAAATAAATAAAAACGACTTGCACGTCTTTTTTGCGATGTTTCTGAAACTTCTGTTTATCTTAGTCTGTATAATTTACGGTAGAATTGCAACTAATTATCCCTGTGTGTTTATACGTAATAGTCATCGCGGCTCTTTAGAAGCTCGCGCCAGGGGTAGTGGTGGCTGAGGCGGCAGGGTACAAAAGAAAATTTAATAAAACCGACACAGCAGGGGTTGTTCTCGCTTTGAGTTGAGCGATGATTGATATTACGTGTTATAAATCTTGTACCTAGGTATTATAAACGAACCCCCGTCATTTCCCTTCTCTTCGGCTACGCATTATCTTCCACTCTAAGCCCCGTGTACAGAGGAGCAACCGTGGAAGTTTGTGCGGTCAGTATCTCGACGCTTGTTTTTTCACCGAGAGATTTTGAAATATTTTTTTTTTTCTTTATTATGCTTTTCCCCTATCGCTAGAAATTTATATTCCATGAACCAATTAAATGTGACTTATATGAGAAGTATAATCTATGATATGGAAATCACAATTTTACTAATGATTCGATGTATTTTCAAAATGACTTCCTGGTAGAGCAAATTCCATTGTACTCATAATATACAAATGTAATATGATCTGAATGCTAAATGAAAACGATGCTTCTTATAATATGTATCGTTAATGAAGGCTGTGTTAAGAAATTCCAGGAAATAGTACGTTAACTAGGGTAGAAGTACCGTTTGTGACCATCGATTTGATCAATTTTTGGCCATATTCATTACACATAAATGACGTCGATGGCCATAAATGGTAAAAAGTGCTTTGAGCAACAATTATTAAACAATTAGGTATTTTAAGCATTCAAGTTTCAATCTAAAATATGCTTCCAGTCACACTTTCGCATCTCATTTCTTAATTGAATAGATTGAAAGTAATAATGAATTAATATAGCAATTTGTACTATGGCCACTAATGGTACAGTGGCCACAAACTGTACGTTTACCCTATACATGACTTTCCATAACGGATTTGAAAGACAGCTTCATATCGCGGGACTAAAATCGAATGGGCGTATGGATCAGAAAGTTTGATTTCGTAGCCAAAGGTTGTAAAAAAATTGCATAAAAGTCTGTATATAACCGAAAAGGCGTACTTTATAAATTCATACAATTTTTTAGTATTGATAATATATAATTTTTAATTTTATCGACATAAACATTCGTCCTGATGGTTTCACACGTTATCTTCCTTTTGTTAATTATATGTATTTTTATACTATTGACGTATACACGTACGCCCTGTTTTAAGAGGAATCACAAAAAGGCGTAAAGTGGCTCATACGCCTTTTTGATTTTAGCCACGCAATATATCTACATACCTCCGTAAATAAATCTGATAACCGTTGTATTCTCATAACAGCTCACCTTGAAAATATAGTATTTCTCATGTCGTTTATAGCGAAGAGAAATTCATTGTTTGTTTATGCGGAATTTAGTGGGTAAAGAAATATTCCTGTATCAGGAAGGAAGAGTCGACGTTCCCCTATAAAAATGGGGTTTAGTGTGGAATTTTACATGAGATCTCCTAGTGGCGCTATGGGCTTCCAGCGTACTCGGCCAAATAAGTAGAAAGATTTTTATGGTTGTGGCTTGTGGAGCAAGCAGTACAAAGTATGCAGATGGTGTACGGTGGAAGTGGCGCTTACTTCTGAAATTTATCGTCCGCAGGTCCTAAGGGATGCCAGCGGAGGCATTGTATTATCAGGACAATTGTGGTAAAAATTCTGGAAAAATGGTCGCCCGATGAGACTGGGGGATCTTCTGTAAACTAATTTACCACAGATAAAGGTTAATTTCATCTCAGCCTTTATTCGCAGTTTATCGGCTTAACCCTTTGATAATCAATGGTTAATGACGCTGTTTACAGCGTCGAGAGGAGGGCCATAATTTAAATGAACCTCTCGGTGAAAATTTGCTCTCGTATTCAATGAAGTTAAGATAGCTTAACCCTACTCAAAAAGTTTCAAGCTGATGCTTCGTGTTTTTGCTCGGGCTTAACACGCTGAAACAAATCATTAATAATGCCAACCTGATATCCGGTTTCGATGCCTTTATACTTTGTATTTTGGTACGACCTCGTAACCATGGTGATTAGCGAATTTTACCTACCATGACAAATTTCAGCCCAATTTCGAACCATCATACGTCGCATGGCGCATTGTGTTCTGATGACTATTTCACACCAATTAATTTTAATTTGTGCCGTTCACTCTGCGAATCTCATCCGCAACTCAGTTTCCCCTTTGCAAATCTCCCTCTCATGCAATGTAATATATCTAACTTCATATTATCGGCTTTTTTATCATTGCACGATACAAGGTTATATATATATAAATAAACATTCTTTGTATGCTCTCTTTTTTCGAAAAAAAATGTGGCATTCGTTTTGTGCAGTCATTATTATTTTGGAAAATTTCATGGAAGTAGGTTTTCATGTTTTTGATTTTTATCTTCTGTCTATTAGTGAAATTGGCACCAATCTTTATTCTTGATATTTATTGATCACTGGCTCAGCATTTTATTTCCGTTTATTCAATGCTCTCATAGTTGACAGTCGACTCACACAGTCCAGCCTCGAGTCCATATGCAAACTTTATGATCGATTACTTCGCATTTTGCTTAAACAAGTTCACGGCCCCATTACCTGAGAATCAAAACAACAAAAATTAATATGAATGTTAAAAGTGAAACAAACGCGAATCCCTTCAGTGAGAACTAAATAATCTATGTGAATTGACTAATTTCAGATCGATTGCCGACTGAAATAGAAATACATCTAAATTGAACTGAATCAGTCAAATAAAGTGATTTCGCATTTGAATGTAGCACTAGACGTTTAACTTTATTTGATTTTTCTTTTAAACCAAACAAGTATGAGAATACCGTTTCATTCATGAGCCGTAAAGATAAAATTTTGAAATTTATTTTAAATATATATTCTATTAGAATATAATTGAAAAATATATCACATTTTTCAACTCAAAAAATTTGAAAAAAATATTTGGACAGTCAAAAGCTTTGTATAAGTAGTCGAAAGAATGCAGGAGCATGAGAAACCTAATCAGCTTGTATGCATGAAATAGATAGTGTACAAGAGGTTCGTTTTGATATTTTTATTTTTTGTTCCGTTTTGCATCACGGAATACATACATGGTAAGTTACAGAGTCGAATGGGAACAGGGTATGCAATCGTCAATCGATAAAACCTGTTTCGAGCTTCGACTTATTGTACACAGATATTAAAGTTGAAAGTGTAATTTTTAATCTCTTGAGGAACCCCCAACTTCGGTCGGTCGCTACTCCCGCGGTTTTTAGTTGCAGCCGATTCGATTACGGGTGATCGCGATTTTTTTTAGCCCGGTTCCCTATCTCGCTATTCTGTGCTTGCGACAGACCCTTCTAAAAGTGCTTAGTCCAGACCTTTACACATATCTTTTATTATAGCTCGCTATAGACCGGTATCCTTATCTGTGTATCATTACATCTGTATTGTATGGTATGGTATGTACATATATATCTGTATGGTCACAGTTTGGAATCCCTTTCCAAAGTCCTTTAGTCCTTCGCGACACGGCACTTCGCAGTTCGTAAAACGAGCCTCGCTGTCCGTGCAGGCTGGGCCTAAATTGTGCGTTTTTGATCTGCAGACGATTGATGCAAATGTTCTGTAGTTTATGATGATTGTTGTCCAACTGTATCCTTATTCCTCTCTGAGATTGCTCTTGGGTCTCACAGCTCAGGGATTTTCCCCAACAACGATCCGCAGTTGAACCACGGAGAGGCAATAGCTCCTTTATAGAGAGGTAGCGCCTGACGGAATTGGGCGAACAGGGGCCAATTTCACAACATTTTTTTACTCATCTATTGTCCCTTTGTCCACAAAGTTCATTCTGTCTGATCATTTTTCCTTTCTTAGATCTTGTTTCGAACATATCTTCAACACAATTTACTCTGTGTCACGTTTAAAATTCGCGGGCTGCACGGAGAGAATTCTAAATTAAAATCAAACAAGAAATTACTAAGAAAAATAACCGTGAAAAACTATAACCGCGGAACAAGTGGGCCTCACTGTAATAATTGTGGATTTAAAAATAACTTTTCATCGAGTGCAATACAAGTTTGAAATATGATACGTAAATTTTGTAGTGTGCACGGTACAAATTAAAACTTATTATTTTTACATAGTACATTGTAAGAGTTGTCTGCTTCAAGCTATAATTTTGTAAATTATTCGTAGAAGTTATATGATTATAAGAGAAATTTTCTAGTATCATATTATAGCTATGAAACACTGCTTTTTGCACTTCGTTTATCTTCTCTGGCAATTTGCATATGAAGTAGTTACATATATCGCATATCGCTAGTCCATCCTTATGACAAAACAAAGCAAACAAACTTTCTACAAAATTATCAATAGCACAGTAAAACTCAATAACAAATTGAGATTTTTTAAATGTAGAATTTAGGTATATTAATGAACGGAAAAGTTTACCTAATTGTTTTATAAAATTAGCGATAGTGTCCAATATTTTTACAATAATTTTTAAATGAAAGTTTTTTCCTTGTGTTCTGTTGGTTGAATGACTATGACCTTTAGACGGAGACGACAAGCGGAAATCTCTGCTTTTTTGTGCTACGAATGAATAAAGTAGAAAATACAGCAAAAGAGGCAACAGTAAAACCGATGAAGTGTGCACACGAAAGTGTTCAAAAAGTAAATTCATGGAAATAGAATATTGGTATAGATTTACGTATAGATAGAAACTCGTAGTATTTCTAATATGGAATACGGAAGATCTCAATAGATAGAACAATCGAGATGCATTCAAGCAAGAAGCAAGATACGTCTTGGAAATCGAATAGCACGATAGATCAAGATGTAGTAGAATATAAGACGTTAGTGAGTTGAGCATGAAACCAGCCACCCTTTGGTAAATGGTTAACGACGTCATTAATGATTTTCCTTGTTTGAGTACTGATTGTTAATGAACTGAGGTAGAATTAAATCCCGTCTAAATCAATACACTAGAAGAGACATGCACCGTCAAAAGTACCTCTGTAAATTCATTAGGCAAATATATAGATTGCAAAATCGTGTTACGTATGTAAAGCGTAGATTGCAAGATTGAGGTTACATTTGAACTATCAGACAGGCAACGGTGGATTTAATACTGAAGTCAGGTCAGAAGAGCAGATGCCGCGAAGCTAGCTAAGGTTGCCATTACGGTATCCAAGTTTTCTACTAAATTTACAAACTTTAACAATACAATTTACTTTTCGCGCCCCGGCACCGACTTGTACAGCCATCTCCCACAATCGTCAAACATTTAACTCCTGCTGGCGGGGTTGTAACCCTTCGCAAAATATATCAGCTACTAGGCGGCAGACGTCGTGACTCAGACTGTGTTCCTGATTGTCTCATGTTTCAAACTGGTCAGAAGGGAGTTTTTTTTCGTCATTTGCTACATGTTCGTAGCTACCCCTATTATCACATTCATATTTGCTTCAACTAGGACACATCGAAATCTCCTTCAGCTACATTCATACTATAATATAATATATTGTAGATATTGTAGAGTCTACCATCTCAACGAGATAAATCGTTAGCAAATTAACGCGTTTTTTATCGAACAATAGGGGAAAGCAGAGGTCATGCCGCGTGGCTGTGAACTAGGCTGCACACATCTAATGCATATTTCTCAATCAAAATCATCCTTTAGAAAAACAAAAACCACCAAACTTTTTCACTGTGATATTCATAACCACAAAACGATTGCGCATCGATTAAGCCCTAATTGAATTGATTTAAAAAAAACTTCACGATCAACTTTTAATTATTTAATTAAAAGAGAACAATGGGCCACCAAATATTTTAATTAGGCTACCAATGGTCACCAAACGATCACCAATCGATTAGGTAGAATAAAAAGTTAAAAAATTAAAGTTGTCCGGCTAACTTCACAGAGGTGAAATAACCCCCGGCTGGCATGCTACCCCTAACTAAGCCACGAAGTTGGCCAAGTCAAGTTAGGAGCTACTAGTAGGAGGCGAAGAGAGGTAGCATGGTCGATATTATCTCCTTAGTAGCTTAACCCTAGCAAGGCTCATACTGACGTCGCCATTTTCTCGCGGGCATCCTCCTTTTCCACCCTGTTCGTCCTAGAGCCTTGCAGATAACCGACTTGGCTGAGATCCAGAGTTCACGAAGCGGCATTCCAATGGGGTTTTGTGCTCCCCGCGATATATTTCCTAACCTTAAACTTTCTTATTACTCGTAGAACCAGCAATTATTCTCAATTTCTCCTGCTTGGCACCTTTTCGCGTTTCTGCGTCTGGCACGAATTTCCGTGGCGCTTGCAATGACGAAGGGCTCATCAAAGTTCCTTGCCCGGTCAGGATCAAAATGTGCTACATGTGGAGTTTGGTCTCGTTAAACGAACGTGGTACGTAAAAACTCTCAAGGCAATAACCAACTGAATTATCCGGAAATGAGTGCTGAAGCTTTAGTGGCAAACGTTGCACGGATCCAGTTCGGCTTTGCCATTGGTCAAGAAAAGTGGAGCACGCTGTCGTCCTCGAGTCAGATAAAATTAAGTCAACACGGCGACCATCGAAGTTGACGAAGCTCTACTTTTTATGACTAGAAGTCGAAAGTGCTTTATTCAATTTCAGAACGTTGTCATAAGAAATTTAAACCTCAAATTGTTACCAATGACACGATGATGTCTATTCCAATTTTAGTCATTACCAAGGTTGAAGCGTAATTACTGCTGTTACATATGACCGCTTATTCTAGACATTTTAAAGGCTGTGACAGTTTTGCTGAAGATAATATGAAAAGTTACTTAACACGATTTGCACCTTCTGGCTTTAATTAAATTTTCAACGCGGCGACATATAAAATGCCATTCTCCCCGTAGAAAATCGATGCGCTCTCGTGTGCTTATCCAACGAAACGATTACGACCTAACATAGAAAATAGGGAGCTCGTGAGTCTGAGGTTGGATAAGGGAAAGTGAAAAAAAAGACGTAGGTAGGTAGATATGGTAGATGGTAATGGAAATTATAACGAAACGGTCGAATTGCCTAGTGTAGGGTGCAGAGAATAACGCACGAAAATGCCGCAGTGTCTGTTAGATACGTCGCGATTGTTTTGGCCTGGCTCCCATTTTTCCCATTTTATGGGCAGCAGACAGAATTTGTGGCATCCCGTGCCGAATGGACGGTTGCACCGAACCATACACTTTACAGTCTTTACAGTCTCTACGGTTTCTACAGTCTCTACAGTCCACCCTACCGCAGGTACGTTGCCATTAGTTACAGCCACTGGTTTTTTCCGATTGTTCTCTTCTTATTTTTCAAAGTCCAGCTGCACTATGCTTTTTCCCTTAATTTTACACTAAGCATCCTCTTTTACGCAATACACAAACTTGATAAAAGTTTTTCACGCACTTTGGCTCTGTATCCTCGTACAAGACTGCTATTCTTTATTTATCGTGTTGATTAAACGTACTTTGTATACAGAATGATCGATTATTTTCAAAAGAATAGAATACATTATGGTGCTGTATTATACGCATTTCATTAAGGAATGATTCAGCTGGTTATGAAAGACATACGACTAGCAAAGCTCGATATAAGAAGTAAAATCTATACATTATTTACAGTACTTCAGAAGAATATTAATGCAAAATTACTGACAGTCATGCCTCTAGATGTTAATCTTTTTTTTTAGTATCTTTTCATGCCCAAGTTCTCCTTTCTTAGTCCGTAAGGAATTTCGCAGAGCGAAGTCTAACAACTGCTAGGATTTTCTATGGAATTCTCGACTGATTACTTGGACCCTTCTGTTCATCAGTTTTCCCAGTGGCTGATCTCAAATAAATATTTAAGTCGTATAAAACTTGGTGATTGTAATTGACTACTGTTACTCTGCGATTCTCTATTTTTTTTATGAACCTATCAAAGAAATGAGTATCATTAGTATTTCGCCGCCACAAAAGTATCTCGAGGTCAAGACTCTTGTGATACTAGATCCACAGCAAATTGCTATCAATTTCTAGGAGCCTTTCAAAGCAGAAATGAGCTTCCTTTTTCACAAAAGCTTCGTAACGGCTCAAGAGCATCAGCCAGCTGGCAGGTTGTCTCAATTCCCAAAGCTCTCAACGTGGAAATAACGTTATTCTCCTCGTATATGGCGTTACAAAGGGTAAGAAAAGCTCACGAAACAGACTGGTCTTTGCTCGAACTCGGGAATACACTGTCGGTAACTCACCCTTGACAGTGGCTGACTACAAGTTCGTTAGCTTGACTCGCGACAAGCAGGATCTTCGCCAGAGACGCTCTGGGCTATTCGATTTTCTCAGGATGGCGAATCTTCAAGAAATCGAGTTCGATCGCTTTCGTTACTCATGACAAGATGTGTTAGGCGTTCGGTGAGCGAGCCAAATGGGTTGAAACAAGGCGCCTTGAAAAAGAAGCTGGGAACACCAATGGCAAAGAAGAAGTGAAAGAATTGCCTAGAGGGGAAGACAGAAATAAGTGGGAAATGGGAAAAAGGAAGACAGAGAACAAAAAGGACATCTTTTAGTAATTACCTACGTCTAGAGGTCGCATTACTCTTTGTCGCCTGACCTCGGCTTTCGCTGCTTTCTAGCTCGATCCTATCGTCGCAAAGGAAAAGGATGAGAGGATGAAAACGAAGAAGAAAAAGAAGCCATAGACGGCAAAGATGAGTTCACTGTAACGGGCTGAAATTTTGTCGCGGTACATTCCCTCTAGCTAGCTATTTTTTTTTTGAACATGTTCCTCTATCGGTTACTTAAGTATCTCAACCACTAGAGATGACACTTCTAGGATCGATTTTCGTAACCTCCCATTCTTTTTCTTCCTCGATTGCACTGTTAAAATGACGTATTATTTATATGGACCAAACAGCTTTTGGTGAATTTCCAAGAAACTCTTGAGCACATCGACTTTCCTTTTGATGAGAGCACCACTCAAAGTACAGAAAAGCCTCTGGACGAAATGGAGTGCCAAGCAACAAGTTGTTAAGAAATAAACCTGCAGATGTTCTTAGGGAAAACTCACGAGATATACATAATCGAATTAGACAGGAAGTACATGTAGCAAAGTTTCCATGTAGCCTCGGCTCAAGAAGTTCTGCAGATTATAATCACTTTTAGTTTAGTGCTAGAGGAATGTACGAACGAACCGGATGAGATGTTCTAGGATAGAGGAATGATCCTAGCTCTCTTGAGACGAACTTTAATAATAATCCTTCTCGTATAATCTTATCCGTGGTATCGCTATATCAGGACCATTTTCATATTACAAATAAAGATTAATATATCATGGCCCGATGCGATGGAATGATTATTTTGTGCTCTGACGTGATTCCAAATGGAGGATAGGCTTTCCAATTTGTTAAAACACTTTTGTTAATAGTCTTATGTCATTGTGATTAAAGAGGTAGATTTATTGGGAAAAAGAATCTGGTTCATTTGTCTGAATCATATATATGTCCGTATTATAAAACACTGTCATAATAAGAATAATTCTCATGCTTCTATCAATCATTGGTGAATGATTTTTAATACAAAAAGATTTTCCATAAAGTAGTATGTTGTTGGTCCCTAATATAAATTGTAGATCGTCAAAGTTAAATGAATGTACTGAATTTCTAGAAATTGAAGAAATATTAAAGTGTCATTTTACAATTATATATTTTAAATATTTACAATAAATATCAATAAAAGATTATGATTAACGAACACATTTTTTTTCAAATTGTCATTACCACTACTTTTATAGTAATTTGGATTTAGTTGTCTTTACTATAGTTGTACAGTACGTTGGTTATTATAATTCATAGTTACCAAAAATATCAATAAATTTTGTTATACTATGTAAAACTATTATCCCCTAATTCAACAATTATTTATAGCTGAAAACTTTTTTTTCGGATGTGTCGTATCGGAGAACGAAAAACAAAAGAAATACAGCGAGGCAATATTAGAATTTCTCGGATCCCTTGATATGGCGATTGTTTCTGGTAATATTTTTAACGTGGAATAAAATGTTGAATAAAGCTTATTGTGCTAGCCTCTGTGATATGGAATTTTTAAGATTGCAAATTACACTGTGGGAATGGTCCGCAGTCTCGCAACAACTGATCTCCAAACAAATGACTAGCAGTGGTATGATCCATCGCAGTCCTTATATGATCCATTACAGCATTATAAATTGCGTCAGACTCGCTCAGTTCGCACGTTCGTCGACGATACTTTTTACCTAAACCACCATGAAGATCAGTGACAGATCATCTACATTGTAGAAAACTGGTTGAAAATTACTCAATTTTGGCAAAAGTTTCTAAACGAGCTAACGTACATGCACGATTGTTTTTCTAGTGATATATACTACCAAGAAAAATCGCCAGATTAATTAACTAGCATTTTCAAAATCGAAGTATTATTAAAAAATTTATATTATTCATTTTGGACATAAAAGCTATATATTTCAAAGACTAGAGTAGTTAGCAGCATGAACGTCACACTATATTTTTTATATAAAAAATACAGCCATAAATAATCGTCAAATCCAGGGGTCGGAGAAATCTTAATCTTCCCGACAGACAGAGAGACGCGGGGAGTCCAACTGCGGTAAGGTAGAGTGGCAGGCACATGGAATGAAAGTGGAGTGCTCTTTCCGTAATTGAGGGATTACATCTAAATAATTAAACACTCAAAAGACAATACGGACCATTCGTCGTCTCCCATCGCACTCATTCACGCAACTCGTTGCGCACCCTCAGCTGTGCTCTGCTTTTCACCTTACCTGCATTACGACGAAACTTCAAGCTTCGCTATTCAGTGTTCCACCCTCTATATATTTCTGCCACCTCCACACCACCTTTCAACTAACTCCATCGACCATCATCCATTTATAGTGCTCGTGCCTCGTGCGTGTATGTGACTACGTGTGCAGACTTTACTGCGACTTTCTCATGTTTTATTTCCAATTATGCTCTTTTCAGCGTTATTATGGTGAGTTCCATTGATTAGCGACGTCTGCTCCCCTCTCGCTCTCTCACTATCTTTCTCTTTCCTTCTCGGGTAACAAAGTCGTTATGGAAAAACATGCGCGACAGCAGTTTTCGCTAATTACGACGACAATCGCATGGGCGCCCGACCGGGTTTGCTTCCATCAGAAATACACGCTTTCACAATTATCACTAGATTCACGGATAATTCGAGTGAGTCGCTCACGTGCATTAGAGTGACTTTAGTTCCTCGTGAACCAGAATCATCTTGATCTTACACATTTGTTATCCTTGGCCTCTTTCTCCTATTTCCTCGCCTCCGGCTTCACCACCCTATTCTTTTATGAATCGTTCGCCCTGGCGCGAGCTTATCTATCTTGCCATAAAACTACAGTGTCTCTTATCGCAGACTTCAATTAGATGGTCTATTTAATTGGAAAAGTTTACGTTTTACTCAGAGTCTCAGGTAAACCGAGAATTCGCTGCTCGGTAATTCTAATCTAATATGAGAGACTCTCTTGTTCCGACAATTTTATGACGAACCAATTTCGTTACACGATATTTCCGGTGACTTAGGATTTGTCCAGCCTTGTTTACGAAGTCACCAATGCTGCTGGGGTTTAGGAAATTTATGAGTGGCAGAATAGGAATTATCTTAACCTCCTCCCCATAACACAGAGTACCTCGTTCAATCATATTCATATGACTTATCTTCCATTTGCGTGAGATCGATCACTTTTTAGTAATTTGAAATTCGACAAGGAGATGACTGCTTTGTCAGTTTTGAACACAAAAGGTTCCTTTTGAAAAACTTTTATTAACATAAGAACCCACGATCGGTGATGGAAACCATCTATAGTATAAGGATGCCTATTTTGATTTATTCAATTTTTTTCTGTAACGTTACTGCAGAAGGTACTATGTGTACAACTTTCTGTTATAAAGAGAACTGTAAAACTAATTAATTGCTTTGAAACCAATACTAAATATAGTAAAACCTATTTAAAGTTCCGTTTTTTTTGCAAGTTCGTTTCATTCTTCCTAGATATATGGCATATCAAAACGTTTTTTTAGTTCGTCGCGGAGAACTATATAAATTTGTAATAGTCCATGACATTTAAATGATTTTAACCACTGTACAAATTGTTTCGAATTTGTTTGACTATCGCGTAATAAAACCAGATGGTCTTCATATATTTCACGTGAAACTAGCATTGCGATATCCCTGCAGATTCACGTAAAAAGTTTTAGAGTACTCAATATGATTTTAATTAATTTGCTGCGATATTGAGTCATCAAATGAAAATAACATGGGATATTGAAAACCTACAAATTTTATAATTTCAACTAGATTCAAAGGATATTTCAAAAGTATCGATGTAAACACTGCAAGCGATGAAAAAAATATACGGGGGAAATTGTATTGAATACCGCAGTCAAAGTGAAATCAATGTGTTCAATCTATTTTTTCTATGTGGCCATTCTTTAAGATCCTGTTTTGGTTGATGCTTCTTTGAGTTGTTCCGCACGAAAATCAAGAGGGAAGTTGGTTCAGACTCTTCTCTTTATGAGGCCATAACAAAAATCTACTATTTCGCGAAATTGGGCAACATGTCACATGGGATATTAGATTATAAGCTTTACACATAAATAATACCCATGTAGCAAATGGTAGACTTCGATATTTGTACAAACCCATATCTCATTACTAGACAGTTAATCGATAATTAGAAAAATGAAAAAAATATTAATTATTCACAACTTCAAGTTTTTCAAACATAAATCAAACATATAATTGCAGCGCTCTATAAAAGTAGATTATAAATTATACGTATAAATTTAACCTCGAAAAACAAGAACAGAAATAAATAGATCAAAAGTGAACCTGGAAACATGAGTTCTTCAGCTTGACAGTGCGACTCGACTTACGATGCGAGTCAATTAAGGTCGTAAATCTTAATATCGTCCGACAATGCAGAAAGCGTGAACTCCCGCACCTTAAACTAAGATGGTGAAGGTGGTTTGTTAAAACAATTGGAGATAAGCTAAAGACCGGTTAATTTATTCAGAATTATTTACAAGAGTGAGTTGGTCTCAAGAGAGGCATTGAGAACAAGTGGCAAGAGTGTTGTCGGTCAAATTTGATGCCGACTTCATGAAGTGAAGATTTTTATTGTCTTTCATGACTGGTGGCGAGAATTTGCTCTCAAAAGAGGGGCGCAGTGCCGCTTTTCCTCCAGATAGAACAGCTAATCCCATTGGCGCAAAAGTCAAAAATCCGAGAGTATGTGTTTTTCACTTGTCACCAATCACGAGAAAGATCATTAGGATACAGAATACTGGACATCCCTGTCGAAGATCAGGCCTGACTTGGGAATTCCGTGTGACGCTCTCATCATGGCAATACCAGTTTTCGGACGGTATTTCGGACGGTCTGGTGCTTGATGGAATGGTAACAGCTTTCGTGAAAGGACGCTCCAATTGCCGAAAAGAATAGTAAAAAAAATGTGTGCAAGATACAGAGGTTTAAAACAGAGAAAGTAGCGTCTGCTAGCTGAATGTCCAATAGTCTTTCACGTAGCCCACTGAGTGTGCGACATGACGAGCAATTCGTACATAGACTTGTAGATCCTTTTTTATAACCACCAGGTCAGAGAGGTATGTTCTGACCGGATGAACCGTCTTGGGGCAACGCATATGTTATATTTAGTTAAAATATTAATGCGAGTCGGACTACGATTTAGATAACGATAGATTAAACTACATATAAAGTTGACTCGTTCCGTATGCGATGGAACATGACTTATAGAGTAATATAACTCGAAAATAAAAACTTTACGATACTAATATTAATGAATTCTCGCTAGATGATGGAAATATTAAATGGAAAAAAATCCTCGTAGCGAAACTCCGTTGATAAATCGTTAGCTTGCAAAACATAATATGAAATCCAGCTTTCATCAAGCCGACATGATTTAAATTGACTGAAAGAGCAACATATCGGCATATTCATACTAGACAGACAGGTTAAACCCATCTAAAAGTAAACGTAGAAATACTGCAAGTATTGTAATACAAATTTAAAAAAAAATTAAGTTTAAGTTACTGTATCCCCAACCAGTAAAGACTCTTGTTGTGTACTTTTAGGGGGCTTAACACTCGACCTTAATAATCAGAAACATAAAGTGTGGCAAAGTAAGAAATTATCATTATGCATGGTTCTGAAGGGATAAAAAAAGAGAAGAAAGTGTCGGTCAAAGAGAAAGGATTTCGAAAAATTCGAAATATCCGCTATCCCCAAGTCAAAACAAAGTCCTGGTCTCATTCTTTTTTTTTATTCTGTTTTCGTTCTTTTTGACATTATGAGAACAGGATTTATAAGTTCCTACAGAATACACGACAAATAGACCTAGATCCAAGCTAAAAAGACGAGATGAGACTTCTGAGGTCTAATGTAGTCCCTATTTATTGGACGACAAGATCACGTCCACCATTTAGCTGAAATATAAATATTACCTCGGTCATTATGGGTCTGATTTCGTTTCTCATAATCTAATCTAGGTTTGGACATTTAATGAATAGGTCTTGATGAGATTGGTCTCGGTTTGTTGGCTCGAATCTAGACTTACTTGTTCTGTATCCCGGGCTGAAACTGAACTTATGAATCCTGTTCTTGTACTGCCGAAAAAAATGAAAATGTATACTAGGAACAGGACTCATTTTATGACTCGGAAGGAGCAGTGTAAAGAGAACAAAACCAGAGCAATCAGGACCAAAGCAGTACTTATGTTTGGTACAGGTCGTACACATATAATAGTTAGAAAACCGCAAAATGAATGGCAATGGCAATGGTAAATCCACAAACGTTCTATAGCCACCGACCACCAAGTTTATTGCACGCAGCTCGCCATGTTGGTTCGTTTGTAGCGAACGTTGAATACTGCCCTTATGCTAGCAGGGTCACGCCTAAAGCGACCCCTGAGGGGGTAAAAATCTGCGTGGGTGAGTATGTCACCGGGGGTGCAGGGTGGCACACACGTGGGTGAGCCAGCGAACGACTGGGTGATTCTATTGATTTGTTAATTTGAAGCAGTTTCTCTCTCTCTCTCTCTCTCTCTCTCTCTCTCTCTCTCTCTCACGCACACACACACACTTTCTCTCTCCTTCTCTTTCTGCCGTCAACGATGTGGAATAATATACCGTTGGTGAGCTTTCCTGCAGTCGAATCTATGATACAAGTAATTATTCTCAGCACTGCTGCGTCTGATTCTCATTCAAGCGTTATTTCTCTCATTGCCGAAGCTTTATTGTAGAAATATGTCACTATTTATAAACGCGCATTGCTCGATTTGTAATCATAAATTATTATTATTATTATACATGATATTTATACAATTTAAATAATTTAAAGTTTTCGCTTCATGTAGTATCTGATTTTAATTGAATAGTTCTTGTTGCTGATATGCAATTTTTATAACGATGATTTTCTTTAGGTATACGATTTTCAATAGTCAGAACTCCTGATGACGTCAGTATGAAAAAATAAAAATTATTGACATATCGATTATGCGGGATGCCGCGAAATAGATATTGTAAAAGGGAACCGAATGAATCTGTATAATAAAATAAATTTAATACAAATCTACATTTCTCTCCAAAAGTGATATTCATAGGTTTTTCGGTTATACTATTCATTCGGCCATACCCTGTATATCGTCTATACCGCGTTCATCATGAGTAATTCTGTATTTGGGAATAGCTGAATTAGCAATACTTCACCTCAGTATTAGTAATGGCATGTTCACGGTTCTGAAAATTCTCTATTAATGATTTCTTACTATTTGGACAGTCGCTGTTATATATTATAACCAATACATCGAGTAGTATTCAGAATGCCACAGTAATATATTGCATACCTGAATAATCTTTAATATACGTATCAATTAATAATAATACATAGGCATCGCGACGTATAACTCTTTTGTACCCTTCAGGCCATCTAGTCGACCATTTGATACAATATATATATATAAATGATAAGAAATCTAATCTCCAGCATTTTGCCACTTAACTAGAATATCTTAAAAACAAAAAAAACGAGCAAACCGTCTTGCTAATTACAGTCAATCGAGCAAACCGCCTCATCTGCCAGGTAGAATCAATTGCAGCACTTAGTTGGGACGTCACTCTGACAATTTCGACCATTGTGCCGCTGCCGCTGTATGTACATGCCATCATAACTTTTTATAACACTTTGCATAACTAACTACTCTGTGAATAAGAACTTTCTTAATTCTCCGAGATAGCAAAGTTGTTTGGGATAAGGACACGTCAACCTGCGTGCAAGATTTTTTTTTTGCATTGCTCATCAGCACAACGATAATAATTATTATGAATCAACTCATTATTCGGATTCCGCTAGTCAGAGGATGCCTTGATATACATATGAGTCCATTCTAATTAACATCTTACAAAAAAATAGAGATCAAATTTCGAAATATTAAAAATATCTATTATCAATCAAAATCTAAGCATTTTTTTGAAATCCTAGGTTATCATGAAATATCTTAATTATACAATTCCTGGATGCCGCTAACGTTTAGCATTTCATTTTAATCTTTCATTATATATTATATAATACTTCTGTTGATAAGTTCCATTTACTAACATCCCTTTAATACAATCATATTTCGTAATAGAACAATATACATATTGCTATTCAATAACGTAAGAAAATTTACAGTTATTCATTCATTGTTCTGCCTAATTAATTTCATTTATTTAATTACCGAGATTTTCGGCTCAAATCCATTTTAGTCGCACGTTCCAGAAAATCGCAAGGAATCAAAAAGGTTACAATATATGTATATACGAGTATATTACGTCGGAAAATGAAAAAAACGAAATCCTTATTCATCAAGAGACTTGGTAGAGTCTCACGCCAAATACGTATAGCGTGGGAGTGACGATACGGCCAAAGTATAATTTTCCCTCCTCGATTTCAAAAATTAGTTTTAACCACGGTGCAAGTTCAGTCGATGTTGTAAGATCAAAGGTGAGTAGGTCCTCAATGAAGAGAATTCGATATATCGTATAGGGTAATTCCCAGTAATGCAAGTCAATCTATTTTCCACATTAAGTAAGAAAACAAAAAATTCAAATTGATCCTATAGTTTACTTAGGTGTTAAAAGCTAATCATTATAATCTCTCTAATTTTCATTACGGAACCAGAGGCTATGGCATCAGGCGTAGAGCTATTCATAATTTAATAGAAAAGTATTTTCGCATGCATTATATTGAGTATTAATCCATTTCGACTTATTACATACTTCATGGTTCCATTCAATATTATACTATATTCCTAATCTCGGATATTGTTAGAAGATATAAAACTTTTCTTAAATTTGACACCATTATTCCATTTCCTTCTCTACTAATTGGTTTTATGCACCCTTTTCTCTGCCTTACACTTGCCGTAATACCTACTAAGCCACTAATATCTCTACTTCACGTTATATTTCAATATTTCGAAATATGCTGTACATATACATTTTGGATAAAGTTAATTCCAGAGCTTTTATGAAAACCCCAAATTTTGAAGTTTTACAATATAACCCATCCTTTAGGCAAATGTTCCATTTCCAATGGGTTTTTGCCAAAGGTAATAAATCATTTTCTGATGATTTTCAATGATTTATCAAACATTACCCTTAGCAAAAAACCATTGGCAATGGGAAATTTTCATACGGGATGTCAAAACTTGTGCTAGACAGTTCGCAGTCAAGATACCAAGCAAATTTGTCTTGAGAGACCAAAAAAGTAAGATGCTGGATTGATCTTTTGGACGTTTTCCTTTGCATCGATGTTCCTACAAAGGCATTTTGAAAGAGCATCTAGCAGCGTCTTGCAACTACTTAGCAACTTTCAAGTATCCAGTCTCACATCGATGTTGAAGTCAATTTTAACTTTATCTCAACCAAGTTTGCCTTCCTCTAGGTTTCCTGACTACTTGAGAAGGCCCCTTATCTTATATCGTATCTAGCCAAACCTAAGATACTACTGTTTGCAAGTTTCATAATATTGGCTTCTCTAGTATCCACGAATGTGCCCAATAACGCCGTAGGCACACTATAAAAAATGTCTATGGCTTCATTATTTTTCAAGAAACGTTAAACAGATAATATAATTAACTAATCTCAATTTATCACGGGAATAATTTGACAGTCATTTCACAGTTTAGTATTGTTAGTTATCCCTAAGTGTAGAAATTTCGATCAAATACATTTAGAGAAATTAGCATCGATTTCTATTTTAGGTAATGTGTTACTTAATAGGGGACTAACTTGTAGGGATGATGAATGGTGTACTTGAAAGTGGTTCTTCTTTATAATTTTACAAGTTTTTAGCGAGTCAATAGAGACATCAGCCCGTATTAAAAACTCGTTTTTAGTGCTATGAGCGCTCTTTTGAATTATTTGTTAGTGACTTTTAACTAAAGCGACTCTGTTAGTGACTAAGAGGGAATTCTGAATACGGGCTACTGTATACAAATTTTATTACAAAGTATGCACGAGCAGTTCTGTCTTGAAATATTATTTTCCATTTTAACATACACGTGTTTCAGGAATATTATGGGAAACCACGTGTGCTTGTTAATGACTGCATTGTTCTCGAGCTGTCAAAAAAAAACATTATTCGTGGACCGACTATATTTCTCTGTTTCGTTTCTAAGAAAATCAATATGTTGAAAACAACGTATTGTCACATCGAGAAAAAATTAATTATTCTTTCTATGTATGTGATTAACGTCGAAAACACTCACGATAAATCAATGTAATATGCGACCAACAAGAAGAAGTATTTTAAAACGTAAAGTGAAATGCAATTATAAAATGGTAAAAAAAATAATTATAGCTGCCAATATAATTTTTTGAAATTACAATTCGAGAGACAATGTAATAATTTATGGGAGAAATGATCGATACATAGCAAATGTATAATGTAAGTGAGAAATTAATAATTACTGCTTTGTAAAAACTCACCACGTAAACTAAAACCTGTTTCTATTATAAACTTCCGCCATAATCGAGTATTTGTAATTGTATGATGCATGTATATGTATTAGTAATTATTATAATTGAACGTAAAAATTCGTATGCTAAATATTAGACTTGGTAGGCGTGATTTCATTCTGGTATAGTAAAACTATTGCAGTATAGTAAATTATATGTGCGTGATTATTTATATGCATAGATGTCAAAATTGACGATGAACCAATCAAAAAATAAAATTCATAGTTCAGTATAGTGAGTTGGTCAACCTACACCTTAGCAAATGTTCAACACAGTAACGAGACCACGTGATTACTTTGCTTTGTAACACTATGGCGTTGCAAATTAGAGCGAATGTCATTAATTTAATATGGAGAGAACATCCCAATGCAGAGCAGAGAGTGATTGACTACCGAAAATTACTGACAGATTGATGGAAATTAATGGAAACCTAGATGGAAATTAATGATCAGCTTCGTGTAACGTTGCCTTTCCGAAAGTTAAAACACCGTTAGACTACGGCAGGATAAATATTTTGAGAAACTTCTTGATATAAACTCTAAATCGGTAGACGGTGTTATCAGCCTCGTATACATATCCTTTATGTACCGACTGACTATTCGACAAGTGACCTATGTTTCTTTATTTTTGGAGGCCTTGATACAACCCGTGAGACAATAAAGTCAACAACAAAACTCACATACGTATCTCTATCGTAAATAATATTATTCCAGAAATGTATGACTCGTTATCAAGACAAAAAGTCTATATGCTCGCGTACGATAAATAAATCGAAATACGCCAGGTCCAGTGTTACGAAATATCAGAAAACGTATTTCAGATTTCAATTTGTTCGTTGAGCGAAAAGCCGATAAATGGTTCTCACTCGGGAATATGAGAACGTTTCTCGGACCAGACTCATTGTTTCTATCTAGCAAGAAAAACAAGGGAGATAAGAACAAAAGGAGAAAAATATTTCGAAAATATCTGTAGATAATTATAAAGTAATGTATACATTCCTCATTTAATTTTCATTACACAAACAGCCATTAATAAATTCGTACTATAGGCGGGGGAGTCAAATGAATTCGATAGGAACGTGTCTCGTAGTCCAGTCGCATTGTGAAGCTGGCTTATAAAATATCGTTGGAAAGTGCCAACGCGTCCATCGGGTTCATTCTCATAAATCCGTCACCCCCGACAAAGTAGAGGTATATGGGAATTAAAATTTTCAGCGTGGTGAACCGACCTATCGACTCTCGCTGGTAAAAATGCTCCAAAGCAACAGCAGCAAAATAAATAAATGCCTAAAGCGTCGTCGCGCTTGTTATCAGCACGTGGAAATCCATACATCATATTAAAGAATGATGCAGATTCGGTGGAGTTACGTGTTGCCGCAAAGGAAGCTGCAGCTGCACGATGAACATGAGTGAGAATCAGGTAGAGTTAGAACGACACAAAACTGTCAAAAATGTCAGCGCACAGCGAAGCGAAATGGCCTATTAGTCTGGTAGCGAAAGGATGAGGCAGTATGGCGACGTAGCGGCCGGGGGTGGCAGCTTGACTTTTGCCCGATGACAGAGAACGAATTAATATTTGGCCGGTGAACGGGGTCGGTCCGAGCATAACGGGGGTAAAGGATTTTGCACACGAGAATGTCGAACGACGGGAATGAAAATTGGTATAGACGTCGCTCACCTGGGCCCACATTGTATAATACTGTGAGATCCGGATGATTTATTACGTAATATCAGAGCCTGCTATTCCAGTCTCACCGTCGCCGTCCTCTGTGCAACTTCTTCCCCTCGGCGCCCTTGATCCGTTGCTTTGGCGCTTCGTGCAGCCATCATTCAACGATTTCAAATTCCCGATTGAAATTTTGACGTTAAAGGATACATTGACAAAGAATGAAGTTTATGGGTCTGTCAGTTTATGTCACGTGTTGTATCGATAAATATTGGCTGTGATCCTAATCGTCATTCTCGATATTAAAGACACGGACACAAAGATCGAGGACAATAGCGAACAATCAGGAAAGATTCAAACTGAAAATCGAAAATTTTCGAAAATTTTCGATATAGATACAGTGCGTGCCATAAGTTTAGGAATGGCCGGATATCTCTAAAATTACGTATTTTAGAAAGGAATGTCTATAAGAAATGTGTTGAGGTTTAAAAAAATGATGGGTTCTATTGAAAATTTTTCAGTTGACCTTAAAACCGCGTTTCAAAATCATTCCAAATTCAAAATTTCCTCCACCAGATAATACATTTTTTGGAACTCCAAAACATTTATTACGGGCATTCTTATCTAAAACACTTATTTTTAGAGGTATTCAATCGTTCCTGAATTTATGGCACGCACTGTGTATGCATTAGTGTCTTAACATTTCAAATTTTATACCACTCAATTGCTGACATCTGTCGTATAACAGATATCTCAAGGGAAAAAAAAACAAAAGGAAGGCGGGTCGGAATGTGTACGAAATATCATGACGCGTCTCATTCTATGAACTTTGGGGATGGGTAACATGGTACAAAAAGGGGTTGAGAATATGATGGTACCGCCACGAGAATGGCTACCCCGGCAAAAATGAAGAGCATTTTCCAATTTTCGTGTGGATATGACGTGGGCCTTAGCTGCTAGAATCCGAAATGCTTGGTACGTGCCGGTATTACTGATTGCACCACGAGAGCCTGGCTACAGCCACGGAATGATAACATTGGCAACATCCAGCCCGTGCCTTTTCCAAAGGCGGTTGGAGCCACAGCAAAGTCAGACATTCCGTCTGATATCTTTCAACCCGCGGGTCTGGTGTGTGATATCCTATGAGAAAGCAACTCCGATGCCTCCACACACCTTACATTTTCGTCGCGGATGTAACCTTCGTAAAACCATTTACACGCAGGCGGATAAATACGAACACTACCAAATACTCAAATCGTTGCTGCAGCCCATAAACAATTCTTCGTTGACGTTCATGCTTTATCGCTTATCATTTTCTAACGTATCCTATATTTTCTTTTTAAAATTACATTATCGTTATAACTCAACGTGACTTATATTTCAATTCAACATTTCAATTGCTTAGACTTGGGTGACAGCTGTCTATTGCTTACTCCCCATTTTTTCTTTTGACAGTTATCATTTTTCTTTATTATTTTGACGTCCGGGACTTCGTCTTTGTTCGCCACCGAAATGTCATTATTCGGACACTTATATTCTTAGAGGGTTATCGTTCCATCTTTTTATTGTAGTACAGGCATTCTCGCTTTTATGTATTCTTTGATGCCGGTAAAATTGGTACTTTAGTAAGAAGAAGAGTGATTAATCATCTCAAGTATTTTATTAGAGAATGTCGTATGCTTATATAATATCTAAGACTTCAGTACCTCTTTCAATTAGAAGTATTCTGGAGTGACAAAGAGACACCGCAGGTTATGAATAATTTCAGTCAATACCTTGTTAAAAGGGTGGAGAGAGTTATTAAGAATTCCAGGCGCAGCAATTATGTACATATGTAGAAAAGCTCCTTAGGGTTCAAGCTTCTTGGCAAAAAATTATGTTCGTATAAATAATCTTAGACACCAATAAAACTTCCATAAAACATTAAAGAAAAATACGATATCGCCGATTGTCTTCGTAAAGCAAAAATAATTTGTAACAATAAAGTAGTTTTCGTTTCTTTTTATCAAATTATCTCTTTACTACTCAATAAAACAGAATTGGTTTAAACGGCGGAAGCACGAAACATTTTCATTTGTTAAGGAATAGAATCGAATTCGAGGGATAATCGTACATGCAAGGTAGCATTACTTCGGATACGACTCGTCGAATTTTGAGGAAGTCACGAATGAGCCTGAGCATACACCAGGCAAGAGGAGGGTAATAAGATTACCGTTTGGCTCTCGTTAAGTCTGGAAGTGGCTAAGCGCGTGTTCTTAGCTTTTAAGTTCCTTCAGACCAGTGAGGTTGGATTCCGGGAACTTAAGGATGTGAGAGATCTCACGATTTCAGTTTTACTTGAAATTCAGCGTAGCGCCTGCGCCTCTCATGACTTTCCTCACTCTTTCGCAGACCACTTTCAGACTCTTCGCGGACCTGGTTTTCCATTTTAAAAGAAAATTTGTGCTTTCCCGAGCCATTGGGAAGAACTTCAGAAAAAGCTTAGATCATTATGATCCTTTCACAGTCGTAGCCTCAGGTTGAATGGAATTGGACGGACCTTGCGTCAAAATATTTCGATTCAATAAAACTACCGTGTTGAACCACTTTATCTAGTAAATAATATTTCAGTCACCAATAACTTTTAATCAAGAAAATTCTCTTGATATAAAATTTTATAGTTTCATACAAATAATCTGCAATTCAAAAATTATCTAAAACTCCATTTTCTTAATCACATTTATTAAGTGGCTCATGATTTTTCAGATGTTTGCAGAAAGTAGTTTTATGAGGGGGACATATGAAACAGAAAAAATTATAGCTATTGACTCATAACTAAGTTATACGGTTCGTTACACGAAACTATGAAATATTGATTTATAATTAGCGATATTACGGCTTGATAATTCAATTCTTGAAGATTGACACCAATTAATTAAAGTAACGATGAAATAGGTGGAGTTGCTTTGAAGTACTATCTATACTAATAAATTAAAATGAAATTCGACTATTACAGAGAAGACACTTATAATCCGCTTCCGCGTTCATTCATATCATTGAAGAACCACGAACAATTATTTCGTATTTAATTACAGTCGCCTCACAATTTTGAGCTGCCTTTGGGGTTGTAGGGGGATTGAATTTTGAGAATTGGTACGTCGATGATTGTGAACGTAGGAAAATAACTTTTCGTGTTACAGTAATATAATTTGCCAAGTAATTTTGTCACATTCTCAGAATGAACATTAGAAGATGAAATTATAGCTGAAGGCGTGTCCAGAGTAAGACAAACGAACTCGTACGAACATTGCTAACATTAATGAAGATGTATTCGCACTGCTCATTCGCACTCGTTCGCTTTGTAATGTAGTTAGATCGTAACAATTTATTGTCTTTCATAACCCATAAAAGCAGTCATTACTAATGCATCAAATATTTATAAAATCGAAAAACAATAGCAAAGTAATAGTAGGTTATTTAACTTATTTATATTAGGTCAATCAATCAGGGTTTTTGTCGTTTACTACTTTACATGGCGATGAAAAATTGTCTTTGAGTAAATTGTGTGACGTGAACCAAACATCATTAGTGGATTTCGTTCGTAAAAAAGTATTTTGCTCACATTGAATATCCATGGCCTTATAAATAAGCTTTACACGTTTCGCGCTCGTGTACGTCCCAATTATTATAGTTAAAAATAAATTTTTTTAAATCAATAACTTTCCACTGGGCATTTTCTTTTTTATCGATAAATCCAGGCAAAAAGGAAAATTTATCATTGGTTTTGTATGAATGAGAATGAGATTCGTAGCATACATATGTATTGATATAATTCGTCCATTCGACGACCAAATTCGTAGATGACAATGAAGTAAAATCGTGTGTGCTTTATCAACATACATTATCCTTGTTTCTTTGTAGAAATAGGAATATCACTTTCTAAATAAAAAACTGAATTTTATTAATGTTGTAACTTGCACTTTTCGTAGGTGCGCCTGATACACCATCTCGTACGTCACAATTTCCAATGACTTAAACGCAACAAATTTTTTTGGGCATCCGATGGCCCCGCGGCACCTGCTCTATCCGGCAAGCCTGTTTCTCCTACGTCACCGGAAGTCCTCTAGATCGGTGGTTTCTGCCAGCTCCTTATCCTGAAATGACAGCGGGAAACGTGGGGGGGGGGGGGCAAGAGCTGCAATCCCTGCCCGGAGCGGTCGGGCTTTAAATGAACGACACAGTGTCTATCCTGCGCAATCTGGCTATATGTTCAAAATAAGTAGAAGATACAGTCTAACAAAATTCTCGGTTGCGACTCTATACAATTCTAAAGAAATAACGTAATCGCGGACATCATCACGGCTTTTCCAAGCTTTTCCCGAATCTTTTTTCGAGTGGGTGTGTGAAGGGGCCCCGACTCCCCAATCCTCACCCAGGGATGCACCGGCTAGTGCCCTCTGGTTTACTCTCACCACTAGCCAGTACGTCTCGTCGCTCGTTGCACCGCTTCACGTTCTTTCTCCAAAAATCAAAATCAGAAGTCCAAGAGAGTAGCCGAGTGAAGAATAAGAAGAAAAAATCTACACAAAATCCAGTTTGCAAAGTAAAGAAAAAGCTTCGAAGTCTTTCCAATTGTCCGATTGAAAACGAAGTTGCCCCTTCTTCGACCCCCCCGTGCGATGATCACCGAAAGGCCCCGAGTCCGCCCAACTTTTTAGATGCCCCCTCCTCAACCCGGTCTTCATTTTCCGCTCCGCTCTAGCCCCTGGTGACCATCCATGTGGCGCCCAACACTTGCTGTTCTTCGGACAGCACCGATCTCTCCCGAGTCCATCCGATCCCGAGAGCTCGGCGCGTCTGGTTCTACTTCCCGAGTTGTCTTGGTCATGATACTCGGTCCTCATGTTTATTCTATCGGCGGCTCTTGTCGGCGATACGGCTCTTCTGTTTCCCTATGATTCTTACGGGACGAGCCGTCCCGCGGACGCCAGGTTACAATGCATTATAAAACAAAAAGAGCATAACTCCTACTGTATTATTCTAATAAATATAATGATTTCATAAGTATCAAATATAAAGTTTTCGCATCGCAGCGTCGAATGAATAGAATTATTGTATCACTGCTTAATATGTATCACGAATATACAGGGTGTCCCAGAATTACTTTTGGAGCGGAAAGTGGGCGATGCCTGGAGGTGCTCTGAGTACCCTCCCGCAAACCGTTTGCCAAAATTCGCGATAGTTTTAAAATGAGAAGCATTTAAGTGCGACCAATCAGAACGAAGGATTTCCGCGGATTCATTCGCGGATGCCAAAGATCGCTG
>JAYRCB010000112.1:151323-169090 GCA_036026315.1 Trachelus stipa
TTGCGGGAGGGTACTCAGGGCACCTCCAGGCATCGCCCACTTTCCGCTCCAAAAGTAATTCTGGGACACCCTGTATAAAAATATGAATCGCAAATATTACGAAAGTTGTATACAATCGTTATTAATGATAAAATCTGTAGGAATTAATTTTATGTCGTCGTCTCGAGTGATTATTATAATTTTTGTTGCACCTCGTTGATTAATAATTCAAGTGGTTTTAATTCTATAGTTATTACTTTGAATAATTTTTAAATAATTATAATATAGCGTGGAAGCAAAGCGTTTCCAGCACGATGAAATTTTTATAAACGTTCAAACATTTTACACCTGTTGTCAAAGTCAACGTTTCTCCTCTACAAAGTAGAATTAGATTCAGCGATAAGCACGAATATTTTTAACAATCTTTTCTCCTGTGCAGCAACGTGCATAAAGTCTTTAAAAAGCGAAAATCCCAATTTAGTGTTTTCTATTCTCCATTCATTCTTCCAGACGAATTATACTTGATTTATTCAATGATTACAGCTCCGTGGAGGATTAGCAGTAACTTTTTCAATTTGCTTTTGTTTCCCTCAGAAGTTTCAAGTTGCCACTCCTCTTGTTCATCCCCTTTTCCATAGGATCTTTAGTTCCCCTCATTACGTACACTCTTGTCGTATCTGCTAATTGGTAAGATTAACAGCTTCAATACATCGTAATACAAGCGTCTGAAGCAGAAGAATTTCAGTTGTGCAGCAGCAGAAAAATCATCCGAAGCGTTTCTTATAATCTTGACACAGCTCGGTTATAAATCATATTTATAATTGATTGGAATTTAATGCCTTTCGGGCATCAAAGCAGACACGGTACATGACTGCAGTATATTTATTGGCTTGAATAATTATTTTCTCGTGTCTTCTTGAAAATCCTTCTTAGATTAAGAAATCTGAAAATAAAGTAAAATACCCAGTTTCTAACAAGCTGAAACTGGCCCTTTATATATCATGGCCGATGGCTAAAAGATTTCAATTATTATTATATCCATATTATATATTATATCAATCTTACATTCTCACTCATAAATACATTACCGCCGTCATTTAAAAAGAGGACGGTAGTGCTCGGCGAACTTGTAGAAATCTAGATGGTGGTGCTGCATTGCGTCGTTGCAAATTGTGAAAATACGCGTGACGTACTTGGCAATTCCTTTGCATGCTATCCCAGGCCGCAGAGCTGTTGTAGAACCGTGAGCTTCATTATAGTGCTCAGCGGTATATTATATGGAGCAAAGAAATTTCTTTTATGTTATTCACCTCGGAGTTTAGAATCTCCACTAAACATTCAACTATCAGCATTGTAAGTCAAGGAAAAATGATCATGATTTGCAAATGACATGAACACTTTGTATTACAGGTTGTATGACCTTTCGTTAACTTTTTGCAACGCAACGCGTGGAATTTACTGGTGGAATTATTGACGTCACTTCAATACAGTCCTTGTCTTCGTGATCTTTAATTACGAACACGTATCGATTTAAGCCGTTAGTATTATACGCGAAATAGGACGTTTACAAAATTTCGAAGGTTCAATTACAAATGTGTAAAGTCTAACTGTGCACTTTAAGCTAGCAGCTTAAGGTATTTTGTAGAAGAATAAAAATTTCTATTTCGAGTGGGACGTCACTGTAATATAAAAATTTAAATGTATCATAAATACATAGATATAAATTGGCGTACCACCTGAAAATAATTTTGCCATAGGCATCAAACGGATGTATTAGTTATTGGTACTTGGATGGTTTCGTCTCTCTTAAGGACATGCACCAGCAATGACAGTGCATATAAGGTTATTTAGGTCAGACGTATGAACTGAAGTTATCATGTTTATTTAATTGTTACAGAGGAGCTAACTTCAGTTGGTGCGTTCTGCCTGAATAAAGGTCGATTCACACATTTCAGTGCCGTATCCGTCCCGGTCCGTTCCGTATCCGTCTGCATCAGTGCGGAATGTTCACATATGGTATTTCAGTGCCGTGTCCGTCTCGAAATGAAAATATCAACTCGCACGTCTTGCAAAAGCGACGCAACTACACTGATGCTTAGCTTGATCGAGTTGCAGCTTACCATTGTTTATGACTGAGACCCGTTCAGACGCTTCAGTGTCGCCACCGTTCAGTACCGTCCGTTCAGTGAAAATATTGTCGCAGATCACTGTCCGGGCACGGATACTGGCACGGACGGTAAGGCACTGAAACGGACACTGAAGTGTGAGAATAGTCCTACTTAGAACTATGAAATAATTTTTTACGTCAGTGCACGGACGTGCACGGCACGGATACGGCACTGAAATGTATGATTCGGCCTTAATCCTGCATGTACTGTGTGCTGTAGAATATACAGGGTATGCCATGATAAACTCCGAAAATCGACGTGGCTTGCTATCAGTATCGCGAGCCTCCTGATAAATCGTCATGGATGAATAAAAAATATTACTCGAGTAATAGATGGCGGAATGGTGGGAATAATGCCACGTGTTCTCCAGGCGAAACAGGAGCAAATCGCAAAGGCTTTGATTTTTTAATCCTCTGCCGGTCGGTACGCCGAAAATTTATCGGAACAGAAGTATCGGCTCAAAGTGGGAAAGTGGTTGGTCTAGTGCTGAGCGCCAAAGTGAGAAAATCGTTCAACAACATAATATTAAGTGAATCAGTTTGGCATAATCACTGCTCTAATTTTCGAAATACTTAAATCGGTAGCGTAGGTTCTGTAATTAGAATAATGTATTTGAAATAAATGTAACAATAAAATTCATCAAATGAAAACTGTCCAACTTGCATGGAATATTTAAATCTGATAAGTTATTGAATTATGAACAATGCACATTTCAATATTAGAAAATCAGAAGCGTTGCCTGATAATATAAACGAGGTAGCAAGGCGTCCCTATTTGAATATCTCAATGCTAAATCGTTGTAGCACACGGATCACATATACTATGAGCTTGTATTTCAAGAGACTGCAGTGAAAAAGTCCAGCAGAAAATTCCGTACAGCAAAAGCAGTGGCGCTGATACAATGCACCCACACAGGCTTAGACAGTGGATCTGTGTATGTGCATTATAACGGAGTGCCCGGCTCGTCCCCGCTATAATTAATTTATTCACAGAGCCACCAGGGAGTGCTAGAGGGCTAGGAATTTTCGGAAAATTAGGAGTTCTGATCGGGAATCGAACCCGATACCTTCGAACTGCTAAGTCGGGCACTTACCACTGTGCCACCGAACCTACTATCTGACCTTATAAGTCCTGTTTATTTTTCGGTCATTCCTAGGCGGACCTCCCTTCCAGCTCTGTAATATCACGTTACAGCATACATAACCAATATTCATTATGAATTATTATCGCGACCATATACTCGTCTACAGAGTATTTATCGAAATTGAAAATTAATTTCTCGATTATTCACACTTCACAGTACTTTTCTCCTCTTATACTTTTCCAGTGTTCATTTTATTCATTCATATAAATTTGCCAATAGGCATGGTGACACTGTCACGAAGCCACACCGATTTTTGTAGTTTATCATGAATCACCCTTTATATACGAGTCCGGTCGTTACGTCGCTAACGTTGCTACGTGCCTGGAATACGTATCACCGGATCATATCAGTTACGCAATCACTTTGAGCATGATGAATGATTGATCATCCAGTACTTACAATTACTATTTCTATATTACCAAAACATTGCCTACTCTTAATGAACTTGCTGCTGAGAATATAAACGGTGCATATAATTCTGGCTGTTTGTATCAAACGAGCTAGTAATCAGTCAGACGTGAGATAGAGATAACCGATTCGAGCAGTGATTTATAAGGATTCTTGTCGAGGCACAATAATCGTTAAGTCACTTTCATATGCGCTGAACAAATTTTTATACGTGCTACAAGCATTATGCTATGGTCGAGACTTACGAGTGAATTAGTTATAATCATTAGTCTCTTTCGTTAAAAAGTCTATATTTTTTTTCTGTGGGCGCTGGTACAATTAGTGTTGTCATTGGTTTTTTTTGAATTTCATAAAACCAAAAAAAACGTTGATCGAATCTTGATGTCTTCATTGAATGTCTATGATCTTGAATATATAGGCGCTTGCGTGTTTCTCCAAATGCTCGCGTGTGCTCGCCTGTTGCGCTTTATGAGGAAAGTATCTGTGTCTGTTGCAGGTGCCATTAGCTGCAGTTCACAGCCTCTACAGACTCAGTACCTGACGTAAAAGGCAGCCTAACTGCATTGTCTAAGTGGCAGTTGCTTACACGCGATATTCTGATATAGTTATCGCGGACTTTTGTGAGTGTTGGAGAAATGTCATTTCATTACTATATGGAAAGTGATGAACGCGTCGACCGTATGGGACAAATCTATTTCTCAGGCAGTGTACACAAATTGATTAAACTATTGCAGTTTTCTGTTTGAAATTGAATGATTTAATGATCACGCGAAATTTAATCCAGATAATAATTCGGAATATTTCGATCGATATGGATTCGATTATACTTTCGAAAAGTTGAAGAGCTTTTGTTAACTGTTTTTACCAAGGAAGTAATAAAGAACGCAATTTATAAGATTAAAGGAAGATAATATTATTCGGTTTATCAAATATAATTGTTTTCATGGGTCGAAATATTCGGATAATTTCTTTTCGTTTCATGAAAAATAATTTTGAAATTTTTCTCAATTTCTCTTCAATAAAATGTATAATAAAATATAGCGAAATAGCTTTGAAAAGTCTCATTTCGACCGCCGTTTTAAAAAATCACGACAAAATGAGACATTTTGCTGTCCATTAACTTCAAAAGAGTTTCATTTTCTTTTGAAACGAGAACAAAATGAGAGATATCATAAAAGTACTTTGATTTTGAATGAGGACAAAGTTATACAAATTGAGTTATATGTTAATGTTATATCTTTTAGCAATAATTATAATAAATGTCTTCTAATGAATGAGAAGAGTATTTGGTCATATGTAATAAGCTTACAACTTACCTTACCTAAACTTACCTGTGAAACATCTAGGTCATTTTCATTTTTCCATGACTAGAAGAAGGAGTTTGTCCGTACCGGTCATGTTTGCGCAATGAAGAATAGTGAGGCGCTCCTTACTTTGTTTCCTTCCACAGCACTCTTCTCTTTTAAATGTAAAAGTTTTCTCTGGAAGGCACATGAAAAACATACCAATCTCGTCCGCGTTGTAAGTGTCATCTGGATTATACCCTTGTAAAAAAGTTGACAGATCTTCAGTCCATTGATTAGACACCCTTCGAGTCACAGATTTGCCTTTTTTCGGTGATTTGCTTAAAAGCTGTCATATAGCTTTTTAAAACCCTCTAACCAGCCGTTCCTAGCAGAAAAGTTCTGTATTCTGAGTTTTGTGATGAAGTCTTTAACTTTTTATTTTATTTTAACAATGGTCCATCTATGGGAATATTTTTGTCCAGGGTTTGTTTAACCCATTACACAAGACACTTTTCAACGTTAGAAAATTCAACAGCTCGATTCCTATGAATATTTCCGTACCCTTCAGAGCACTGCGACTTTATGGAATATATATTGTAACGGTTACCATACCGATTGTACACACCTTAGTTGTGCTACCTTTAAGTAGATGTCCGGCGAATCGAGGGATTATCCCTACTCCTATCTAACAGCAGATATCCATACAATTCAACTGTCGATCGTTCCTTTCCCGCTCTGGACGACCGATAGGGTACACGCGTTTGTGGACCGCCTGATCATCCATACAGGTACTTCTTAGCTTCAATTATAATTTAGCATCACGAATTCCTCAACTAATTCTATTTCCGCGTTCGTTGATCAATTATCTCTATATAAACGAAAAAGGATTATTAATACGGCACCATTGGCAACACTTTGAATAATACATGCCACGTGTCTATTCCGACGAGGCATGACGGGGTCCATACGCCATCCTTAATCCCTTGAAGGTCTTGGGACTAATATTCTGGTGAATACCGGAGAATACTAATTGACGGCACCGAAATGCATCAACGAATTGGAAATCCCGTAATTCCTCGCCCGAGCCTACTTAAAGCGTGAGAAAAGAAAACGATAAAGTAATACAATTTCTCTTTGTAATCGTTTGCAATTGTGTGTAATAACGTTGAAAATAATTTCGATTATTTCAATTTATCGTTATAAAAATGTATGTTGCGTGTGTGGTTGAATGAATGAAATGGTGCGTCTGTAAACAGATTTTGACGTATTTTTAATTGACGAACGCGGTTTAGTGATTATAACAACGTGACATTGTCATAAGATTCTCTTTCTCAATTGTGATAACAAATAACACGCAAATATTTTTTTAAACATAAAAAATATTTGTAAAAAAATATATTCCGATTTCGTGGATATTGCCGATCAAAACTATAGTTATATTTGTTAAAATAAAAATTGAATGTGATAACATTACAATATCTTTTATGATCTTATAAAAGGGTGGACTAGGGTAAGCCATTCTCACTCAGTATCTCACTTCACGACTTCCCACCGTTTATCACTCAACGAAAACAGTTTAATTTTTCATTTAGACATCCTGAGGACGCGATCTACCTTCCCAAGCGATCAACAATTATCAACTACGTTGTCTTTGTTTAGAAGTGCGAACCTGATAAATAAATTGTACGTTGAAGAGTACGTCAAATTACGACATTCCGCAGCATCTCCTGAGTTTGATCTGTAAAAAGTACCAGTAGTTATCCGGGATAAGAGAAGCTAGAAAATCGCATAAGGTTGCCTATCGTACTTTCATTGCTGACCTCGTACTCTAGAAACAGTGATGGTAAATATGCTTGCGGTCCAAGTAACCAAATCTATCCAGACATTTGATGAATGCGGTGTTGACTACACCATTTATAGACAGAGAAAGTAAACGATACGTTTTGGAGCGAGAAATGGAGTAAGCTCTTATATCCATTTCGATTATGAGTCTAATTTTGTAGGATCCGTTGGGAAACTCAACGAGATTTACGGATTTCTTGAAAAAGAGGAAACCGAGATACAGAACGAGCTAACTGTACAACAAATCACATTGCACTTTGTCTCACCCACAGCTCTGCATTTTTTAGGCTTATGGGAGGCTGCAAGTGAAGAAATAAAAAGACACCTTACGGTAATAGTTAAGATCCTCTTTAATACGTTTGACGAACATTATACCTTGTTCACAGAAGTCAAAGCTATACTAAATTCGAAACCATTAAGTCCATTATCCTTTGATCCTAATGATTATTCAGTTGTTACTCCATTACAGTTCCTAATTGGCCATTCACTGTTATACCCTGCTGAGAGACAATATGTAGATGTACCTGAGATCGAAGCAACACTATTGAAAGCACTGGTATAGGGGATATTTACAGCAGCTGTAGACCAGAACCAAATAGTCAACGGTTAGCCGGAACATAGAAGTCAGTACTCTAGTTTTGGGTATTCGAGACAATTTATCTTCTCTACAATGGACAATGATCGTCTAGTAGAACTTCATCCAGGCGCCTGTATGGGATTGTTTTCCGGGCATTATTCAGTGCCAAGTTTATCTCACACATTTTTATCTGGACCAAAGTTAGGCGGATAATTTAGCCTAATATTGATTTGTTTAGTTTTTCTGGGGCCCACACTCCCTTTCAAATTCGCCGGTAATAAAAAAAATAGAATTCTACGCTGTCAAGTAAGCCGTATAAATGAAATTTCTGAAAAGTTGCAACTAAGCTTAAACCAAGTTTAGCATTCTCAAGATTAAAATTTGCGATTTATGCGACTATACCCAAAATGATAACCAACGACTGTCACACATATCGTAATTAGACTCAAGGTGTTCAAGAAGCTTATTGTAGCTGTTATGTTAGACTAACATACTTGCATTAAACGAAAACCGCAGTGACTTTTCTAGGCGTGGGAGATTCACATGGATAAGAACCAAGAGTAAGGAAATGTCGCACCCAAAAATTCCTGCGCAAAAAGCTCTGTGACGGATTATCCTCTGAAAAATTAATAAAATAAAAGTAAATATGAATTCTGAAAGGCTGGTGGCATCATGGCTGTCCTCGTAGCCTTTAACGATCGTGATGTGGCACTTGTCACAATATTTCACGAAACTGTAGACAAATATCGAAAAAAAGGGCTGAGAAATATGTATCAGAAACACACTGTATTACTGCAAACACTCAACATGAAGCCGCTAGAAAGATTTTTCAGAGTGAATAAATCGAGCTGTCAACCAGCAGAATTTCCTCGTTTAGAACTTCAGTTTCCTGCCGCAGCGAACGATACTAGTGATCCGTGATGCCACAACCATGGCCACAACTAAGCCTCACATGAACGAAGCTGTGATTGGTGATGTCTAATCTTCACAATCCATCTTTAGCTGGCACATCTCCTTTTTCTTTAGGAGTCAGTCACAAGGAAGGAAAGGAACGCATCTTTAGCGAGGGTGCGTTTATACCAAATAGTTGCATATTTTTAAATCATTGCTCTGCCCGCTTCGCTCCCTGGCCCACAATGTTGCGTCTTAAACGTTTCTTGCAGTTTCGAAACTAACTAATAGGCCGGTAGCATAAACAAAATTTGTTCGCCTACGCATAATATGCCACTGAGCACTTACTGAAGCACGGGCATCTATGTATTACACAATGGTACTACAGCTACTGTAGCGTGCGAAAGTTAGTCAGCTACGTTATGCGTGTTTTCACGCTTTGCCACAGCGCAAGGCAGCACCGTTAACTGATTTGCCGATCACTGGGATTCCATTAAAATTTATTTATTCCTAAAATTGAATTCTTTGAACGTACTGTTATATATATATATACGTTAATATATGTTAATGACATTCGTGATAAACGTTATTGATTATGAATGTGGCTAATTTCTCGTTCTCATGGAATTATTTATGAGAGTCTAAATATTGTATATTTCAATATGGTATTATCATTCATATCAATAAGAGAACTCAGATAACGATAACTCAGAGCTTAGGATTATTTATGAATAATTATAATTTTGTAATTGTTATGAAAAATTCATGTCCTAAAAAATTATCTTTCGAAGGACCTCGGCATATTTACATTCGACAGATCGAATCGATAATTCGAATATATTAAAAATATTATCGAGCTATATTTATTTCATAATTCTCTTTAAGAATTGTCTGTATTTCAAAATAAAATTTCATTATTTATGTATTTTCGTAATTATGCATATTACCTGAAAATAAGTCATTTAAGCGCTAAATCGTCGTCTTTGCACCTTACTCCGGTGTGTAATAATCGAAACATTAATATTTGTCATCGGCATCTTGTCATTCAGTATATCTAACAACAAGTGCTGCTGTATTATGAGCTCCTGTGTGACGGTTTATGATATGACATCCAACTCTCAGACATACAGTTTAATTGCAATATTCAGAAACAGAATCTGACGTAATATCATTCAAATTCGACTGACTTGATGTCTCTGACGAAACAATCCATAGTACGATAATGTCAATGCTGATGATAATTTCATACAAAGTGTGTAGTAATAATCATTTCATAATGATATACGACAATGAGATTTTAATTGCTGCTGCATAGATTTAATCGTTAATGATATGAACGATATTGGTACATGGAAACGTTTATTGTGATTAGGTATTAAGTATGAAATATACACATATTCTGATTACCATGTATAACTATCTGAGATACTCTATCTAGATTTCGTTGTTGCTCCAGGTTTAATTTAAGGATCATCAGTTTATGTATACCTATATAGGGTTATTCGTGCCAAATGCGCCAGCTGAAATTTAACGCGATTGAAAAATGTTATTATTCGAGACAGTGGGGGCTTATTAAACAAATAAAAGAATGTGAAATTCATGATCTTAGTAATGTTATGATGTTAACTTTAATTCCTTTAATAACGCCATCCTGCTTTGATTCATTAAATCATCGATTCACGACCAATTTCAGCTGGTGTGTTTATACTGTATATTTATCCAGATCTCGGGCCAAACACGTATAGCATAGCAACGGCGAGACTACTTAAGGATATTATACAATAGGAAATTTGCTAGAACGATGATTAAAAAAATTATTTTCTCAGAAGAATTGTACCGTTATGTAAATCTAATGTACTGTTCCATTTTTAAAAATAAAGAGCTTCATTTGCTAATAATCAAATAAATCGTTCCCCTCGTTTATGAGATATCTACATGGAGATAAATTTTCATGAAAAATTACAATAAAAATTATGGCAATCGTAAGACACTGTGGCATCTTCAAACATAATATCTGTTGATTTCAGAATAATTTATTAAGACAGTTAAATTTGAGGCACAGCGCATTCTTTATAACTGAAGTGAAATGTTAAAAGTTTGGTTATTTGTCAATAATTTATTAAATAATGTGATATTTATTCTTGTATGATATTTGATATTTTGATACACCAATTCCATAATAAAAAGTCTGTGATATTTTGTGACATTTTGATATATTGGATATTATCGTGGTGATATTTTATCCAATCCAATCGATAGGATAAAATCAATAGATAATAGATAATTCGGCAATTAGATAATTTCGATAATATTATCCTTGTGATATTTTGCCGGTGCAATATTTTATCATGTGATATTTTGTCCGTAATATTATTTCATGTGGAAAAACGTCATCGAACCGAATAATTATTGTCGTAATTCATAATCTCATGTATTAAAATTTATCTTACAGAATCGATTTTTTGTTCCAAGTTTATGGTAATACTTATCTTTGCTCTATGAATTCTAGATGCGTATTACCACAGTTGAAACTGCGTATCTGCGTAAGTTTACTATATCACGAGACGATCACGTATTTTTGTAAGTCGATACGCCTGTCAAAATGTTGGACATGTGTGCAGGTACGTCAAACATTTAGTATGTACCATTATAGCAACCATTGTAAGAATTTCTGATTACGACTGGTTATACAAGAATTCATGTTCAAAATACAAAGTGTCAGTTTAGTATGAATATTGAATAAAAAAGATAATTGAAAAAGTCCAGACTAATCTATAAATTAAATTGTACAATTTTTTGTCTCAATCCGAAAAATCCTATCATAAAAATAATCATTAATTGAGAATAAATACATATATGAATTTAGCAACGTGCGTGGTACACTTGCCAATTTGAATATGCATTAATTAGGAAAGTCATTTTCCAGCTATAAAGAGTCAATAAAAAATAAGGATGACTATGCAGTCTCTAGAGAAGTGCCAAGTACTAGAGTTCCGTCACGCTATGAAACACATACTCACCTATATAAAGTAATTAAAGCCGAGTTTTTACCAAAGGTTGAGTAATGCGTCATGCGTGCCGGTTTATCGTACTTTCCTAGTTTATCGGCAGTTAAGATAAGGTACGTCGGGCACAGAGCAGCGTGCGTGCTGGGTACTCGATCATTTGGTTCTCTCCGTGTGTTCCAATTAAAATGGCAATTTACGAACATTTATGGCGACCGCGTAGCCAAATTATGTGACAATTACGGGGTACCATTTCCGGTCGTTCTCTCTGCCGGCGGATAGCCCATCTCGAAATCCCCGATACCTAGAAACTTGGAAACTCGCAATTACTAGCGAATCGATTAATTTCCTCGCAGCTACCTAACAGTAGTTCAACACTTCTAGTTACCCCGTAGTAGCGTTCGAATATCTCAATCCACATGCACGAAGAAAAGAAAAAAAAGAAAAACGAAAAACCTAACGAATAGGAATGCTTCTGACTACTTCACGCTTAAACGATAAACTCAGCTCTGGCGGATATATGATCATCATAATACAGTTTAATAGCTCATAAACAACATACTACGTGGTAATCAATCCAGAACGGGAATTGATATTAGCTGTGTTGTGAATATCGAGTAATTTTGTGTTTGTGGCTACCGATTTGCTTTGGCTTTTCTTATCAACATCCCTCCGTGTATTTATCGAGTCTTAATGCACCGATATTACTCACAAGTATCGTTTAGCTCTTTATGAAATAAACAGCGGCAAAGTATTCAAAGCTATTATTTTTCGATTTCCATAAAAAATGTAACGATAATTAATTTCCATAATATTTGACCCAGCCCATTAAATAGCCCATATACATCTTGGGTTATCCACTAAGAGTGGCGGTAGTTTTGCCAATATTTTTGTTGTGTTGTGGGATTGCGAGGGATTTTACAAGGACTAGGTCAAGAGTTATAACGAGCTTGTCCCTTTCTATCCTCAGTGACGAGTTGGCCCAGGAAACGTGAAGCCTTTCAGGAACGAAGCTAACGGAAGTAGGTATCTATTGATGTCACGGATGATTTATTTTTCTCTTACTGTCAGATTGTACCAGATGAGATTGCTGAAACGGGTTATATCAGTGTGATGTTATTTCTGTGCACACTAGTGTCAGCGTAAGGTAAAATCACGTGTGGTATTATCTGTTTACCGTGCCGGAAGAAATGTTGCATTTCGCGAAGCAGAAAATTTAACTGCGCAGCTGGAAAAAGTAGGGATTCCAAGGCATGGCATGTTCCTTGGTACTCTATGAGAAAGAGGAGTCAAATTTAGAGGACGTCGTGATGTGGGAAAATGCTAAACCCTCCGAAGAAATTCCTGGACCACGTCTCTACCCTTTATCGAAAACCTTTACAGATTTTTGCCGCTCATCGGTGGGTGCCAAGCATTATACCTGTGTGCTACATCCAGCCAGGCTGCCAATCTGGAGCCTATAAATTGCGTGTGACGTTCCTGTAAGTAGCGAGATAGCGGCACGAATTTCCTCTGAAATATTTGAGTAACATCGATCAACCACTTTACGAGTGGCCTAAAGTGGTTGTATCAGAAACCACCGGAAATTTCATTACCTCTAAGGTTAGGGTTATAAAGCAGGACCTACTTAAATCGTGAACTTTTTTTTAAGTTTCAGTTGAATATTACAATCGAACGAATGATCGTACAAACTTTGTGGAAAACCTTAGGAAAGACTATGGAAGCTTTGGAAAACTTGGGTTTCTTAGGACGACCTGACCGTGTGCTCGTTTACGATTACGAGAAGGTCGAGGAGGTTTGCAAAGATGGTGGCAGAAGGCAAAGGAAAGAACCGTCGAAAAATTTACTTCACGGTTCTGAAATTTAATAAATTCCCAGTGATATTGGGTATTCTTGCGGAAATGGGCTCAGCGATCGGTCTTATATCCGTTGTGAGTCTCGTCGTCCCTTAGACGATGGATGGGTCGAAACATCAGCCTTGAAAAAGCAAGAGCAAGGGCAACATCCTTTCGCACTTAACCGCGAGGTGTGCCGGATACGAGCGGGGTTGAAATTTAAACCTGGTTCGTGACCACGGAAGGCTAGAAATGATTTTAGAAAAATCTTTCAAGAATGTAAATGAATATATTGTTAGCGACCCTTGGGAATTCATTCTACGCTTGTGTTGTATTTTTTTTAGATTTCATTAATAATATAAAATTAGATCCTTAGACTAGAGGCTAGACTAATATGATAAATTCAATAAATAGAAACTTGCTATTACATGTTTGTAATATTGAAATTTCCTATTCAAGGATATGGCACATGTAAAAGTCTGTGCATTGAATTCCCGAATCGTATGACAGTGTAAAGACACATGAAGATTATAGCGATAATTCACATGCCGAAGAACATTAATAGTCAAACTTAATACATAAATAAGTATATTTTTGAGTAGTTATGGTAGACTATGGTAATTTAATTATTAAACAACAGATGTACGTGACTACCATATCCCTTAGTGGGAAGTTTTAACATAGCCGATATGTAGCTATTATTTTATGTCAGTTGGCGTTTAGAAAATTATCGTAACATTGTTTGGATTAAAGGATGAAATATGGTCCAATATATGAATGTGTAATAATTTATAACATAAATCTCTTTGCTCTGGCAGTTTGCCTATACGTATGGCATATAGGATGCAATTACGTCGAGGATTGAAGACAGCTTAAATTTTTTTCGTGAATTAAAAACGATTGACGTTTGTAAGGAAGATTAAGCGAAATGAGACTTGAGCTGAGGATTACGAATCTAAAGAGTGTCTTGGTACGTAATAATATCCGTTCGCGCATGACCTAGTCTAAACCAATTTGAAGAGCAGGTAATTGCATCATAGCATCTCTTTCTACAATCTTTTTTGAAATGTTATTTAAATCAGGCAGGGTACTTTGTACCGAGTATAAAGTAGAAAGTGCGCGTTACTAATATAAGAAATAAAGAGCCTCGTTCTGATTGCTTTGGAGATTCTAGGACCAAGAGAAAGCCTGCAGGTTCAATTTAATTTTGCAAAATTAAATCCGGTTGACTCGTGACTCACGAACGTTTTTCTTATTCTTTTTTCCCCTTTGTTTTTTTAGTTCTTTCCTTACCTGAAACCTCGTTTCTATTAGCCTTTGACTTTAACGACGTTGGTACTTCAACGCTAAGCCTTCACAGGTTCTGATTGCACAGGATGGTGCCTAATTAATGATTCTCACTGGAAATAACTACCCTAAATCAACATTTTTTTCAGAATGGTTTAAAATAAGCAATAGGGTTTTTTCATCGCTTTTTTTATTTTTTCAAACTGGAAAATCGTTTTGTTTTAACAAAATCCTGTAAATACTTTTTACTACCTTACGGTGCATGGGAATCAAAATGAAGTTCACGATTTCTTGTTTATAAACGTATTTCTACTCTCAGGACTAGCTTTTAGTTATTGACGTCATCTTGAATACTATTCAGATAACTGTAATATAACGTAAATTGTCATTATAACAGAACCTTGATTTTAATCTAAACCATAACCCAAATAGCGAGAATCAAGCTAGCGCGCTTTGTCCTCCTTTGTAAATTGTGCAGTCCCGGTTTTGCACTTGATAGAATCGTAAGGAGGGAAAATTCGTTAACTCCAGACAGACTTCAGATTAGTCTTGGAATATCAGTAATAATATATTCGGACGTGTAGTTTTGTGCTCCAAGTGGATAAAATTCGTAAGTTTTCGGTCACGGTCTAAAAAAACTGTCAAATCGATCAAGTTGGAGTGGTGAGTGGCGAAAATTGAGATTTTACTCTAGTATACCAAGTTTTTTCAAAAACTGTTAAAAGTTAAAAAATGCCTTAAACTTGTATACTTGGTTTATCATAGTATTCATGATAAATATTGTAGCGTGGCGTCACGAGTCCAGCTTGGGCGCACCGCCATACATTAAGAAAATATCTAGGGTCCGCGCCGGAGGACCACATACTCGGATCCCGGAGAGGTTCTGGTTGCTGGTGGCGGCAGGGTGGAAAAGGAATAATGATCCACGCCGATGAGACTGCCGTCCGTCAGCTGGACATTTGACCGTTTCGACTTGCGATCTTGATGGCAAGGTATCGCGATTGGAGGGTATTTTTTTGCCACCCCTTAGATATCAGAGAGCGAGAGGAGCGGAATTTCTGGGAAACGGGAATTCCTTCGGCAAAACTCGGCAAACCGATGACGAAAGGATTCGGCAATCTTCGGATTAGCCGAAGCCTCTTTCCGGTAGACGGTGAATTTACAAGTGCGACGGCTAGATTACAGATATTTTGGATTTTCTTCTTTGTTAACGACTCTGCTCTTTTGCTTTTGGATTTTCTGGTGACTTGGCGGCGTTTCGGGAATTTGGTTTGAATTCTTTATTTGTGGGAGTTCAAATAACGTTTGGAGTGACTGTGCGGTACATGAGGTGGTGTCAAAAGTGTGAAAGTGTGCCCAGTAAGTGGTACCAGCCGGAGAAACGGACCTCCCGCCCCGACCGACCTACTTTCTTATTTTTTTTTGGTTTCGATTGTTGGATTGGCGGAATCCCTTTTTTTTGGAATACGTAGCCGACTGAGTGACGAGTACCGCCGAGAGCGGCTCTCTTTATTGCACGTTCCCCTCTCTGAGTAGAGCTGAGATGAGCCACGTGCATAGAGCCCGAGCGGAGATTGGTGGTCCAGGCGTTCCATACGCCGACCTGCAAAGATTTCAGGGTCGCGCATTGTACGCGTCGGGACGACTTGTGTCGACACAATTTCTTTAAATAAATGGACAATAGCACTTCAAACGGCGTTCTCAGTGACGTTACCTTGAACCTTCTGTTTGTCGTTGCCTCCACATTTCCCTCTACCAATTTCAGCTAGCTGAGGCTGAGCAGCTCGGAGACCCATAGGAAGTGGCCATAAGAGGTAACATCGGTGCGGGGAAGTCGCACCTGGCGCCCAACATACGGATTAGTTTTTGTTTTTTTGGATTTTAGCGCGTTGGGAACGGCCGCGGATAATTTGTAGGTTACGCTGGGATGCGGCTTATGTCGCATTATAATGGAACATATATCGCGTTAGTAGAGTAGCATAATTTATCTGGGACAAGCTTTTGTGCAGAGCGGGTATTGTCTACGCTAGTTTTTATACTGCAAAATTTTTATATAAATTCATTTGCACAGATCTTCTCTATGGTAAAATATAAGTGACGAAATGTCTTGAAATTGTGTGATTCCGAACTAAATTTAGAGTGAACGCAGACTTGCCTTTTCTTTCTCCCTTGCGCTGCGTGATAATCTCGAATGACTATAATCCAGGGCAGACGAGCTGCTACGGTTGAATTCACTTCGTCGCGCTGACGCTTCAGCCTTCCAAGTCAATACTTTTCTATTCGGTTTAATTTCACCTCTGAACGAACAAATTTTCCCTTCTTTTTACCCGGCCGACCGCCACCAACAGCCACTAGCATAGCAGACTCTTCTCTCCAGTTCCGTTCAATTCGCTCGATCCTTTTCTTCTACTATGCGCTTCATCCATTTTTTTACTTCTTTTTCTCCTATCACCCACAGCCGTATCTCTGTGTCTGCTCGATTCACCTGACAACGTGTGGGGTTAGTTAAATGAGCGAGATCACGAAAATGCGTAGTTCTCCCGTCAAATATTAATAAAAATACCAAAGATGCTTTGTGCACGTCACTCGAAAAGGTAAAAAGCTGAAACGGATAGAAAAAAGCTCTCTGATTCATATTATGAAATTACTTCGTCTAGCTGCTTGAAATCATTCACTAATCTCGTACTGCAGAAGCGAACAGAGACGGAATCAATTCTACAACGTGTTCGTTAAAAATCTAAGTCGCTCCTTAACGTTACTTATCATAGGTTTATGGAAACATTGGTTCATGGCCATTGCGATATAGTATGGCCTGCCTTCGCGCTACCGAGGGGACCTACGGAGTGACTTTTACGAGGGTGCCTACGGTCTTTTAATCATGTAATGTACTTTTTTACCGCAGGATACTGTGATTTCGACCCTTCCAATGGCCACGAGCGACTTTAACCTTTCAAGGAGGGCGTGGAGTGGTACAAATTTAGGAAGGTCGTTAACCATGTACTGATGAAGCCTCAAGTGGCAAAGCTCTATTTGGCTAGTATTGACAAGGTAAGATGATTTTTTTTTAAAAGATTCGCAAATAAAAACAACCACCCATTAATGTCATTCCACGCAGAAGCAAAATTTATCTCAAGAATAATTAATCTCTGCAACATCGTTTTTCTCACGTACGTATCTCTTGCAACAGAATCAAATACATTCCAAGTGGGAACAACGAAGAATCCGCTGACTTCCGTAACGAACTAAACAACAATAAATAAGAATTACTTTGTGGAAATCACTATACCGACCAACGATACAAAATTAGCGATACAAATGATCACAAGGTTTCGCTAGTATAGCTCC
>JAYRCB010000112.1:169190-249643 GCA_036026315.1 Trachelus stipa
GCGAGTTTAAAATAAGTTAATCGTTAATTTTGTGAAGAGGAGATTTTCGGCAAATTATATTTTTATATTTAACGAATAGAATGATAAGGAAGAGATGTTGTAATTTCTCATAACAGATTTCGGATTATTAATTATAATAAATGTTATATTACAACTTAAAGCAGTATAAAGGTATAACTTTACGGCATTTCCATAATTTCGCATTCCTATCTGTTGTACCATAATTGTTTAACTGACGACGGTATTACATTAGCGACCGTTCTTTTTAATTTAGTTTTCAATCTCGAAAGGTATATCGAACGATTCATTAATTGGGGGAGGGGGCGGGGGTCACGTGTCAGAGTCACTTTACTTTGGTCAGTTAAATTTCGACGTGTTTTTTACGAATATTTTCCATTAAGACCATGGCTCTTTTCTGGACCCCGGACCCATTGCAATTTTATCGGAAAATAATGTTTTCTTTAAAGCTCACGTCGAATAACACGATCTTCTCTATCACGCTTCCTTCAAATAATTCTGCAACAGGTTTCTTGAAATTTGATTCAGGTTACACGATGGACAATTCAGTGCAAAACGTTTGGCAGCCCAAACGATGAATGTTTCAACAATATCATTCGCCGTATACACTTACAGTACATAGTAATTGCTTTGCAATGTAATCCATTGCCAAATGTTCGTAGCCTCGCATCAGTTTCCAGTACAGTTACGTATAATGAGAAATACCGTGTGATCCTATACTATACCTATATATTGTGACGTTGTAAAATTGCCGTCACGATTACAAGGGTTAACTCTCGCGTTTAAGGCGTGTTCCAATTACCGCCACGTGCTCTGACACCGCTACGGCAACATGATCCATGGGTCCTACCAGAATTTCTTTTGTCTCGTATCAACTGATTCTCTTTTTCCTATTCTACCTTCTCTCATAACGCGACGTCACGGACGGAGCGGAGAACAGACAGCGAACATACAGCAACGAGGAGGTAGCACCGAAAAGGCGCCATATGGGAACGTGGACCGTCGCCAGCAACACCGCGGGACGCCCGCTAACCTACCCAAGGAGCTTGATGTTCCGTTGCCGTATCGCATGCCGACTGGCCGCAAAGAGGCACGAGAGTGGCATGTCCAGCCGTACCTAGCTAGCCGTACGCACCAAAGGCCCGATGCAATGTGTTCCGAAAAGCGCCTCTGGAAGCTCGAGTATAGACGGTGGCTAAGGGGAGGAATTTTTCAAAATCCTTCCACGGAATCGAAGAACATCAGCGATAGCAACCAGAATGACTCGGGAAGCCCTGCATCCCCAGAATACTACGACGAGTGAAGGACGCACATTCGCACTCCTGTAGCCAAGGCGACGAGGAGGATGATCCTGTGAACCCTACCGAAGGGTCAGTCAGGAGGCGGCCCTAGTACTGCAATCCGGGGAAGAACTAGCTACCGTCCAAAATCGGCTACTTAGATGGGGAAACGTGAACCTCGATGGAGTAACAGCATCCTTATTCAAAAGCTGAGCCTAGGAACCTCGTTCGGAACGATCGTTATCGTTAGTATAGTACTAACAAAGCAATATCAATTATTAGTTGACATTATAACTTGAGTATCGCCTATTACGCTTGTACCGCCTATTAGCTTTCTCGAATCCTTCTGATTCGAGGCTCTCATTGTGTCCGGGAAAATTCCGTGGTTATCGTGTCCTTGTCTATTGTAGCCAATACTTTGGTAAATCAGATTAATAATACTGAGTTCCAATTTCGAGTTATATTTTGGATCCTTGGAGTGTGGCCACTGAGCCTACGTCTCGCTTTCGCTTCTCGATTGCGAGACTTATCTTATCGCGTTTTTACTTCTGTCTTGCTTTGCTTCGCGATTTTGTGAACTCACGGATCTGTTATTTGTCTGTTCTTTATTTATTCCATTTTCGCGAATCTTAGAATGATTCACCATTGTCCTAGAAATATTATACCTGTGCCTTAATATTGTCCGATTTATATGTTTGGTGATATACCATTCCGTAGCGTTTCTCTGGTAGTAGTGCTATTGACTTACTTCTAACATTAGGGCTATCGTTCCATGAAGTATGCGCTGTTAGTTAAGCCAATTTATTACTACTGCTATGGCTATCGTACTATTATTGTTCGACGAGTACAATTCATTGTGTTCTATACTCGCACGCTTTTTGGCATATTGGTTTCGTAATTTGCATTGTCCTTCTGTTTATACGATTTTTACGAACTAGATTGTTTTCTACGATTGGGGACCTAGTTATTGACAGGTCCAACCGTATGATTTTTTAATTTTTTTCTAATAAAGAGGGCTTTGTTATATTTGGTTGAAATTCCGTCTTGTTACTTCTCACGAGTTCGTTATCTCCTGGTCAAAAATCCCCGCTCCTTCATTCTAGCTATTTCAGTGGGTTGAGCTAGTACGTCGTCGGCAGAGTTGCCGCGAGAGCTGTTCCTTCCCGGGTAAAAATTTGAAGACGTACAACAGATTGATGACATTTTGGACGGTATACATCCTGCCGCATTACCTATTCGCATTGTGTCGCTAATAATAGCGTCACAATAGCAGTAATTTTTAAGTACGGTATTCTTGTCTTACTATAATTGAATCACTGATTAGAAGTATTCGAGTAGCCTATATTTTTGCAACGAAAAGGTCACTGGATTTGGATAGTAATCCGGGGTACCAATATACAATGACATAATTCCATCCCTTCTTGGGCACACTTCTCACAACACTTAACAAATGAATGCTACTTACGTGATATTAGGCTCTACCAAATATTAACTATTGTTCTTGCAACAAAAAATCTAGGTAATGTCAAAATTATTTAGTGGAACTATTTTTTCTCGTGGAAAGATCCATTCTTCGTAGCCAGTCAACATTTTTGCATTGTAGCTATGAACGAGATAGCTCGAGTCGAAAAAGACTCGGGTTTAAAGGTGAAAATGAAAATATATGGATCACTAATCTGTACAGGCTTTTCGAATTAAGGAAAAACATTAATGGATATACGTATTATAGGGACAATGCAGACATTTATTTTCGAGTGTCAATTACAACTATGATATTTTTATGTTTCCCCATGTTTTGAGAGCGAATGCTGTATGTACAGATGTTTAGTTACAATAAACTAATTCGCATAATTTTACTGTATAGAAGTTTCAGTGTCATTCGCGAGATTCTGTTTATTATAAATGTAATTGAAATACAATACGAGTATCTTTTAATGGAGTCAGGTAGCTATTGTGACGAGCATCTCAGTATAGAATAATATTTTTAATATTAATATTTGTTAGAAAGACTCGTATACATTTTTCCAACAGCAATAGGAGGTGTGACCTTTGACAAGAAATTTAAATGTTTTGCAAACGATCTCGCACTCGAATCAGAGCTGTGAAAACTAATTGATGGGATGGTTTAAATTGTTTTATCAGTTAGACGTGATATGAAATTTAAATCATTCGATCAGAGAAATGGAAAAATTTCATCTCTACATTGGACTGTTTCCACGTGTGAGGTTCGAGAATGGTTTTCCGTTGTAGTTGTTTCGCACCGTCGGGAATCCAGTCTCATCTAATGGTACGTCACTATAGAAATCTTACCTTCCAGTTAAAACTAATAGGCAACTTCAGGTTAAGCATGAGACTGATCAAGCAGGCCTTCGAAAGGATTGAAAAGAATTGAAAGAGAGAAAAGGGTGAGCAAAGTGACTTAGAAAGGTTGATTGGGATCGATAAGGAAATAACTTGCGTCATGGCACTGGATATGATTCAGGAAGAAATAGACACCGCGAGTCCTTTCCTTATATCTTGAACCATTATTCAAAGGAGACATCTCCCCGTCAGAAACCTCCTGCTTAGCATTCAGGAAGCTCCTTCTTGAGAAAGCTCAGTGTCCTGGAACGGAGAAACGTTCGCTCCTCGTGGTAGGACTCTGCCGCCTAGTATCCTTCACAAAAGTTCGGAATGTTGAACCCCCTGAGTGTAGTCCTGACATCACTACCATTGGCTCACGTCCCGAACTGCGTAACGTCTCCTTCGCAGACATCGCAAATCGCAGCCAGAGTCTTGTATTACTCCGCGGTGAACCAGGACAAACAAGATAATTTGCGATGGGAATTGGTGAAAGTTGTTCCCCAGGGGCCAATCGATGCTGGGAACACTGAAAAGCTGGTGTACTTGAAAGCTTGCATCAAGGAGGCGCTGAGGTATGCGTTTGAGCTTCAAGAAACTTTCCCATTTCAATTCATTCACTTCCACTGACATCTTGTATTGTTAAAACTCGGTATTACGTCGACGAGAGACGTTTGTTTCAAGGCTTCTACCAAAATCCAATTACGAGCTTTTGACTTAATTTTCCGAATTTACGTTGGTTCAGTCTGATACAATCCGCTGGTTTGTACTATCTGTATTTGTCATGTGAGAGAGGGGAGTCATGGAATGATCTTCTCAAGGAAAGGTTGAACCATAAGAACCTAAAAATGAGAAAGCGTTCAATTCGAATTGGTGGACCCACATGTTATATCTGAATCCCAGAATATTTTTAGGTCTCGGGCTACTTGTAATTTCTATGCAAATAAAGTATCCGGCTGTGAAATTTAAGGTCTCGTGTAAAGCTGTCCGTCGAGGGTAAAAATCTCTTCTTCTACTTTTTATTTTTTTTAGGATTACACCCAAGGCTACGGTCTCCGAGAATCGACGAACTTCAATAGGCGATTCCGGTTTCCGGATTTCTAAGGGGATGAGTTAACGGAAATTATGAAAACTGTTTGCAACGTTTGCTTTTCACTTTATTTCAAAGCACACTTGATTATATACGAACAGTCATCCCACGCCAGACTATTTTTTTCTATACGGACGATAACATATCGATAAAATCCATTTTATTATTTCTATTGTTCTTTCTTTATCAGCTGAGAATTATTTTCTGCCATAAGATAATGTCAGATGTAGAAGAACATTTTCGAAATTCGAAAGAATTTAAATCGGTAAGATGGCTGCGCTTGTTTATGAAATTTGCGAAAATTACTAAGTGCATATTAATGTCCTTTGGTTACGTTGCGAGATCCTGCATTGATAGAAGATTTGCAGAAATTGAAATACAAGTATTAATAACCAAGGGTAACCAAGTGTTGTATCTAAAACTTCATACAATATTTTGTTCAAATAGCACTATATACAATAACTTCCTACAGAAGATTGTCGAATTGTAATAAAGAAACTTGCAACAAGATTTCACTTTCAGTTGACCAGTTGATTTCTGACAGTATGGCGAAATGGATTATACTGCGAGGATCTTGTACACGAGCTAATGTTTCAAAGGTTCAGTCTTAAGGACGGAAAAGAAATTGCATAACTATGCAAATAGACGAAAAAAAACAAGATCTTTGATTAGTGCAAAGACGAAAGTTTCTCGTCTCATGAGATACCTAACATATATATACATTGAGAGTTGTAATTCACACACTGATCCGATATTGTGGAAACGTGGTCGCAAGGCTAGACACGCCAAATAAAACATTAAAAACAATATAAAACAGTTTTTATTTTTTAGAACACGCCGTTCGGAGATCGTACGGGGCAAATATCAATCGGCCTTAATGGCAGCGAAAGTCTCGTTGCGGAACATAAAAACTCTAAAGCACGATGCACCAGAGGCGAAAGTATTGGTAGGAATGGTAGCACGAACTCCTAGGAAGCTAAGAGAAACAGAGTTCTTTCTATCGAAAAAGGAAACTTCTCCCTACTACTCGAAACTATCCTGACTTCTCCACCAACAAATTTACATGTTGAACGACAAGACGAAAACTCTTTCTCAACTGCTGCGCGCGTCCTCGGCTCGGGTTACGTTACTGCCGTATCCCCTCTGCTATTTCGTTCGTAAAACTCTTCGCGTGAAACCGCCAGTCGATTTCGCCTATCCCATTCGACATCTGCTACTCCTCATCCTCCTCATCTGCATCAGCGTCCTATTCTACTTACTCCATTTTCTTCCCTTCCTTTTTTCTCTTTTCACTCCTTTTTTCTTCATCCTACACCCTACCTCCATCCGCAGTTTTCACATGGAAATCTGACGGCCATGCTAAAATCTCAATGACACATGGACATTGGAATTGGCGAAAAGTGAAAAAGATTTTCAGAATATTTCCGCTTATGGAATATTTACGTATGTAAGAAGGATTTTGTATTATATATAACATGGATGCGGGAAATCGGTTTGAAACGAATTCACGTTGTAATGTGATACTGACAGATGGTAAGAAGTTAACGGTTGAGATTTCTGACTGTCCAGTAGGGACAGTCTGTATGTCATATTAAATAGGTTACCCTCTCTTACTTGACTTTATAGAATCACCATTCTCTCGCTATTACTATATTCTAGCGTTGGCTGTACCACTCCTCCATGTAGTGACCAGCTAATCGGTAAAGTGGCTATAACCTTAGCTTCTTTCTATTGCCAAATGTTTCCGTCCTTTTCAGGATGCATCACCAATAACTTTCCTTACTTTTTCCAGAACTTTTCTCAGAACATCAGAGCCTCTTCGCGTGATAACTTTTTTCTCCTATATGTTCGCTCACCTTCACCTCCACCATTTAGCTTCTTTTACCTCTTACTTTTAATTTCAGCTCCTGCTAGCTTGTTGATGCGCCGAAGATGCTCCCCTATATTTCCTTGTAAAGATCGGACAGTGTCGATAATGCTTAATGACGACATGCCCCAAGAGATACCAGGCGGTGCAAGCACTGTGAAAAAAACCTTCTTTAAAACTTTTCTCGGTTATCAATTTAAGGAGACACGACGTGCAGTGTGTGAGGTTAACTCGGGGTGAAGTTAGAGCATAGTAAAATAAATTGTAGCGAAATCAAGTAGAGGAGGGAGAATGTAATCTAAGCTGAAGATCAAAGTACCGGGTTATGTCGTTACGCTCGATTACGCAGAAAAATCCAAACGACCAAAAGCTGATCACGAGTCATTTGTCGATTACTACTCCTTGTTTTTGGGAATATTGATTTTCATGAGATAGGGTGTGGAGTCGCTAAGCTGTTGCCAGATCGTGTCGGAGAATTATGGTACTTGAGATGATGTTTACTACCCGATGGAAACTTGCCGATGATCCCTTAATTCTTTGCGTATGCAGACACTTTGAGAACATTTTTTTTCACTAGGATCTTATAGTCTATTAGCTATAGCGTTTGACATGCCTTTGGACGGTTTTTTTCTCATCTGTAAAATTAATAGAATTTCATATTAAATGTATAGCATGCACAGTATATATACGTATGAATAGGATATATTTGAAGTACATCGTTTAGTGAAATTTTAATTGAAATTACTCGAAGTAATTTAACGAGATTTCCCATATTATCGTATCTCATTTCTTTGTTGAGCAAAAAGTTGCCGGAGTAGAATTATGAAAGTGGGTCATATTACGAATGGTGCGATGGCCGCATACAATGAAAACATATTTTCGGTGTTTTGAACATCCAAACATTATGCATTGTTTACCGAATGTAGATTACGGTAACGGGCGTGTTGGAAAAAAAATGGTTAAATTCTTCCAGTGTTTTGCTTAGCTATTTGCGAAATGTCACAATGCACAAGGTAGTTCACGTGATTTCCGTTTCAGCAAGATTCCAATGAACACATTGTTTCACTGATAACGTAAGCCACATTTTTTACGTATCCCTTTTCAATGAGCATTTTACTCTCCTATGTACCTTCAGCTATACTGCCGCTGTACTTTCTTCCAATTACAAATTTCCACTTAGGCGAATATCTTTCATAATTTGGATCCATTTTTTAGGCAACGTAGTCAGCTTTTCTGAAAAACAATGCAATGGTTTATATCACGTATTTTTACAAATAAAGCATAAAAAGCCGGGCGAACAACTCGCCCGCGACTTCCATTTAGTAGTCATCCATTGTTACTGCGCCTCTAATGGCAGTGACCATACCAGTTATAATGATGGGAATAACGGTTCGTTAAAGTACATTGGAAAAACAGCTGATGGATTTACCTGCTGACGATATTTAATCCCCTCAGTATTTGTTCTTTTTCTTTATTGTGAAAAAGAAGAAAACGACTCGAAATTCATTATCCCTAGCAAATGTGAAAATTAATGAGGCTCCAACGGAAGTCTGAATTGGGTCTGAATTGATGAAGTAAAATTTTTTTTAATGCATCTACTAAACAATATGGAACATGCAAGATTGTGTTGTCCCATAGCTATTGCAAAAAAAGGAGTATTTGTTCTTGGTCGTGCGTGCAAAATTCTGTATTTAAAATTTCAGACAAATCATTCAACGGAACGGATTAAAATTTACAAGAGAAATTAAGTTTTGCATGTACACATGGCGAAATAACATTCGCAAATGTTTAGTACTTCTGATTTGAACGCATACTTTCAAATTAAATTTTGTTGCAACGGCATATGCATAAGATGCAACCTCGTGGTCCAACTAGAAAATTGGATGCATGACTGATTGTCAATATGTATATCGAACCTAATAGGCGTCTTTAATTCCTTGTAAAGGAGCCATTACTCGAAGCAAATATTTTACAGTATTCTTTCTGACTAACTTTCTAAGGTAACTTCTGTAAGTTCCACTTTTCTCCAACTATTATTATTTTCTTATAATCTTGCTTGCGAAAACTAAACAAAAAAAATAATAATCGCTGCAACTCAATAATTTTACTGAAATATATTTGTTTAGTAAATGGAGCAGGTGTGACGGTGAACCTAAAATAGCATTTAATAAATTTTCCACCCCTTTCCAGCAGATTCAAGCGACAGCAGCTTTCTTGCAATTTCTCTACGACAAAGGACAGCAATGATTAAGGGGATACCAGTTTCAAAATTCTAATTTTAAAATATGTCGCTAAGCCCACGAATTACTGAAAGTAGTTATACGTATCGTGACGTTGCAAAATTGCCATCACTCTTATACGGATCAGCTCTTGCGTTTTCAGTTTATGGTTCTGGCGACTTGGCTTTCCCTAGGCTGCGATTCGGAACGGATCGTGGAGTGGACCCAGCGGAATCGAGGGAAGAAGAAGCCGGGGAACAAAGCCGACCACCACCACCCGAGCTACAACGAAAAAAGGTTCGGTGCACCAGGAGAATCGGTAAGTGCAGTTCAGACGACCGCCCTAGATCCATGCAGCGAACCGGCCTGGGATGAAGCGCATCCGCCGCACGGCACGAGAAGTGGGGGCCCGCGAGCCCCTTCACGTGCTCTCGCGATTGCAAGTTCGAATCGTCCACGAACAACGAAGATGACCTCGGCGACCGCGTCCATTGTTAGAATTGTATCGAGTCGCGCTCGAATACAACACTCGACTGTACTTATTTACCTAGGTATAAAGTGCCATTATTGGAATTAAATCCCACCGTGTTAGTTATTTCGGAAAGGCCGGCTGATTCCTGCAGATACTCGCTGCCTTCACGTTCCCCTCTACCATGTTTGATTAGGAGCTAGCGGGAAGAACCGGTCGAGAGAACTACAGGGGTTGACGTGTGGTGGATTAGAAATTAAAGGCCCGACGAGTCGGGCTGGCGCAAGGTTGCACCAGGCGTCCAAGGGATCCGCGGAGTGTAAGATTGGGGTCATAGATAGGACGTAGGTCAGGAAATGCGTTACATTGTATAATGCAATATCGATCACCAGTTGACATCGCGATTTGAGTTCTCGCCCTATCGATTTGTAAAGGGACTTGTAGCAATATTTAAATTATAGCGCGCGTATGAGTTTGGCAGAGCGCCTAGCGCGTTGGGTTACGTATGGGGATTTTACCATCGTCCGAACTAAGTTCGGAGAAGAACACAGCAGAAGGCTGTCCGTGGTGGAGAATGCACGTCTAATTATTTCGTCTCGTTATTACCGGTGAATTCTGAGTTTCAGTTTACGTAGAATTTTCCTCGTTCTCGTTTTAATTGGTAGCATTGCTGAATCCTTCCGATTCGTAATCTTTATCGTAGCCCGAGAACCTTAGTTCTCGTGGATCTCGATTTTTCGCAAAGCGCACCGGGAAAATTCTATTTGCCGTGTACTTATTTCTTGTATCTAATATTTTGTGAAATTATTTATTCTTAGTATATTTCTGGATGCTGTAGTGCGGCCACAGTGCCTGCGTACCGTTATCACTTCACGATCGTGAGACGTATTTTATAGTCTGCTTTATAATGCCTGTATATCATACTTTACTTTATAATTTGCTAACTAATGATATATTATTTTCTGTATTATTTATTATTTCTAAATATTTGCATTTTTTGCGAATATTATTGATCAAATTGTATCTGTGCCTTTATCTCGTGTAATTATTCATGTTTTAATTGCGCGATACCTGGCAATCAGGTACTTTGCTTCTTATCGAAGGGGGCATTTATTTGTTATGCTTATTAAATACTTAATTCCCCTTTTGCGTCTGCTACCAGACCGACGGATAGTATAGTGTTAAAAGGTAATGAAAATATTGAAAATTATATCCCCTTCTAAACCTCAACTTATGGTTACTAACAATATTCTTGAAAGCGAAAGGAAACTTCTATCAATATAGTACTGAAAGTAATGAGATTGATTACATCTAGAGCTTCTTCAAGATGAATTTCCGTTTTATAATAAACATTTTTAATCAGATCAATTAAGCGGTTGCCCCAAGTTGGGTTTGGTAGCTTATGCTGTCTTCAAAAAAAGTTTTAGAAAAATGATAATGTAGAAAAGTTAATCAACATATACTATGCCAGTGATACTTACACCGTGACAAAGCCTCTGTCAAATATCAGGGTCCAAGAGGCTTGTTTGGGCTATATCGTGGGGTCTGTTAGGTTCTGGACTCTTTCCGTATGGCATTGGACTGATTTGTCTTAAGAATTTTTATTAATTTCTTACGTAGGAGTATTTTTCACTTTATTTAAGCAACTCTGAAAAGACTTTTCAAAATTGACTATTTATAGGTCTAGAAAGAATTAATTATGTGCTGTTGGGGTGTCAAAAGAGTCTCAGCAACGAGGCCTCACGCGAAACTGAAGTCGTCGTTGCCAAGGGTTAACTGCGCCATGAAATCTTTGCGTTTCCTCTGTTTGAGAAAATTCTGTAGATGGTTGCCACAACAGTATGGAGTCAAATCACGTAGAGTAGAAGATTAATGAGATTATTGGTTTGTCCAGATCTTGTTGTACGACACTGAAACATCCATCGCACAAGCAAATATTGCACCCGGCGTAAAAAGGGCACGCGACGACTGAACACAGATCATGGAAAAGAGAAGAAACGGATCTGTTCGAGCAATTTCGGAAAACAATTGAGCGTGCGAAGCAAAGTGTCTTTTTCAATTTTGAAACCCTCTAGCGCCACCCACGATGTAATCAAGCTCAAGGATAGACATGGTTTCGAGTTAATTGTAATTTCATTTACCACTTGAGGTATCCAGAGTGCTAAAATACGTGTTTCTGGGAATTTATTCGAGCAACCCGGAAACGGTGAGTAACGCAGAAGATTTTTCACCAGTTTCTTTTAACGAGATATATCGGATTTTCTGTTCCGTTGTATCATTACTCATTTCCGATATATTCACGGATTTGAGGTCTGCTAACCTGACGATAAACAAGAGGGTCGGTTATTTTCTATTTATCGTACTTTTTGTTATGGATACATTGGAATAGAATAGTGAAAATATAAAGGCTGTTTATTGGGTGCAAATATTCAAGTTTCAGTCAATTTAATCCATTGAGTATAGATTGCAGTGAATAAATATGAAAATATACTCCATACGTATTACTCATCATTTTAATTCTTTAGGCTTCACACTGAAAAAGTCAAGTTCCTCTGCATAGCTGGGGAGAAGAATAAGAGAAAAATAGCAGTAAGAGAGCTTGGGTAATCACGGAAGGTGTTATTGCCAGAATAAAAAAAAGTAAGATCCTTTCTAATGTCGACTCTGACTCTCCCTCCCTCTATATAGACCCGAAGAGTTATTATCACGATCTCTGTGGAAAAATGCCTTCGATAAGGAAACCTTCAAATTAAAATTCCTTGAAATTGCGAGGTTTCAAATGCAGTCCGAACATTATAATTGAGAATGACATTATGAATATTAAAACTTTTTATAATTCAATATTAAATGGAGTCAATATCACCTCATCAATACAATTGTATGAAGTTTGGCAGCTATGAATATTTATTTATTTTTCAAAAGAATAAAGCCTACTTAATTGGTAACAGTAAAGTTAGTCTCCCACAAACAATCAGATTTCTGTTAAATTTATGAAAAGAGAATTTTTTTATCCTTCTACTTTACTAAAGAAATAATAATGTATTATTACTTAATTGTGACAATGGATTAAACGATGAAACAAAGTATTTGATTCATTTCAATTCGCCGATTTTCTTTCCCATAGTTTCCACCCAAGTATTAATAATTTTCATTTTACGACTAACAAGGATTGCCTTGGGTCCTGTCAAAGTTTATGAATATTCACAACAAATAAGAAGTATCTAGTATATAATAGCACAAGGGAGATGTCGATAGCACGAACATCTATTTAAACTTATGTCAAACATTTACAATATAACATCAAGCCAAATTGGTATCAAGTGTAAGACATTTAAACTGACTATCATTCAGATCATTTGCTTACTAGATAAACATAATCACGTTATTTTACCCTGTCACATTAAAAATATTTTTAGTACCCATTTTGCATTATACAGTGAACTTTTGAGAACTATGTTCCATGAAAGTATCCTTGGTCTTGCATATTGCATTTAAGTAAGCTAAGGTTATCAGACCTTGGCTTTATGTTGGTGATAAAAGAGTAAATATCCTTAACGTTATCAGCAGACGACTCAAGATATACTCCGGATGACAACTTAGTTCACTGATCGTGAGACATGAAGATTGGACCCTGGGATGAACTAATTGGAGACCTCAATGTGGAACATCATGTTAACCGGGAAGCAAGTGCATCTCACGAGGAAGCTTTTACGAGCATAAGTGACAATATCTTGTCTTATTACATTTAAGACCCATCGTAATTGGTGTATGTGATAATAAAATTAGAGGAACTTCGTGCGAATGCTTGAAATTCTCTAAGTTCTTCTCTTAAGCATTTTTTTACAACTTCTTATATTACGTAATATAAGTGAACATAGTCTCATTGTGAGATAACAACTTGATTCAAACCAAGTAGAGACATGTATGTTTTTTTGAACAGTATAATTTGTTATTGCATATGAATATACTATACAATAATAAAAGAGACGTATATACATATGGCAGTATTAGGGTATATAGCTAATAATCGAATAAATCAAACATTTTGATGCGGCTCACAGCATAGAAATTTATGGGATATTCATGTTTGCACTTACATGTTTGAAAGAGTGCGTAGGTTACTTTCTGGTTTCATTGTCCTTAAAAATTGACGAAAGTCAGGGGGAAGTTTCATCGACCGTACAGCGAAATTTTATATAAAAATTCTGGCAAGAGTCTGGCATAAGTTTAAGGCATTCGAGCGTGTGTGCATGAATTTTGGAATACCAAGAGTATGCCTTTATGTTTGCTAACGCGTCTTTAGACTATGGCTATGCTCTTTCGACTCTTCTTATAAGACATTGAGGTATAAATTTTTATAAATAATGAAATCGTATCTTACCCGATACATACCTTTTAGCAGCTATTATTAATTATCCAAAAAGATTCATAAGAAAATATTGTGTATTTTATAAGCATTCCTAAAAAAACCACACAAAATTACCTTAATTTGGGATATAACCTCAACCATTTTGAAAATTGCAAGCGTAGCGAAATGTCTTTGGAGTTTTCTTACCTTGGGGTAGAAATTTTAACCATTCTGACAAGTACGTGATATTCCTTTTCGATTCTTGAATTCAACGACTCATTGAGCATTCTCTTCGTGCTTCCAATCGTCATTGACTTGATTAAAAGTCATTCGAGTGTGACGAACAAATATGTAATTTAGAGAGTGGCACTTCGGGAAATCGAATCAAAGGGAATACTGTACAACAGACAGTAACGATGAGTGAAACACTGTCCGGCGGAGTCTGAAAGACATTGCGAAGATGAAATAAATTATAAAATAAGACACTCTTACATGTTCCATGTGATCGTGCCTGAAAAGTATAACAATGGTGGACAGAATCTATAACATAATATAAAAGTTTCTAAACGCATCTAATTCAATCAACTAACGAGTTCAAGCTCAACCCTGGCCCTTGCCTATCTCCATTTCGTTATACTAGTTATAAATAAGGGAGTAGAAAATTAATTAAATTGAAAGCCCGAGTAGTTTGGGTTCTTTTTACATTTTTTGGTATTTTTGAGCTTTATTATTGAGAAAATTTTGATATCCTACTCGTCAACCAGATACTCTGCGTGATTCTAAACAACAAAGCAATGGGCGCTTACTCTATCTAATCTTTTTCAACTAGCCCCTGAGCTCCCTTCCGGAGGATGTCAATGGCTCTTAAGATGTCCATTTCATTGAAGCCTCCTGTAGCGATATCGTTTACCGCATATAGAGTGTGAAATTGACTAGAAGTGAGTTTACGGCACCATGCAAACATTGTAATCCGTGAAAAACGACTGACTCGACAGATAAGCTTGAATTGTGAGAAATCGAATGAAAAAACACTCAATTAAACTTCTTTGCAAACAATCATTAGTTTAATCTGCGGTTTAATATTCTTTTTTACCCATCCCTTCAACCGTTCATCTGAACGACTTCGATTACTTCTGTAATCAATACACTCTCATACTCCGTGGGAATGTACTTAATTTACAAAGAGTATTTAACAACTCTTCGAACGTTTAGTCATAAGTTGTAACAGAGTACGGCTGCATTACTAAATGTTTTCTCTCGCCACTACTTTCCTATCATCTCATCAATCATCATTGATAGCAGTTTGGGACATTCTATTATGAATAGGAAATATAAAAAAGTTTATAAAAAGCCATACCGAGCCAGGGTAGCCTTGTTTATAAAGATTCAAAAATCACAAAACTTTCGACTATAATTTCAAGCTGGATATTCTAAATTACAGGTCGTCAGGATGATAAAATAGTATTTCAGTGAGTAACAGCCAGCTGTCTTTTCTCTGTGTATTCCTACCCTTAAAAAGTACGTTCGATGAAGTATGATACAAGAGCTGTTCGAGTTAATTAAAATAATAATGAATTCGAGAAATTCTGCATACTCACTCAAACCAATCAGCCGCTTTGTACTAGACAACCAATATACGGAAATAACCTTATTAAAGAGAACAATAAAGCAAATTGGAAAGTACTTCTCTGTTGGAGGTGACAGATGACATCTACGTGTCTTACTCACGGCTTTTCTCTGACATGTATTCCGCAAGCTCATCCCACCTATCTTCTAGTTTCCCAAGTCTGAATGCGTTATGTATACTACATTGCAATTTGCATCGGATGTATGAACCTGCGAACACGTGTGGTTACTTGTCTCGTGGAACCCGGATATACCTGGTGGTACAGCAATGATATAGGATATGGTCATGACCATGCCAAGAGAATCCACCCACTTGTCTAGCAGTTACACCTAAGTTACATAAGTGTTACATGGATGTACAGAAGTAACAGCGTCACATTATTCTTGAGCATGCTCATGTTTAATTTGAACTTTCCGCGTTAATAATGTATTTTCAGTGGTAGGCATACCTACGTTATCAGCCCGAGGGGTCCTCGTTAAAATTTTATCAAAAGACATTCTTTTCCCAAGTGGAATGTCTATGTCATAGATCCGTAAACGGCTCCTGCAACTCGTTCGATAGCCGAGCATATTTCTCCGCCTAATACGTGTGAAAGTATGAAGACAAAAAATGAATATAAAGGAAAAATATTAACTCTCGATGACAAAGGAAGGTCCCAAAGAATGTTCGCAAATTTTTCATCGATTATGACTGTAGACTCTGCTTTTTTTCGGACCGCTGTTCGCTACTCTCAGAAAATTCCGCAAAAAGTTGCACAAGCGAAATGTCTGTCACGTGGCGTCTGCAATTTTATTGCGATCAATTGTCACATATTGAAGGATAAGGATGCTGGGGATATCTAAGTGAGGTCTTTTTATATCAAGTGGAGAAGCTTGTGCTTGTACTATTGTATTCGGTTTAAGATTTTATCGTCTTGCACAGCAGCTGCAAATCTTTAAGCGACACACAGCTAATATGGTTAGTAGTTGCACTTTACTTGGTGGAAAAGCACTAGGCATGTTGCGATATTTTTCTTGGCTGGAAATTATGCCACATAATTGACAAAGTACCTGGACAGGTCTTGGGAGGATGCTGCTGGTAGTTGGAGGATGGTGGTTGGCTGTCGAGTTAAGGAGAAAGTCAAGAGACGCGCCTACCCTTGCGCGCCAAGATTATTTAAATGAGATAGTTATTCGGCCTCGATAGCGGCATGGAGAATGTACGGCTTTAGTTTTCATCGCTAAGGGTGTCTGGGGCAACAAGGTACTTCGACAAAACAGATTGTTGAATGTCAACTAATTGTATAAAATTTCAAAGTGCCGACAAGACCTCGCTGACTAGACCGACATCCTTGTTAGGCATCGTGTAAGCGGAAAACGTAATATTTTTCTCCAGAGGAAATTAGACACGTGTCCCATCTTGAAAAAAGGGTCCAAAGCCTAAGGGATTCGGAAAACTATCCTCTTCCTTAAATCTCTAAAAATTCGTTCGTGAGGTAATTTTCTTAAAAATGTTCCAAACCAGTTAGATTCAAATCTCCAAAGACAAAAGAGCTAAACAACGGCACTGTTCAATTTATTGTAAAAATATATAAACCAAATTACTTTTCCAAATGAATTGTAATCATTTGCAACCAGCCGGCAGGGTTTACCTTTTTCCTCCACGTATTTTACAACAGCACAGATCGTAAAACGGACTGCAAATTGGGAGCTTAGAAATTACAACACGTATTCATGCATCTTCAGTCTCTCAGATGCGAAGGTGGTAGAACGTCGAGGAAAAAGACAAGGGCGAAGGTGACTAGGTGTAGATGAAGAATAGGCGAAGGGGTAGTTCCGTTAGGAGGAGAGAACTAAGCACTCTGTTTAATCTACCGTGTTGCATAAATGCATAATCTCTGCTCTCTTGAACCAAGAGATACCATCCGCGCATCTCGACGGCTCTTTCTTGCCTCGAGAGTTGCTTCCGCTTCCGCTCTAGTTCATTGGCTTTTCCTCCTTAAGAAAAGTCATTAAGGGACACAGAACGGCATGCTCAACCAGCTACTTTTGCATTTTGAGATAAATCGTGTATTCGTCTCGTCACTCCATTTCGGTAACTATAAGCGAAGTCAAGTGACGTCATATCTGATAAGTAAATTATTGTACATTCCTTTGACTGTATCTAATTCCAAGTGAAGCTTGCAGACAAAAAGAAAACATGAACCTTGAACTTTAGAGGAATCGAGAGAAAGATAAAGCTAGACTAGCGCTTGCAAACGTAAGTCGAGCGTATTATATTTCTTCGACTCCTCTTAAAATTATTCCAAGAAAAACGTATCTCACATTAAAATCAAATTTTTGAAAGGCGGAAAGATACGGATACACTGTTCTACACATGGGACCGGTTTATATCCAGAACGAGGGATCAAATTAACTTGTTCTTTCTTCGCAAGGCTGACGGTTAGCGATAGAGATTTTGCATGGAATACAGTACAGCAGCAGGATCGTTATCGATAAATATTATTTTGTCTTATCAATTGTGGGTATTGGAATATATACAATTATCTCTAGTTAGATACCACGATAACGATTCCCAATGTAAATACTAAGCTAGCCGAGAAGAAACCCAAGCCAAAGAATTGTAGATCAATTTAATCCTGTTGGTAGTGGAAGTCAACTTAAGCACTGAGTAAATAGATTCCGATCGAGTACTTATCTGGATCTGCTTGAGTATTCGATTCGTCTCTCTTCCACTTCCTCTTCCTCTTCACCATCCACTTCCATTACCATCTCCTCTTCCTATTCCTTTATCGCATCTCTTCGTTTAAGACAAAACAGAGGGGATATGTTTCGGGTACTTCGAATACAGTTAGCATTCAAATCAATACCCATTCAGTCGTCTCTTCTCGTCATCAACCTGCGCCGAGCGATTCGAAGGCTTCGAACAAAATAACGATTTCACTCACCAGAGAGAAACTTTTTGCCGCTAACGTACAATTAACTGGCCGACATTTTACGGAGTTTCGCGAGTTTTGCCGAAGTTTTTCATATCGTGTAACTTGGGTTATTGAGAAATGCACCGGTGTGAGTATCCCGGGTCGAGGCGTTGCCAATGAAATATCGTTTGCTCGAATAAAAAGAGTCAGGAAGGGAGGTAGGAAAAGTCTTCGATGGCGGGTAACCGTACATTGGACACTGGTAGCATTTTTCCACATATGTGAAAACTCGGTAGTACCGTGGAAACTCGTTTGAAAGGGTTTCTCCGCAATAAAAACCCTGGGCGTTTCAATTCCGCTTGTAGCTTTCGCTAGCAGTTACTGTTCGAGGGTACGCAGATGGAAATACAAGTAGATAATAACACGATTCAATTGGACGACAGGTACGAATACTACTGTTTCACTATGATTACGTCGCAATGCTTCTCTAGCTGGAAAGATTTCACGTGCACGACAACCGTAGTCGCATTCATTGCTCATCTGATACCGCTGGAATAACGCGCACTAGAAATCCAGATGCCGGTCTCGAATCACGTTGTCTTTATTCGCAGCTGTACAATCGCCAGTCAGTTGAAACACAGTGGCGAATAAATTATAATAGCCCGATCAGTTGTAATCTTGTTTCAAGAAAAAGTGACGAAAATTTCACAATAAATGATCTAAGAGTCGTCGGTGACATTAATTAAGATATAATTAGTTTGTGCTTCAACCAACTACCAATCTTTCCGTAGCGCATAAACATTATGGAGTATAGGGAATGTTGTATACTTACTCTGAAAATTACGTATTCAGTTGGATGTTCAGGATAACGAGAGTGTATGCAAGGTTTTCTGGGACATACTGAAAAGGCCAAAAGGTAAAGAGCTACTTGTATACATATAAAAGACTATATGCATAGTAACTCTGAGGTCGCAGAAATTAAGATATCCAGATAAGGCTATCAGCAAGGGGAACGAGAATACAGCATGAGAAATTAGTAATCGCGTTTTCTGGCACAAAAACCATTTGGCTTAGGGACATAGCAATCCATTTGGAAATTTTCTACCAAAATAGGAATCCTTTTCGAGAGGAAAATCGAATCAGTTGGGTGAAAATACGTTACGACTACTTACGCGCGAGGGACCCTTGAGGTCCTCGAAGATGGCACATCGATCTGACCAATGGATTCGAGGAGCAATTAACACGGGGTGGGCTCTTGGCCTGTGACACAAAAAATTCTTAGGGGTTGGTAATCCTTAACGGGCGTGTCTTTAGGGGTAGCTCGGTGGTTAGAGCCAAGACAAATTTCGTGCCGGCAAAATGAGGGTATTAAAGTTTCCTTTTTTGGGAATGAATGCCTCTCATCAGTAACGTTGGAATGGTCCCTCAAGGCGGTCGCTCGTGCGTCGCGACGCTGTGCGTCCCACCCTGGCTTCGTGTGGGCACCATTACTCAGAGGGAACGCGGTGATTCTGCCCTTGAAGAAATGACTTTCGCTTGCCATCCTTCTAAGCTCGTAGTATACCTACCTATGTCTACTATCGCGACCCTGCGAGTCCTTTGCATCTCGACTAGATATTATTTTGAGAATTTACGAGATTTTGTAGAGGCGCTTATGCGTAGCTCCATGGAAATATGAATATCAGAGAGTTTATTTGGTAAGAACGGCTGAAGGTATCTGGGCAATTTCAAGTTAGTATCTTGGTACTAACGTCCATTCTATTCCATCGCTAGTGGTCCTCGAGAAAAGTATGAAGATATTGTATATCGGTATTAGATATTGGTATCTAAACGTGCTAAACAAAAATACATAATGAGTTCAATGTCAGTTCATTGCCAAAGATCGAGGGAAAAGCGTGAAAAGAATAAAGGAAGCAGAAAAGTTTAATAGGCCTGTTAAATGATTATATAATACTTGCTTTGACTATTTCCTATTAAAGTAAATTATAATTGAAATATTTTACAATCTCAATCCTGACAAGGACAGTAGATTTCCCAACGACGTAACAGAACCTTGATAAACTGCACCAATGAGTAACGCATTGCGTATTACTTACCGTTAATAATTATCGATATACTGGAGGATATCATTCTAAAACAGTTCTTTTTTATGCAGTTCATGTAAGAGATCTTATTATGTAAAACTGTCATTAAGGACAGCACTCATGACTCGAGTGATACATTTGGATGACATGGTCTTTTGCCCTTGAGTATTCCTGTTGCCAGTTTCAACTACGAATTTAGGTCTAATCCGGAATTCAAATAATAATTTCATCCTCAATTAATTTTCCAAGCTACAGAACTAACCAGAATATGAAACTCCACGGTATCACATACTCCAAATCCCGATTTACTAAGGTCCTTTTGCATACGTGTACGCGTTCAAAATCGGGAGAAGATTCAGAGCCCATTAGCTGAAATCACTTGATTATCTCCTAATCCCAGATTATGCGCGGCGTCAGTGAAAAACACTATCCCAATACCGTACGCATCGAATTCGCAAATTCGATTTGTAACGTATATTATTCTCAACTGTCAAAACTGGTGAAGTACCAATTCCCTCGCATGACGATTTTGGCCACTAAGCTCTTAGAGTGAACCAGGGTTCGGAACGGTAAAGGAATAGTTGTGTCATGGCAATAATAAAATGTTCTTTCGGGTACTTTTCCTTGTTTATTATAATGTGAGTATATATCATCTATCGGGTCTGTCACAATTAGTAGCAATGTCGGGAATGGCTCGAGGATGTGGAAGCCAACACTTCCGGCTACGGATGATGCGAGAGCTATCACTCTCTGCTAAAATTTGTCCAGGGTAGCTAAACGCTGCGCTATTGGATTCGATGCTCGGGCGGAGTTGCTGAAAATGGAAGTAGCACCACAGAGTCCTCAAGGGACGATGTAGTCAAAAAAATATTTCTCTCGGATGAGAGAAGCTGGATGCAGAATACAAGATGCAGGATACAAGAATACATATCTTTCGGCAAAAAAATCGCAACATCAGCGGACTAATTATTGCCCCGATCTTCCGTTTCTTTTTGCAAGTTGCCTGGGACACCTGGTGCCGCAGCAGCGAACTATTTCTCTCTCGGATACCCCTTGTCTTTTCTAGTGACTCTTGTCACAGATTGAACCGGATTCGTTCACTTATTAGGAGCGACGATTAAGACATTTTGAGTTCGTCATTCGTATCAAGTACATTATTCCCTATTTGTCCCTTTGCCACGATCGCCGGTTCTCCTTCCGATCGACGAAAATATCAGGGACTATTACCTGAGATAAGAAAATCAGGTCTAGTTCATTATCCATTACCTGCGCCGTCACAGTGAAGGTAATGCTTGACGTCCCAAGCTGCTACTTTATGATGCGATCTACAATATATGAAACGTAACAGTAATCATTATTGGGTCTACATTCAGAGTTTTGTTCGTTAGATAAATAAATCAATATAATCGGACTAACCAGTTCGTAGGAATTGAATTTGTAGCGATATGCACATGAACAGACATTAACGCATATACATTCATTTTTTTCTCATTCATAATCTCACATATCCCATGCAGTTGTATATAAAAAAGACATAGAAAACTGCAATTGTTAATAAAGTTCATGTGTGTATTGCGTCTCGAAGAGGGTACCTTTCTATGACGTCCAATATAAAAATATTCGCTTACGTCATATTTGAATCTAGCTCAACGATTCCCAAATTACGCTATATAAGTACCACGTGAAACATGTGTGCTATCCTTCGGCCTGTTTTACAAATCATGACATTATTGAAAGTTATAACGCATACATATGCTTCAAGTGCTAAGATATTTGGTATATATTTATATATCACAATATATGAAATATGTAATAATTGTTGTGATAATAAAATCAGCTATTGAAAACGTAGAAACGTATATTTTTAGAAAAAAACCATATCAAAAAGTAAAAAAAGTAGTCAATAGTTTTCATGTATCGAACGTGTAAATGTCTATGAATGAAATGTATATTTTTGACAAATAGAAAACAATGATATCCTTCGTGTGGCTTGGTATCTATTAAAAATAAAACACATTTTACTCTTAGCCGTCACGACTTTCATCGTGTATTGGACTGTGCTCTAAGAGAACCATCAGGTACAAAAAAACACAAAAAGCTCAGCAATTTCCATAGGTTACCAGAAGTGAGATAGATAGAAGTAGTTAATTAACCCGCAAATAATGCAATAATTCTACAGCTAATATTATACGATAATAGAATACAAATAAAAAGTACTGGCAATTAATTATTTTGCTAGACGCTGAACTACTGCAATCTACTGTTTTCCCTTTCTTGTTACCACTGATGCCGGGAGTATCGGTTTAACAGCAATTCGAGCTTCTTTCATTCACTATTGTAACATTCAAGTACCCAATGCATTTGATTTGTTCGATTATTTTTTATCGTAATACCAGAGACACTTGGTTAGCTCTGTTCTTCTAATCTTCTCAATGTTACGAAAAATAGACGCTTATTGACGTTGTCAGAGCTGCTTGCTCAGAGTGTTTGCTATTCAGCGATGTACAATTCGAAACCCCAATGACGCGTACAATGAGCTTCTTTAGTTTTCCCTTCTGTTTGCTAGGATTGTTTATCAAGGTAGGGTAAGAAGCCTGACTCTGCAATTTCGACTTTTCGTACCGTCCTCTTACCCTTCCAAATACTTTTTCCTTCCTCAGGATTCTCCTCTCTACGTTTCACCTATCGCCCTCTTTACTTGCTCTGACCTTTCCACCTTATCTCCTCCCACCTCATTCCTCCTGCAGTACATTATACACCACCCCCGCTTGGTCCTTTCCACCTTGCGTTATAAAACGACCCGAATCTTCACATTTTCCTCTTTCTCTCTCTACCCTCTTGTGTTCTGCAGCTATACTACTTTCGAATTCTGTCTTCTCGCAATTCCGGCTCTCCTGCTTACCTTTCTGCTTAGATATTGCTCGCAGCCGGTGTTCGTTTACTGGATGCTTATTGATTTTCTTTCTCATTTTCTTTTAGTTTCGTTGTCCTGCACGAATACCCCCTTGTGTTTTTCTATCAAAGTGATTGCTGTAATACAATGAAATTAGATTTCTAAATAAACTGCTCGCGAAGACACACACAGCCCTCTGTGTCTTTATACAGCTCGATATTACCTTTAGAAACTGCTTATAGTTAAACCTCCGACAAAGTCTTGCGAGAATATCTCATGAGACCGAGCTGAGAATTCAGGCACGATTGGTTAGATCATTCGAGGTTCACTATGAGGGTGAATTCGTTTTGTTTGATTGGATCCACTAGGGTACGGTGCTTTCGGTTAAACCTATTCCACTATACTATAGCTTTTACACATAACTGCATGGAAAATGCAGGAGTGTCTTGTACATTGGCAACTGCAAAATAGGGATATATGTAAAATGTATGCGTGTCTACAAAATTACTGTTGAACCATTTGAGCAATTGGATTGATATTTACTTGAAAATTGAAGTTTATGATGGAAATGATACAGTAACATTTGCACGTGTCTAGAACTACCGAATGGAACAGGACGTATGCGGAAAAATCTGAAAATCTAATGCCGCATGTTCGAATTCAAAATTCTGGATGAACCTCTTGTTCAATCGGGATGAAATTTATTGAGAAAATCATAGGGGATTTTTATGGAATATTAATATTTGCAAATGTCAAGCACTTTCAATTTGAAATATTCTGCGTCCGAGAAGTAAATTTTATTTTAGAAAATGCCCAATGGACAATATCCAACAACATGGTGCATTCGTGTCTCACGGTAAACCTGTTCGCCTCGATATTTTTTTTAGGAAAATACTTTTTTTAACTTGTACTTATTTTACTCGAAATTTAAGTTTTTCACGAGGTAGTCAATATAATTGTAGCTACTCTGCAGCGGGACTATCGAAACCGTCTGAATAATAGCACTGAATGCCTGCTGGTATTTCCATTGTAAATTCTAAATAGGGGAACAAAGTTTTGCATACTTGACGAGCAGCCATTACCATTCTCGTCTTAGCCCTTCGGCTATATTTAGCTGCTCTCATATTCGTTGCTCTCTCATTTATAGCCGTGTATTCCAGTTACATGTCGGTCTTGATTTAATGTAAAAAAATACACATCCCATGACTCGAATTTATTGTGATTTTTAATAGATAACGCCTAATATCATCACTGATGGAGGCGTCGTACTTTCGTAAGTCCTTTGGCATCACTCCTGTAGAATCTTCTTCTAAAGCCCCAACCAACTTTTACTACTAGATACTCACGTCAGCCACGTTATACTCGTACATCCCAAGTCCTTGCCAGTTCTTACTCTTCGATAATCCTCTGGTCTTCGGTGAGCTGAGACACTTCCTACAGGTGGAAATAGATATTTTAAAGCTCCCTCCTCTTTGCTGTCGGATCCTTTTCATTTTATATCAAGTAAGGTTGAAGGGTGAATATACATAGAATTACTTGATCGGTAATGAAGCAATAAGATAGTAATAAGTATACAGGGTGATCCACTAGAAATCGTGTACCTAAATACCTTGCTTGTGCAAAACATTCCAATGGTTTCAAAGTGCGATTACGATGATTGTTAAAAACAATTTTTTTCAACATTTTTTGTTATCAAGAACATCAATGTTTTCTGAAATAAATGTAGATTCCTTGTTTTTTAATAAGATTAGAGAGTTAATTACCACTAATTTAACGACGTACGAGACTTTTTTATTTTACTCCTTCTTAATTTAACTTTACAAAATTTAAATTTCAAAATGTACTAACTCCTAGAATCCTCGCAATTAAATCAAAATACGTAAAAAAAAACATAATTGTGATCAAAAAATTTTTACCTGTATGAGAGTATTGTTTCCCTCAAACACTGTCTACTCTCCTCATACATAAAAATCATATCGGTTACATCATTCTTCGAGTAACGCACGTTCCTTTACATGCACGAGTTACCTTATTTCTCTGAAAACAAAGGACTAGAATAAAGTAAATTCTGACATTTCAAAGGAATGTTTGAAAATTTGCGAATAAAATACCAATGTGTCATACCTTATTGAATTAGTCTTAATTAACTCTCTAATCTTGTTAAACAAAAAAATGTATAATTTCACTTAAGAAAGCATCGATGCCTTCGAAAACAAAATTGTTTTCACAATCATGTTCACTCTTTGAAAGCATTTGAATGATGTCTTCAACATCTTCTGGATCTTTTCAGTCAAAAGAGATATTCCGATGTTCGGTTTCTAGTGGACCACTCTTTCTTCTCTCTCTCACATATATAAAGTATCGATCTATTCCTTCAATAGTACGCGAGGTCCTTCCATCCTATGGAATCTCTGAACCCTACTCGATATTCGACCTCGAGCGACCTTTCGATTTGCCAGGAAAAGGATCAGTAACCAGATAATGATCATCTATTCGATTTCTAGCTCATCGTTTTGCCGCCTCGTTTGTCTCAGCAACCTAAATCATCGGCGCAAGATAATAATGCGATATCTCCGTTCCATATCTCCAACCAATCGCAGTTACCATCTTACTCGTCACATTCTATACCTTCGATTACTTCACTGTGACCCTGACTACGCTGTCGTTAACCTTTGATATTCTTTTTACGAAAAGAAAGGACAACTAAAGTATTCAAACATGCATGTAAACAGTAGTATGTAATTTTACATGTTAATAAGTACGTTACTGTTATGTTTCACTTTTTCGAGATATTTTTTATTGTTTTGTCCTGTACAAATGGTACGTGTGTTTTTTCAAATTCCAAACTAATTTATTATCCATGCTTATTAAGTCCTTTCGTTCCCTATCCGCAGTTTACATATTTGCTCGTTTTGCAATCCAAGTATAGGGTATGTGTACGTAATACCTTTAGACAAAATATTTGTCCAGTTACTTCAGTCATTATTACCTACGTCGACAAAACTTGGAATATTTTCGGGAAATCCGATAATCCATTTAGATATTTTGTTTCACGTAAAGTTGATAAATAAATTGTAATGAGTTTCAGGATGCGATATATGTGAAATTTTGAAAACCCTCCAGTCTCTTATGAGCGACTACAGGAGAATGAGGATACCTTAGAATATAGCATAGCACTTATCGGGTCTTAACTGGGTCTCCGACATCATAAAAGTACATTGTGTTAGTCACTCTTTGTTATAATTCTTCATTCAGTATCCGTGAGCTCAACTTACGATACCATAAGTAACCTACAAATTTTATTTTTAACTCATGTTTCTCTCCATCTTGTTGTCCCTGTATTATCAATACATTTTTGACGTAGCCTGTAATTAATAGTGTTATAAAAAAATGTTCAAATATTCCCGCGGAAAGTAAATGACCGAGGTTCGAGTCGAAGTTCAAACCCAACATTTGTCCATCTTATCATTCACGTTAATGATTAAAATATTTTCTTTTGAAATATAGCATAAAATTCAATTTTTAGTAAATGTGGCTATCCGTGAAACCACGAAAATATAGATATGTTAAAATGAAAAGAAATAATATATTTTAATGCGAAACCATGCATATGTGAACTCCGTAATAAGATACCAAAATATAAAATTGTATGCAAAACCATGTCAAAAAAAAAACACATTTTGCACGTGGACCGACTATAGTATGTTACATGTACATTGTGGGACAATATGTTCACTGTAGAAGGAATAGATGGGGACAATCTATGTTCAATGCGGGGAGTCTTAATCTTTGTTACGAGAAGAAGCTTTAAAGCTTCGTGCTTAATAAAGTGTGCCGTCCATCTAGACAGAAGAGAAGAACCAATAATTTTTAAACCCTGTTTCTCGTTTTTCTTTCTTATTCGTTACCGGTTCCCTTGCCATGCTCGTAGTGACTGTACCCCGCGCAGTGCCCCACTCTGCTTCGAGTTTCACAATGTAATCTATGGGGCGTGGCGAAATAGTTTTCGATTTCTTGGCTTTAAAGCCCGAAAATTTACGGCAGCCGACGTTAACTTCAGTTTCTTTCGACCTCTTTGCCATGGGTATAGCGAGGGCTAGAAGTGTTATTGCTTATCCGCCGAAGAACGGTTCGACGCAACGATCTTTTTATCGATCCTATTTCTAACTTATAGCACGTCACGGAACAAGGATTGGGTCATTCTAAATTGCTTTGCGAAGCTACGAAAATTTTTCTTCGTTCGAAGGAACTTGACGATAAAATAAAGAGACTTTGATAACATGTGAAAATAAGTGTAAGAGTCACGTGTCCGGTGTGTTCGTTACTCACGAGCAGGACATATTAATTTAATATACTTTTGTGGCTGGTTTGAACAGCCAGATTGGTCGTACCCATTACTAGTTTCCGAAGGTAAGATTGCAAAATAGGTAAAAAGAAAAAATTCACTACCAGCGAAATCAGCTCGTGGCGTCCGGATTTGCAAGAATTGCTATCGCGTTGCCTTCCTTGTCTGTTCGATCTGATTTCCCTGGAAAAAGAGATCTCTTAAATTGTCTAAAAAAAAAACTGTCGTAAAATTTAGTCCGCTCTGAAAAAGCTAGCGACAAGCTTATAGTTCCTGCATATATGTTATTTTCCGTATCGCACTCATCCATAACTTATATTATTGTACGTATAAAGTAACAAGATTACTTTCATAAAAGGAATGGCAGAAACTTTTGTACAGTAGGGCTTCGGTTTTTTTTTATCCAAACGATTGGACTTAACGAGATTTTGCAATTCGAAAGAAATACTGGTATGGTAAAGTTGCTGGAGTGATCCCTCTCTCCTCGTTTAAAAAGCTTCGCTAATTAAGTTAGCAATTAACTGGGCTCAATTATGTTTGACGATATAATGTTCGCTTTGCCGGCTCCTAATTTGCCTTGGATAATCACTCAGATTAGGGTGCGTCACCGTACTGTTAAGATGATATCAAATTGGTATTCATGGAATTGCCCTGGTTGAAGGTCTTATATAAGACGCCAGACTTGATTTAGAGATGCTCCTCAAATTTCAACAGGTTATTCAGATCGATAGGGGGTATCGATACACGTGTGAAAATTTGAATCAGTGCACAGAATTGGTAGGTGTACCGATTAACTGTCATAGCTACAAGTCATACACTTTCATACTTGGATTAAACGGGGTATCGCAAAAATATCAAATTGGCCAGTTGCACTGGACGAAAAGAAGGGAATAAAAGTTTCAAACTGAGAAGCGAGATAACAGCTGGCCAGTAGCCAATGTTTGTTGACTGGAAATTTAGCGGCTGGCGATTGTTTTGGCTACGTGCCATTATCTCCGTGCAATTCAACTGCAGGACAAGAGTGAGCGAGAGAACGAAAGAAAGAGCGAGAGAGAGAGATGGTCAGAGAAAAATAAAACGAGGTGTCGATAGTAATGGCAGAGGTTAAGAGAGATAGAAGTACGTGAAATTGCATTACTATCGGACATGTCGTTATTCATTTTCATCATTATACTCCATAGTGGACCACTTTCCTTTCAGTATTCAGCATTCAGTGGATTCAGTCCAGCAGCTAATGGAATGCCGCAATGCTTTGAAAATTTGACCGTTTTCGAAATGACTGCGATATTTCTGTCAGGCCGCAAACACGCGGTCGAATGTAGGACACCGGCGAATTGCGACGTAAATATTGAAGATAGTGGGAAGACAGTTTTTGTCAAGATTAAGCGTACCGGCGGCGAACACCATGTAGGAAGTAATAAAAAAGTCCCTTCGAGTTAGCTATGGCTTCTCGTTATTCACACGTTGCGACGCTGCCTTCTTCTTCTTCTTCGTAATCTACGGCAAAATATTCGATTTTCCTGGAGAATTTTCAAGCATCGTACAAAATCATACCAAAACATATGAATAACAGAGTTTTACGTGCATCTGGAAATATTACGTAGATTACTACTACAGAATTTTATCGTGCATTCCCATATTCCCATCCTGCATGTTACTTGCTCTTGGATTTCCATAAGGTTGTATATACGCAAAGTGGAGATTGCTCAGCAGCGATGCAAATGGCTATTCCAATGCAAATGTGTAAATGTCACGTGCATACGGGACACTTGCCACCGCGCATATGCGCTGTCACGATTAAGCGTCCATACTTGCCGTGAATCATTAGCATGGATCTTCAAACTTTCTAATAGCGTATGAGATTTACCAACGAAGTTTAGACGAGTTGCTGGTCACTTTGGAGGTATGATAATAACTTACGTTGGAATAGATTAATAGTATTTCCGATAATGTCGATCGAATACTTGATCTACCGTTGGATATCGGATCTAATGAAAATAATTTTTGTACCCCAGTGATCATAAACTCATTTACGAGCATTGGGAATTATGATGTAATTAATTACACCATAAACTAAGCACTTTTCATAACTTACGTATAGCACGTATCATATATGTAGAGTCATTTAAAATTGCATCGCGCTATGGTGCTTTTACCATAGAAATTGAGTGGCATGCATGCTAATTTTATGTGGTGCGTTAATTTTGAATAACTCTTTGTGTATATGCCCGTTTATGAGTTAATATGTTTGAAGGGACAAACTTCCTACGAATTTCAGTATAGAAGAGTCCCCTGAATATCATGTTTCGTATGCAGGTTGATTATACATTTTGAAATACGACTCTACCGGATGTAATCTGTGTTAACATGTAAGTTAGATTATGACTTAATGACATAATGAAACAAGTTTTCTAGTAAAAATGATATATTACCACAATTCCCTTACTGATATGTTATTTGCACTGCAATCGTGCGACACGTTTTTTCAAGTCCTAGTAGCACCTTGTAACGTATCGTGCCTAGAAAGAGTTATAATTCCAATTGTAGTAACTCTTAGATACATACAATTAGGGGAGTACCAAAAAAAGTGTACATTTGGGTCAAATAGTACCTAAGGCTTGTAATTTTTTTTATCGTTCTTGTTTGTAAAAATGTTGAAATATTGTGACGGAATTATATGCGTCTTCTGATCAAATATAAACGATACGAAAAGTTATGAAATTGACTTGGGTGTCCTGAACCCACTTATGAACATTCATCTAGAATTAAATACCAAGAAATAGAATTGAACGTATTTGCGTAGAGCTTATAATAAAAACTATTTACTTTTTTCTTTTTGACATTAAAAAATTTCTTTCGATGGACACTGTGCTCCAAAATTTATTTCCGGAGACGGAAGTAACGTTGTAAAGCACTTTTAACGTTTGCAGAACGTATCATTCTCTGCCCTACTGTTGATGAAAAGGAAAAATGGCGTAGTCCCCATTATTTTTTCCTAAGTGCTTTTCAAAGAGTTCCATGAATTCTTTGTTTCCGAAAGAACTCTTACAGAAAATAAGGAACAGTAGCTCAATGACAATACGATCCCTAGAAATTTTCCTTTTATGTCACTTGATACTATATTGAATGCGTAAAAGAATCCAACATTATAATATTACAGAATCGACATTGCATAATGCATTAGAACATTGTGAAACGTTACTTACCATTCCATGTGCAGCAAAATGCTGATAAAATATTTTTTGATCAGTGCAGGTACTATGTAGGTATAGTATAGTATAATATGGAAAATATTGTACATTTCATAAACGGAGCAGAAATCGATAATGATAAAGTAACGTTACACGGGTTTTGGATGTCATCGGTCAATGTGTGCGAACATATGTTACTATTTATGTTATAAAATTTCGAATTAGCATAATATACATGGTTCATAAGATCGGAACTTATGTAACCACCTTGAAACGTTCCCCATGCGACAACGTACAATCACCATAAGGCAGCACTTACGTAGAGCTAGTATGCCGAAACACGCTAAGGATTTGCGCTAATCCTACGTGTGTGCTGGGGCATATATCAGTGCTCCTCTGCCAACTAATACAGTGTCTGCCGTCTGTGTTTGCGTAACTGCGCAACTAACGTTTCCAGAATATCGGTTTAGCAGAAGCATTTTCGATTCGTGGGAAGCATTTGGTATTCATTGTGTCTTGGATAATGGGGGCAAAAAGAGTTACGGTTCTTGAGGTGGTTGGCCTAGCATCATAATAACAATAATATGATTTATGTGAGGTATGAGATAAGTGGAAGGACAGAGATTCATGATTTAAAAAATTTTCATATCATATATTGTTTAAATAATGCAGTAAAAAGAGATCAAATGGTTTCAACGTTTTTAATTAAAAAATTATCGTAGTAATGTTCGATATAAAAGTGTCTTGTAGAAATTTCATCTACTTTTACCGCCTTGAAGCTGAAATATCTCGAAAAAAATATTGTAATTTTAATAAGCGAAGTATATTTATACTGCGTTTTTTGATTATTTTCACGCCATCTTTTTCGTAAACTGTACAGTAAATAGTTTTGAAAATTTGCATCTTAAAGGAACACATAGAACTGTGCATGCCTTATGCTTAATTTGGTGTACGGGTTCTCGCAGTTTCGTTTGTGTTTCGCGAAAATTTACCCGCCTGTCTCCATTTCGCCACAGGAAATTGCTGAATGTTTAAAACCTTGCGTTGCTTTTTTTTGCATCGGGCAAACATGCAGCTATTGGATGTTTTCATTGTGAAAACTTGGCTCGTTAACGATTCGCTTTGGGAAAAATTTGTATAAACTGTAAAACGAAAATAAAGAGTTATTAGTCACTTATTTGAAAACAATTATTATATCATCTTATTTAGAAATTGTATGTGCTACGGACGAAAGTGGATTTTTGATAAATAAAGATTATTAATTACGTTTAACCACTTTGTATTAGATGGATAGACGAAGATAATTTTTCATTAAATATTATCGTAAAGTTCACGGTAATCACGGGACATCATGGTATTTCATAACATATTACCTACATATTTAAGAGCAACCCATGAAAATGTACTAAAACGTTAGCATGACACGTCAGCTTTTACTGAAGTGTACGGTAAAAATTTCGAAACTTGAAAATATGTAGTATAAAACTATAGCTTTTACCATGGAGTGCACTACTTTTCGTACCTTTGAAGTCAATCACGAAAATCATTGTGACTTATATAATTTTCTAAAGACTTCTATAATTTTTTCCTTAAAATCTAGTAATATATCGTTTTTAAATTTTGTTTTCTTTTTGACTTAACTTAATACATTGTTGTTTGATTTATATTTATTTCTTTTACTTATTCTCTCACATATATGAAGAGAATTAGAAATAAGTATTCGAAAAGTATAATTGAATTCAATAAATATAGGTTTATTGAACAGTCTGAATATGGTTATAGTGTAGAGATCGAACGGATGAGCTAACTTCAGCCGACGCAATGCTCTTAAATACATTGTGACGTAAATTTTGACTTACGGTCAAGAGGCGACTCCAGATACCGATTTAGATAACGTTATCACTTATTGATTCCTTTCGATTGGCTATCCTGTTCAGAAGCTACGCTCTGGAATTGATTCGTGCAGTTACGTCAATGCTTTCGGAAAGATTTGCTATTGTGTAGTTGATGTCGAGGTGCTCGAATCTCCCGTGGAGACACAATCTCCACGTGCCAAGTTCCTCCGTACGTATCTCCACGGACCGGCAGAGGTGCGGTTGAGACACCGGCACCCCGCTGAAAAGTAGCAAACGACTGTACAGCGAGCGGAGATAAAATTTTTGATATCGTTAAGGGCAGGGGAGAAACCCCCTGACCCGAGAAGAATGTTGTACGCAACTGTCGCCCGATGCCCTGGGAAAGCGATCGTGGAAGATCTCCAGTTTTTACGTACCAATTCGCTAAGGAACGCTCTCAATTTAGTTAAAGGGACGAGTCGAGAGACAGGATAAAAGTTATCGGCTATAAGGATCTCCAACAATCAGAGTGATTAGTTCTCGAATTTGACTATTGTCTATTGACTCCTTTAAGCAGTCTGTCTTGGGGACACCGATGAAGGTGTCTCGAGGTGGTTTGCGCTCCCGGGCTATTTATTGATACTTTTCCTAACTGTGTTTCCTATACGGTATAGAAAGCTATCGCTTGTGTAGTTCTCGCGTTGCTCTCGCATTATCCAGAAAGTCCTATAAATTTTCTACGTGTATTTCGGAGATGCAGTTTCATGCTGCTATAGTGCAGTGCCCGCCTCAGTGTCCCCTGGATGCAGTTCTCAGCCTTCGCGAATCAGCTGAATCAGCTCTGGTCAGTTTTCCCCAATTATTAATTGGCGGAGGGATTTCGGTTTTATAGCTCCGATTCGTGTTGCGACGTTCTCAATCATTTGCTTTCTGTATTCCGCACTTTTTTTTTGCATTTCTCGATCTTACGCGTCCCCGAAAATCGACAGGATCCGTCAAGCTATCGCCTTTTCTGATAGGCTCCGCCGTTTTGGTGGAGTTGAGAACTTTTATCCTCGACTCCCAGGTCATACCGGGTTGCCAGTACCCAGTGGAAAAAGAATTGGCTGGCGCCCGCCTGGCATGCGGACGCATGGCCGAAGGTGACAGCTTAGTTCACTATCGGTGTTGAATTAGGAAAATACGTTGCAACGTTTTGCAATGGTCTAAAAGTATCAATCAGTTCTTGGTTATATCCATCAGATTTTCTTGGTAAATCAACAGAAAATTTTACATTGAGTCAGGTAAGTTTTATCGTAGAACGCAATAAAAATTGCAAATAACAGTATTTACCGTGTGCACTACAAAATTTACTTTTAGCCACTCAAAATATCGTGTATTATAAGCAATGAGTAATGAAATGGTAAAGATGTCCCACGACTACTGGTTTCTATGTAAAATTTTACCTTCAATTTCGTCGGAAAAATTAACAAAAAATTCTCTCCGCGTATGATTTTATTAGATGTATAAAGTAAAACCTTTTATCTTGTTCTATAAATCAAATTAAATTTAATATAAAAGGACTTTCTTGTGTCAAAATTTTTTATTTGATTTAGAATGAATTTCATTTTTGAAGGGGTATGTATACTTTTATGTACAATCGTATATAACTTTATTTGATTTATAATATATAATTATTATATTGTTCATATTATACGTTACTCTGCTGCAAAAGGCAAATCTATTTTAATTATAATAAATTTCTATAGGATATGGTATAACATATTTTTATCTGTGCCTAATATGTAGTTTTTCATAATTGGAAGTTGTACGCATGAAATATTGTTAGTAAATTGTATCTCGTCCTGTAGTTCTTTTGAAATCATAGTGCAGGACAGTGGTCATTGCATCGGAATGGGTTAGCAATGACCAACCATGTCATGTGTGAAACATATTTGTAAAATACATTTATATAATATGGTTATACCAAATTAAGTTTCCGCTCTAGTAACAAACCACGAATCTAAACCACGAGTACCTTTACGTCATAGGAGCTACATTATTATTATTAGTAAATTGGTACGTGTTGGCAAAGGAAAAAAATATGTTGCGAAACATAAATCTGTAGCCATATGTGTTTATAATAAAAGAAATGTTTATATCTGATATTGCTGCAAGATACATGCATTTTCTGCTACTATTTTTCTATACAGTAGGCTACATATGAACATGAGATAAACCATATATGGTTTAGATCGGTTTGTGCAATGTCAGTGCCCGATTCTTGCATTTGAAGCATGTCTCCTTTTCTATAGATTCGACCCTGTGCTATGTATATGAAAATAAAAAGCTTTTATTTTATTAATTATGTGTTACTGATCTCGAATTAAATATATTAAAGTTAATCATAGAACTGTTATGCTTCTAATAACTGTTTCCATTATATAATATCGGTTCGATTTCGCTATGCGACAAAAGTATAACATTCCTAACTTTAATTTGTTTTTCGTGTTTAGCGTGGAATTTAAGATTAAGGCAAATTCGCCTTTATTCGCATTATAATTATTATTATTTCATTCAAATCGTTCTTACATAAAAGTTAGTAACATTATTTAATTGCATAGAAATTGTTATCACGTCCGATGGATTTTTAACATACAAATAAAATAAAATTATAGCTTTCTATTGCAACAAAATTTTAAGCAGAATATCATGAACAAGCTGATTATTTTATGAAGTTTACGTTTTATCAGTAATATTTGACTTCGACAACGAAGTAAACATTCCATGAAAACATCGCGTTAACAATACATTGATTGTGAAAATAATTGAATCCATAATTACTTTCGTAATACCTATAGTATATCAATAATATGTGATGAGTCTGGTAATGTATATATTAAGTAAAAGATAATTTACGAACAACCTACAAGCGGATTAGAAAATTCGGTAAAATGTTTGAATAAGACTATCGTTTGTTTAAGTAATCTTGAGAAAACTCGTAAACAGGAATCAGGGGAAAAAAGTTTCACGAAAAGCTGAGTAAAAATATATTCATAACCGTTGCCGTTAATTTGAGTCGATGGCCATTGGAATCCAGAAAAGCGCGTACTAATAGACGGGAGGGCTCAAACCACCATGATAGTGCGAGGGTGACTAATATATAGAATATATAAAAGAGGGAAACGATAAAGGAGAGAGCAAGAGTGGAAGCAGCCAAGAGGACAAAGCGAGTCAGTAAAAGCGGGAGAAGGAAAGAGATCGATGGCGAAGAAGAGAAGGGTAGAACAGGGTGGCAAACGAGCGGGCGAATATTAATGTGTTCGGGTTGGAATCGCAAGGGAATGGTGCTAACCGAACTCCAATCGAATTAACATACTAATGGCAGTCGGCCGGGGCAATTGTAAAACTTTCATTTTAGCCGGTCGACGGTCCCGAAAAAGTTTCCAACAGCCCGGAGTACAAACTCTGGCTAGACTTTCTTCCACCCCCTGTGTCGTTCCACCTCCGCTGGTCATGACTTTTCCACGCTTTCCTTCTCGAGAAGTTATTTAAATTTTTACATATCATTTCGAGACTCGTTGCAAATTTACTCGTCGCTTCTGGCTGCATGGAGTACTTACGCTAGTCCGTTATATTCCTTTCTTTGTTCGTTTTTCTTTTTCTTCTTGGTTGTTCCTCTTACCGGAAGTCGACTAGTCGCAAACTCACTCTCGTTCGCCAAATGGACGTGAGGCGAAAATGAGATCGAAACTTGTACTAACTTCCGGTTCGGGTTAGAGCACCGGAAGGGTATGGTTCTTCTAAGTTTGACCTCTTCCTTCGGTCTATGTACATCAGGGTGTCCACATTGCTGGACGAATATGCCAGCTTCTCAGCAAGGTGCATGAAAGCATGGTTAAGCACGTCCTTAAGAGTAATTAATATGCTTTTCCTTGCTGACTTCGTTGTAGAACATTTCATCGAATATTTCAATAATTTCTTTTAGCGTAATATCATCTTTCAAATTCAATTCAAACATTCTATTAAACCATGGCTATTTAGCTTAATATGAAAAATATATATATATATTTGACATCCGGTGAAATGCACATGTCCCTAATATACGACTGACGTGGTAGTTACGGTTCTTTCATACAAAATTCTGTAAATATAACGTGACATGTAGACCAATAAACAAATATCGATAAGTGGGTAGGATATTATTGACACAATATTATGGTCTATACCTTACATGACGGAGGCGAAAGTTTCTTATGCAATAACCTTTATCTCCACGTATACGTAATAATTGTCCTTGTGCAATTATATCAACGAAACAGTTACAGTTATAGCAAATGAAAGAATGTCTTTTATCTATTATCGTGAAGTCACATTCGTAAAATAGATATACTAGTAACCCTTAATCGCTAAATGGATAAAATATATACAAATCGTGTAATCTATGAAACGCACTGGAGTGATACCGTAACAATCCTTGTCAAATATTAAGGAATACATGCTTTTGCGTTTTTTATTTGATATATTAATATTTTGAGATATTAATCGATAAAGTTTCAATAATCTGACCAATGAAAATGCGGCGCGGAAGGGAAAATCCGGTCTAATCGCTGACGACGCGAGGAAGTCCGCAAGGCCTTGTTACACGAGGCCAATAATGACATGAATATCGTCGTGCAAATATTTAACAGCAAAAATTATACAATATTTACGATGTTGTAATAAATTACGACAGTTGTTTCAAATGATCACCATTCACATTTAAACAAGCTTGCTCGACGTTTATGAGCATCTCTTCCTTCACTGATTGTGGCTATGCTTGCTGACAATCGAGCCACTAAATGTTCCCCATTTACTTATATGTGTCGGTAAATGAGTTCCTAAAGCAGCATTTATCGGTGTAATATAGTATAATGAAATTTTTGCTGTTTCCGAATAACCCTTATAGCAGGCACTGTATGTAATTGTTGCAGATTGGCATATCGAGATTGGAGCTCGGGCATGCGTATAAAAGAATCGTTAGTATTCAGGATCGCCATAAATGTATTACGTTTTTACAACTTTCTTATCTTATTATATATATTTCGACGAATAAATTATATGCAGATGAACAGAAACACTACGATATTCCTATTATTATTGCATTGTGTAACGAGGCCTTACGGATTCCTCGCGTCGTCAGCGGTCAGGTCGGGCTTTCCCTTCTACGCTGTATCTAAACGCATTCGGATTAGTCAGTTTATTGCAACTTTAACGCTGATTATCTCGAAATTTTGATACGGCATAAAAATACAAAAATACGTATTCCTTAGAATTTGACAAGGAATGCAACGGTACGACTTAAATGCATTTCATACCGAACACCCTGTATATTGAATCCTTATCGTATATCGAATGCAATATGTAATAACTAATAGTAATATTTGAGAGAAAATTGCGTGCTATTCGTGGACATACGTGCTCAGCCAATGCATAAATGTAGCTGTAGCCGTAGGGACACCACTTGCTTTTTCGCTTTACCTTCGTTCAATTTACATCGTAACGTGGTTTCATATAATTAAGCACGAGTACATTATTTATCGTGCTGGTGCACTGCCAGAAATGATATGAAATATTTTTCGTATTTCGACGCTGTTCAAATCTTTACGTTGTCACCGCGAATACATTTGAATAATTTTCTGGGCAGGCCCGGTTGCACTCGATGCATATGACATGGGGGTTTAGGCCTTTGTCAGAGCTGCAATCAATTTTCGGCAGGACACGATATAAACGCGAAACGGAGGCAGCGAAAACTTTTCGTATAACTGTGGCGTTGACTTTCAGCTGCGGGCGACAATAATTCTCTTTTCGAATCTGGCACGGTAGTGACAATATTGAGACATTTATAGAAACGATTGATACTCTACATTGGATGAATGGAGCTATCTTTGAAAATCTGAATGAAATACGGTATGATTCTTATTTGTTTTATTCTTGTTCACGTTTCATATTTTTCAAGGAATGGTTGAAACAAAAATACTGGATACATTTCCAGTTCTCGGTTGATGTATAAAATAAGATCGCGATTTAGCGATACGTCAGTAAATTTTGAGTTTGGTAAATTAGGGAAGTGATTGCTCCTCGACGTGAAGTTGTCCTTTCCTGGTAGGAACTCCAAATGCTGACAAATGTGCCAAGCTCGGTTTAGCTATGAAATGTCAAGATTTAGCATGCTAAGATTGGGCCAAGCTTGAGTCAAGCTTTTGCAACCAAGCTTTAGGTCCCTAGCTTGGATTGAGCTTAGGTAACCCAAGGCTCCAACCAAGCCTTGGCATCCCAAACTGGGACCAAGCTCCAGCCGGATTTTGGGAACCCATTCTCGGCATCAAAAACTTTGACCAAGCCTTGAAATCCTAAGCTTGGAACAAGCTTTATTCTTATGATCCTTCATATAATTATATTTGTCACCTGCCAAACTCTACCCGAACACAACTTTCGTTAGGTATACTTAATACAATACCAGGGAATAATCGGGTATTCATAGGGAGCATCTTATAAGGCATACCTGATCTCATCTTTATCAGGGCTACATTAGATTTATGGAAGGAAATGTCTGCTGGAAAAATAAAGACCTCCTTCGATATCGAGCTTATCAGGGCCGGATATGTTTTGCATTGCGCGTAATAACATGAGAAAAATAAAATTTATTAAATCATTGAATAATTTGTTTAAGCGGTATAACGAAACATTTATGAATAAGATTTTCAAATCATGACCCATAACTGTATAAGAGTTCTTCCACGGCTGACATACCAGTACCCAATATATTCCATAAAATTCTTAATAGCCGAATAGGTATGGTCGCAGTCCACAAACTCCAGGGTCCCAAGATCAAATCCTGCCTCCAATGTAATAAATTTAATTTCGTTAGTTTAATAATCCGAGTAAGTCTTCGAAGTTCAATGTAAATGCAGTTAAATTGATGAAAATATTTTTTTAAACAATACTTTTGTAGAACAAATATTTTTCCTATCATACTTGGTCCAGGTTTTGTCTACCAAGCTTGGCTGGAAGATATCATCCCAAGTTTCACACAGACTTACGGCCGAGCATGGTCAATTTGTTCATTCTTACCAGGGTTGAAACTTTTTCGTAAGTCGGTAAAATCTACGATTCGTATTCGTGGTTACGAACCTTTCTGATGCCTCGAATATACACTCCATTAGTATCAGTCAAATCCTCTTTGAACACGATTGACTGCGTTGGAAAAGGAAAGGTAGGCGAGTCCCATAAAAGGTTAAAACCCAACGAAATGGAATCGCATTTGGTAGGTGTATTCGCTACGAAGCAGCTGAAAATTCTTTACGACTAGAGTTATCGGTGACGATGAAATCAACTCCGTCTGTTTCTAATTAATTTTAACTGGACTAATGGTCCTTTCAATTCCATCAGGATATCGTACCCAACAGACTAAAGTTAATGCGCTTCTCATCGCAGCCTTATTGAAGTCGAGCCAGGCATAAACTGGAAGAATTGAGTCCGTAAGATTCCTATGGATAGTCTAGTCTACTTGCCATAAAAATCTATGTGTGTAACAACTTTGGATAGTTTGCATGCAAAGTAGCCGCGGTTGGAAAAGCTCCGCGGTTCATACAGTAAACTTGAAAAAAGCCGACTTTATGGTAAAGAACGATGTCGACATTGGCGTCGGTTTCGACAACCATTGCAAAGTCAAACGAAAAACTTTGACAACTGTGTCTCATCCGTGTGTCTCGTCAGTCGCGTGATTCTCTTGTTTATCGGCGACGTCGACGCCAACGCGAACATAACTTTCCCGACAGAGCTTCCGTCTCTATTAGGGTGGTTTTGACTAAATTACAACGTCGGTGGTTAGCGCCAACTGCGAGATCAATTCGGATTCCACGAAAGGTTACCAAAGCCAAGATCTGGTAAAGGAAGTTGGAGCGTGCTGCTTATACAGACGCACAATTTAGAAATTTCTCTGATTCACGAGAAACTTTGGCCCCGGTATTTGCGACGCAGAAAGACGGGTGGAATCTGGCAAGATACCACATGCGAATATAATATTAACATAAGAACACGGCTGAATCCCTTTCTTTCCCATAGGATCCAGAAGAAGTGCGTCTTGAAGGACTGCATGGGTCCGCAGCGTGCCAGGAGCGGAAAATACGGGAGCGTTTATCCGTTGAGATCTTGCCAGGATTACTTTAAGGGGTTGGCCGAGGAGGAAAAAAAAGAAATGGAGTGAAAGGTACGGAAAGACAAAGAGGGAAAGTAAGAAAGTATCAGGGGGCTGAGATCTAGCCGCACGCGCGGGTCTGTGTGTACGCGCAGCATATAGTCTTCGGCAATCTGGTACGATTCTAGCAGAAGAAACGGAATTAGGATCGTGGAGAGTCCGGGTAAAATTCACGGGTGAGAGTCGACTCGATCTAATCCTGATATACGGTTCGAACCGGTCTTGTTCTTTCGTTGGCGCCCGACCGTTAATAAATTTGTGTTTATGGAGTCTGCGTGGCAGGGGTCCCTCTTTGGTTATTTTCTTCTGACCACCGAAAATCTCGTTACTCCTTCTTTCCCTCGGTTCCGTCACCGCATAAATATACGAGAAGGTCAGCGTGTTGCTACTCCAAGGGGTTTTCGCCTTTCCCCCACTAGAACGGGTGGTTGTTCATCCCCAAATCTGCTTTCTCGAGGATTCTTATGTGAGCTCCTCGAGATAGAAGCAATCGCCTCCAGAAAATAACAGATATCATCGAGAAGGTTCTCCGTGATCCGTATTTTGGTACTTCAAGTGACACAATCCAGATTAAAGATTTCACGGTTAGGTTTTGAGAATCAGGTCGAACGTGGCAACCTTGCATTAGAAGGGTTTACCTACCGTCTTATGACTCACCTCGTAATTTACCTATACCCATAGAGAACATCACCTCAATGCACAAATATCATCCGGTGAAAGCTTTATCCTTGACAGCCGCCTAACCCTTGGAATATTGCTCGCAGGGTTGTCATTCCATTAGACATTAACATACGGCAGCTATTGTATCACATCGAGTCTTTGATGGTGAAGCGACGTCGTGACACTGCCTCGCATGAAGCTTAGCTTTGGGATTTCAAACGCGAAATTGCTGAGGTCACACATACGTGCAGCTGCGAGCAGAAAGGATCATCCAAAATATTATTGAAAATTAATGCTATTACGCTACAGACAGGAGGGTCGTTACTTCTCGCTGGTATACGACCGAAAGAAAGTAAGTATGGAAGCACGTATTGAAAGTTTATCCACTTTACCCAGGCTCATTGAATTTCGTACCTACTCGAACGTGGAAACTTATTCACGCGGGATGAGAGGATACGTTTTTTTCTTTCGTGCACAACCAGAAGTTACATAACCTCACTATTATGGAAATTATTATGCTCCGGTGACGTCACGCCCAGGTAGTACCGACACGAGGTGTGATCGACACTCCGGTATTAGAATGGCGATTTCCCTGAGCCGTGGATGAGTACGTGTCAGGCTTACCTTCGTAAGGATTTTACCAGGATCCGATATTAATTCGTTAAAGTAACGGAAACCGATTAAAAGTAATAAGTTCGATCATTAGTCAAATGCCATCGAAATAGGGCGAATTCAAATTTACCGGTTAATGGGAAAGTTCGGCTCGTGCGTTTCGAAATTGAAGAGCCGGGCTTTACGGGTGGAAGCCGTTGCCTTGGTCGATGGAGTTTCGTCAGCGATACTAATAGCCAATTCAACTCCCGTAAGGTAGGCAGCAAGGCAGCGAGGTAGCTAGGCAAGGCAGGTTAACCTTACCTTACCCACTTCAATGGCTGATGCTCCCAGCCTCCTGGATTTGGCAAACGAGCCCGTTTACTCTTGCTAAGGTGAGCAGAGGGAGCGATTTGTCCTCTTTACCTCGACTCCACCCTCGTGTCCTCCTGAACACTCCAAGCGCCCACCCTCTTATCATCTTAGAACGGAAGGTACACGCGGAAAACGAATCGGTACTGTAATAAAGCTTACCATTCGAACTACATCGCGCATCTCGATTAAGAGTCGAGATTGAAAAATTTCGTAATTCGAGCGCCATTATTATTATAAGTCGAATTCTTTCAGCCGTATCTGACATTAGTTCTCTCTTGGGATATGTATAGTGAAATTACTAATATTAACAATGTCAATGTTTGCACTGTATAGGTACACTATGAAAAAGTTTTTAATGATCATCAGAAATGTAATTGGTGTGGTAGAGCTGCAATTTCGTCGTGTCAATATTTGTCTGTACGCAACGGTAAAACTACTCGGAGAAACCAATTTTTTTTCGGTAAAAAACTACGTTGAACGTCACGTTAGAATGTCATCCTTGTATCTACCCATATCAAACCTTAAGTCGTTTCCACTTAAGGCACTATGATTCTACCTTAATCACTCAATCTTTCAACTGTTTTCAACGAAAGAAAATAATAGTGACTCTGCAGTACGCAGATACCGGCTGTACGTGAATTCTGCAGGTGGGAACGTTGCGATGAAAAAGGGTTGATTTTCATGAAAAAAAAAAAATTATGAAGTAGCGGGGGCATTTCGTGGTAGGGAGGTACTAGGGGATGTACGGCTAGAAGGGACTGGCAGGGGGTTGAGTTCTTTAAGGCAGGGGGCATGCGCGGCATCCAGGGGTGCAGAACGGCTCAGGGGTTAGTCTCTTGCTAACACGACGACGTGTCGCGCGCACTGCTATCGCTGGAGATTCTCATTTCGGTTTGGCTCGCGGCTTTTTCGAAACGCGACAATTATTAAATCAATACCGGAGTGACGTTGGATGCACATCGAAGGGTTGCGTGTCTTGTGATGTACAGGAGTGCGTGATAATAACGAGAGAAAATATTAGAGCTATAATAAGTTAGTGGAAAATACCGGGCGCGGGAGATATGAACTTTATCATACGAGCCTCAGATACAGATATCTTATCCCGAGGAACGCTCTAGGGTCTAGGCCAGTCGGAAAAGTGCAAAGTACAAGAGTTATATTGCAAAAGTGAAACTTACGAAATTTCTACTCTTGTGAAAGATTTAAAAAGTGTGTTTCGAAACATCAGAAAAAGATATGAAGTTCAGTGGGGCCTAACTTTATGATTTTTTTATCTTCAAAACGCGCGTCAATGGAATAATGATCGACGAGGATTCTGTGATATTGATACCGAAATCTTACTTCGTTGCGGATATCCAAAGGAATAAGACTGTCTGAAGTATTGAGCGAGTGTTTATTAGCCTTCCGGAACATTTTCCGGTTGGAATCGGAAACTCATTTTCTACAGTCTCTTCCCCGTTTCTTACGGGACCGTAACTATCTCTTTGACAAATAGTGAATAAAAGAGAAAGAGGCGGTGAAACTGAGACAATTGTCAATGACAATTCAGTTCGTGGACTTGGTGGAAAATTATCGGTCCATTTCGCTGTTTCGAACTTACGTGCATTGAGATTAAATTGTGAACGGAGAGTGGATCGTGGCAAGGATTTGGAATTTGCCAGATTACCTGAAGCACAAGAAGTTCTACTCTGCGACAGTCCAATAAATTTCCAGGTACGACGCCGATTACAGATTTAATCGATCTCTCGGTTTACTAGGTTGGTAGGTATACCCAGTAGCTGCGACGTTGTGAATACTCGGATTCGACGTGCAGATCGAATTATGCGGAGATCCGCAATACCTACAATTGTGACGTAACACGTAATTGTTAACAATCCTGATATCGTCGGTGTGAGACGTCGCTCTAATTCCCGGCAAACTTTGTCCTGATGGAATATTCGATGGGTCGTGAGAACGCACTGGAATTACAGCAAATGGAGTGTTGTCAAAGTCACCTGCATAATAAACAAAGAACCCTCATGACATCCGGTCAAATATCGAAATGGAGGTGTAGTTAGAATGGGTACGGTAATGGAATAAAGAAATACACGAGACTAGCCTATGCAATTTTTAGAGGAACACCATCGCTTGACCGAATGACAATCAATCGACCAGTCCTGACTTATTTCAAAATGCGACGCAGTATATGGTTTAACAGTTTATTGATATTTTACATCTTTCTCTGAACTCATCGATATGCAGCTTTTATTTCTCTCTCTCTCGCAGTGATATTTCGTGCTTTTGCATTACAATTGAATCACGAAGTAAATTGGGTAGAGTTTTTTAATGCCGTCAATGATAGAAATGATAAGCCTGTACGTTTAGTACAAGCAATAATATTATTAATGGCAACTCATCAATTATCATGGCTGCGCAAATTGAATTATTATTTCACTGGTCCGATTCGGTCATTACTTGCAGTATTGAGATCAGCAACCATAAACAATTATATTGCTAATTAATGAATCCGAGTACAATTAGTTCATGTCACAACCTATAGATCTTCGCATTATGACATTTGACATAATAATTGTTCGTTAATCAAACTTACCGGATCGCCATTATCGATTATTTAAAAAATTCGACTTGCACATACCGCAACAGTTTCTGTAATTTAAAATGAATAATGTGTTAACACATTTTTGGGAATGAATCGCAATAGAAAAAATCTGTTTGACAGTAATAATCGCTTGTAAAATACACGACGTATGTTTTTATATTAATTTTTGTTATAATTGTCGTTATATCTTTATTTCTTCTTTCTCTTTTTAAAAGTATGTTAGTCATCGCGTTCTGCCGTACTCCTTTCATATCCCCTTGCAGCTCTGCCCTGTTGCCAAGCCGATAAAGCTTTTTTTTTCTACTTCCTTCAAAAGGTGTCTACGATACTGTTCACTTTTATTTATAAAATTCCGCATTGCTATTTTGAGCTCGTTTTCCGTACAGGCTCTATTGCAGCATTTTTACATATCCTCGTGAATGAAAGAGCTTCCGCAAAGCTTTTGCTACCCATACAAGGATACCCTTTTGCTACCTTTTTGCAATGCGATAAAATGCAGCAGCAGCGGCATTTAATTTGTTAGAACGGAATTATCAATTCACCTTTGACGAAGTCTCACGTGAGAACTGCTTACGGGCAGGAACTTTAATTATTCAAAGTCAATGCCTATTTCACGAGAGGTCGTAATACCGGGCATTTCGTTTTATGCGAGCCAGCATAATCCTTATCGGGTGTATTAACCGTAATCTTAGCTGTTAAATGGGCTTTAGTAAGGATTTTCTGCATTAACGCCCGTTGCGGAGGTTAAGAGGAGAGCCTTGTATCTGCTTGTCTGGATAAAGAGCCGAGGAAGATCGTCTGACAATAAACTTTCTCAGCATGGATTGCTTCGATTCGATATACATGACACAGACTGTACGACGCCTCCGATAAAGGGCGAACGGCGCATTTTTTATGACAGCCATTGACAACGATTTGAGGGGTAAAAATTCTGGTGTTAAACTTTTAGATTTTTATATCTATGATTCCATCTATGATTTTATATCTATGACACAAACTATGCTATCCAAGTATTCCACGTCTCGTGTCGAATAGACATTGAAGTGTGCAATCATGAACCAAACAATTTCGGTAATTCAGCCGGAAGAAAATTGTTCGGTCGTATCATCCGTTATCTGAATACCTATAGGCACCTAACTTAACCTTCCTTAGTGAAAGAATCAGGCGGCACGTTACTCATGGCGCTATCAATGTTTCATCGGAGAGAAAACTTTGAAGGCGCAACGGGAAGGTATTAACGTTGCATTACGAAATGTTCATGACTCCGTGTTCGCGGCGTAGATATTTGGCGTAAATGGCGAATAAGTAAGAGGTCATGGGATAAACTTTCCGTGAGTCGTCCATCGCGAATTATTAGGGACCTCGGTGATTTATTGAGCTTTAGATAAGGCCAATCTGGCGGATTCCTAGCACGTGGTAGGGATTGATAATATATTTTTTTTCCTCGAAAAGGACTGTTTCCGTATTCGAGGCGTGATAGGAGAATTGCATTTCACTGCATGTTTCTATTCCATATGGCGTTAGGACAGGCAAGACGAAGCAGAAGACCGGCATGCGAATGTAAAAGCCAGAAGCTAGACATTCTGCAACTGTTGACCAGTACGGTCAGAGGTAGTCTTTTGCATAACATATACATACTGGAAAAACGGATTACTGCAATTTCACATGCAAAATTTATTACCTGAAATTGTCTGAAAATTGCCCAGAGTAAAGATTCACAGCGGGGTGGCCGGGCATCCTTTTTTACAATAAATTGACGTTCATAATTTCGAACGAACTTTAGCCATGCAAATACAATTATTTCGGAAGGCATGAGTAATTTACGATTTTTTTTCGTTTTTAATTACAAAAGACATGATACAATAGAGAATATCCAGTCACGAGTATTGCCTTCGACGACCATTATGTTACTGTCTATAACCCAAGCAAGGAGTCATATGTTTCGGTTCTCACTGAGACACGTTTCTTTCTTTTCCTACCTCTCTGTATTATTGTGTCTTCTTATTTTTTTATCTCATTTACTATTCTCAAAGCAAGGCTCAATTTATTTCTGTCTATTTGGTACTCGTGAGTTCCTCGATAATTTATACGATTCTTCTTTTTATTTCCTTTCTGCCGTCAGCCAAATAAATTGTGAATTGTTATGTCTTGTTGGATATCAGGGCCAACTATTTCGTTTACCATTCGTTTTACGTTTTTCGTTTACTTATGACCGATGTATTATTAGTAGTATCCACATAACGTTTTATATCATTAGTTCGAAATTCTTCGATTCGTGCGCACGTGCGTTAGATATGGCATTCCGTGCTAAGATTACGTGTGTCAAACCTAATGAAATTAGTCAGTAATTACGGTACGCGTTGCTGTTTGTTTATTCATTTGGGGAGGTGGCTACATTTGCATAATGTTTGCGAAACGATATAAGAACGTTAATAAAGGAGTGACTTTTTTTGTACATTCAGCTGGTGAGTTTCTTTGACGGTCACGTATGCGTGTATGGTAGCAAATAAAATATTCAGGAAAGAACCTATATATTTAAGGGATAATCTCCTGCGCATCTGTCGTTGTCATAAAATATTCCTCTTGGCTTCCCTGTATGGCCAACAATCCCTAAAGCAGCGGTTAGTCATGCGCGACGAATAAGTAACCTAAACAGATTACACGCTGATTGCCCGAATCGTTGTACGGGTGACTCCCTCCTTCATCCCTTGCGACTCCTATTTTGGGGCTCGAATTGCATCGCGGAAAGCGGCAGATGTCGCGACTCATTTTTTTTCTAGGGGATGCTGCAAACGGAATGCGTTTAATGGTCGTGGCAGAGACTGTAGCGAATTCCTCGAGGGTGAGTCTGACAAGCGTGTTAGGGGTGATTCGTAAAATTTCGCTTGGGCGTCCGAAAGATCAAATATTTTCTGTCTTCAGACTACTTCTGAGTCCGGTCATGAGAATTCGAGCTTTCGAAATTAGTTTGGAACTCTCACGAGAGGATCTTTTTTTTTTCTCTTCCAGTAGAAAGAATATTGACGAAAATTCGTTTTTGGAATAGACGAATTTAGAACTCGAGGGGTTGACTTTCTGGTCTCGCAAACACACGAGATTTCATAAAACTTGTCCGAAGGATAAATTGTTCTAAGATTTTACAGAGAAGAGAGTCGTGTTTCTTTTTATTTTTTTGAAACTCTCATTTCTCGTGGTACTCTTAATATAAGGCTGATTTTCCCAATGATATCTTTTTTTCTGATATTTTCTCAATATTCTCGTATTCGAACACTTCAAACAATCATATGTGGGAGATGACGGTTTTCAGGGATACAAACAAAATTCGTATATTGAAACGTAAACAAGCGTTTTAACTTTTTGCTATATAGGCATTAGTTTTTCAAACGGGGAGAAAGGTGAATTTCCGAGAACATGGGGTGGACGAAAGTGAGGGAAGACTCACTGTCGGCATGGTCGGACTTCCGGCATTCTAACGCTCTATATAAATTATTCCACATTCCAAGTCGTGTCTCATACAAGTTTCTCAGACAATCTTTGAGTTCTTCCGAGTGTTTTAGCTTGAAGTAGATGAAAAATAAAATGAAAAGCGACAAGAGGTAGGATCATCCCTCACAAGATCAAACGGTTACTATGGGAGTAACCCCAATGCACTCGAGAAACTGCGAGCAAGGGGCCCCCTGCGTGTGTTACTTGGCAGATCCTTTAGATTTTATGGGCAATTTACGTTATCGCTGCGCGTCGGAGAAGTTCTCGAAGGGAAGTCCCTGCACGGCGATAAGGAATAATTGCAATTTATCGAAGCTACTGCACGTCTAGTGACTCATAAAGCAATTCTCGAAAAATTGAGTGGGCCTATACTGCCGCGTACGAGTAAAATTCGATTGATCTCATCCTTCTCACTGTTCGAAGCTTCGCCTTCTTTCACTTTGTCAAATATAGAAAAAACAAGGGAAGCGACCGAAGCTTGGACGTAGTTAAATTTAACGAAACTGAAACGATCATATTGAATTTTCCTGTTTTCTTTTTACTAAGGGTCGCGACCATAGTGCGATTATATTGAAAGGAAACTTTCTTTATTTCAGTTTGGAAATATATTTTCTTTCTCCTTTATAATATAGCGCCTTCTGCGTTCAGTCACAAGTTAAGTTTCCGTGATACGAGATTTTTCAACTGAAACGATGACCACGTTGAAATGATATTTGGCGACTCTGAAGTGTATAAAATAGACGTTTCCGTGAGATGAGTCCGGAGTTCAGGACAGCGTCTGGCGTTTATCAACGGCAGATAAAGTGACGGGAATAAATATTACAAGAGGCTTTCTCTATCCTCTCCTCTTTTCTCTCTATCGCGACTGTATGTGTACAGCGAACGCTTTCAGCGCTATACAATTATGAAATTAACGCAGCCAACCGAGTGCGTCGTAGCGGCTGGATGCTTGGTGCAAAGTGACAATTGCATTTACGAACAGAGGTTAGCCATCGTTGAATTTTCACAACTGCGTCATTACTAGTCAACCTTTTATAATCGAAAATTAAGCACGTGAAAGGTACGTGCTAATTAGGAAAATGAACGAAAAAATGGTCATATTAAAGTCAGTGGAAACGGAACGAAAAACAATTCCACCTAAGGGGCAAAAACGACGTGAAATTCATTGAATCGACTTCCCTTCTCTTTACGCTTCAATTTACATCTAATGTGTACAGAAATGTTAGTTTATCGATCGTTCCCGTTTGAGTTATTCAATTTGCAGGAGAGGCTAATAGAATTTTTTCGTCTTTTCTCTCAGCATCCAACCGATCTTGGTTAGGTTAACAATGTAATTAAGATATGCTAACGAAATACGAGACGCGCGTACAATATCTTTGTTATTAGTACGTGATGTGGCTTTGCTCTCGTGCAGACTTTAATGAAGCGCTACGGCTGGTCTGGAACGTAATTAACCTTGACTTTGTGGACTGGTTTAATTTCTTCCCGTCCTTGTGTTTCCGAGTAAAACTTTAACCGAGTGCGTGTCACGTGGCGTGTCTGAAAGTTACGCAAACTTGTTTATGTACTGGGAGTGCGTAAACAAGTATTATTCATTGTTCGCATTAGAAAATAGATTAATGTTAAATACACTTCTTCCCTTTTGTCATGTGAAAGCAGTTACCCACTTCCTTCTCAGTGCTTACCCAGATTCCCATTAGGATGCTGGAGCACCGGGTTCTCCCAGGAAGATCATAGAGTTACGGGGAACTGGGAAATATTTATTACTCCATTCTACATCCTTTGAGCATAACGGCTAAGTACAACAATAATTAACTACACTGCGTTATACAGAACATTCAAGTGAATCAAAGTGGATGCGGAATCCATAGTAATGCATAATAGTATTATACATCACCATTAAGCATTTACAAAGTTTTTCATGTCATTTATGTAAGCTTCTGAAATATGAACCTGAGCTCTGCACGTTTAATAATTAACAGTAGGAGAACATGGGGTAGAACGACTACTGAAGGTAGGACTACCGTTTCACCGCTTTCTGTTACGAGTTACTCTTTTTTAAATATTCTAATCTATAAACTTTACCTCAAGTAACAATTTTGCAAAGTCATAAAGTTCAATTGCACACGAACGTTGCTTTCACGCGGTCGGTGACCGTGTTTCGCAATGTTGTAATACTTTGGGGAAAAAATGGGATTTGAATTTAATTAAAACATACTAGTTTACATCTCATAAAAAAAAGTATTTTCATAACTTTTCTTAAATTAGGTATAAGCTGATTTTATTCTTCGGGAACTGTATGGGAATAAGTATAATCTGTCAGTTTTAATGAGCAATTTTACTTTTAGCTTACATCCAAGTTCCTTGTATATAATCCCGTTTAATAATACATTTTTGTAACGATGCCCACAAAAGAGTTAAGTATATTCATAGTTTTGTATTCATTTATCATTCAGCCGATACTAACGGGATAGTTATATTTGACAAATAGCAATTATCACTGTAAATTTTAATTCTGCCGACATTTCAAGTTCATCCTGTCATTTCGAAATTAGTGGCTTTTCATCTTCAGTTTTAACTTACTACGTGTGTGCTATATTAATTCTATCTGCTTCGGTTCCGACTATGAAATACTCCTTGTAACAGAAACTCTTGATGTATTGCTGAGACCAAAACTTTCTACTTATGAACTTTGCCGTAGACATCCAGTAGAGAAGAAAGGAACATGCCTTCAATAATTCCGTAAATAGCATCGAAATTTCTGAAATGTTCCAGCGTTATATTAATTACGTAGTCAATTAGCTATTTAAACTTTATTAATATCCATTATAATACAATATGGTAAAATTTAATCGAGAGAAGACTCAAAGATGCGTTCCAATTAGATCCTAATTAACTATGTATAATCACTGATAGTAAAGACACGGGAAAATTAAAATTTTTATATGATATTTAAGCATCAAAAATGTTCAGCTATTGATTGTTTATAAATAGATAATGATAATATGATGATAATCGAGTACGTTATGAAGAACATGAATAAGGGAACAGTAGAAACAGCAGCAGATTAGGAAGGTCTATACATTATATAATATATATTATTCGGAAGTTAGTCGGTATTGACTTTATGACATTGTTACATAACTAGTTCTAAAATATTATATATTATCCAAAGGATGGATTAATCTAAGATTTCAATTTGATTTTATTCTCGAGTATACGCGAAAAAGAAATTTCATTAATTTTTGAAGTATGTAAAATTGAAATACTTCATACGTGTATGTTAACATACCTAATATATATACTACAAGAGAAATGCGTACTATATTCTTTGTATTTCTTTTATATAGTAATATGTAAAATACTCTTTTTTTGTTTTTGGTACATTAGAATAACAATAATTAGGGGGAAAAAAACCAGTTCTTGTTACGTTATAAACACAGGAACCTGGATTACTCGTACATTCATTATCGCAAAAACAGGATGCGAACGTGTAGGAGCGCGTATGTTTGTCTGTGTGAAAAATTGCAGGTACCAGATTGAAATTTAAATGAAAAATTAAATTTTAAATACAAACCAGGTAGTGAATTGACTAGAATGGACTTTAATTAATTAAAATCTCAAAAAAGATTCTAGTTTTAGAACTAAGTAAGACTAAGATTTTTAAATGTATAATTACTGCAAATTCAAAATTTAGTAAAAATTCTACTTTTTTGTTTGCAAAATCGTTACATAAGGCCTTTCAGACACTAGCAAATTGCTGTGCCGATTTTGTGACAAAATCGTGCCATTATATTTTTTTGTGCCATTTATTTACTTACCATTATTTGTGGTTTAGATTGAGAATGAAAGCAGTGCAGCTTTTAATGGAATTTATGTGCGCTTTACGAATACTTTGGCGCATACTGTACTGGATCAGAATGATATAAGCCGACTTAAGCTTTACCTTAACCCAGCAAAACCTCAGGCATGAACTACTTTATTTTGTGACATTCTTTTATTTCCAGTATTAATTTACCCATGTTACCAATTCAGTGATGGTGACGGTGAAATCCATATGCGGACATTATAATGATATAGGGAAATTATACAGACGGCATAGGAAATAACAGGGAAAACGTATGCCGTCTGCGACACCTTTCCCCTAGTAAGTTTATTGATCTCCAAGTATTATGTATTTATCGAAAGTTGAAACCATGTAAATTTACCTTTTTATCCGACTACGATAAAATGAGCATATTCCATCCCTGCAACGCGGGCAGAAAGTAATCAATTTTTGACACGAGGGAAAAAGTGATTTTGCGGGCAAAAACATAAATTTGCGGGCCAAAAAGTGATTATTGTGGGAAGAAAAATACTCTAAACAAAAGAAATGAGATGTCAAACTACACCTATATATTGTAGCGTTGTGCCGTTGCAGGCATAAAAATATGGTTATTTGAAAAATAGTCCACACGGCAGGAGCGCGGATTTTCACCTCGTGCTCGTGTTGCCCTTGCTTAGCTCGGGCAGCAAACCTCGCACTCGGCGAAATACACGTAGTTTCCTCATTGGCACTCGTGTTAATTGTAAAATAAGTTTTGTTTTGTAGGAAATAAAAAAATTCATATTAATTTACAAAAATAAATGGGAAAAATGTATTTTCTCGAAGATTTTCTGGTATGACTATGTTAACGTATTCAAAATGACCAACGTGACCTAGTAGAACTACATTGACTTCCTTTGTTTGCTTTCAGATGAAACTGTATGAAATCATTTTTTTAATACAAATATTATATTACCGTACGGATCTTATCGCTTTGTATTCTAGCTGGTGAAGTTTATTATTGCGTCTGTTAGTGGGATAATTTTTGTCCGAGCATTACTCAAGGCCATGTTTATTTACCACGTTTGTATCTGGGCTCAAGTTAGGTTGCAAATTTGACCCTATATTGATTTATCTCGTTACTTTTTCTGGGACCCACATTACCTTCCAAACTTGACCCAATAGTGGTTCTATGAATATATGACGTATAACTAGCAGGTTAAAAATAAAAATAATATTAAAGTTAGACTATATTTGGGTAACTATATGTATAGTTTTGTTCAGATTAATAATTACGGCTTATGTACTTATTACAAAAACTATAAGTATCGGCTTTCGGAGACGTTCTTGATTAAAAATGTTCCACATTGCTGTTGCACGTCCGTGTTCAAAATTTCTAGTGTAGCTGTTACATTACACTAACACTAGCACTGGTCTACTGTGAATATTGTTTGGGTTGAGAACAACTCTTCTGGTTAATACAGTTAATCCTTCAATTACACGTGAGGTCTAAAGAAATTTTCTTCATTGAAATTTGTAGGGAGACGTCCAAGTTGAAAATCTAGCATCGGTTTAAGCCTATACAACCTCCATTCCTTTGTTCGTTTATATTCGTCAATACTGGGTTTAATAAGAGAGCGTAAACACATGCATATTTAGATCTGAACAGCCTTATTGTAACGACTTTCTTTCTTATCTTTGAACTTCGAAACAAATATTTTTATTGAACTTGTTATAGTCCACCAAATTAACAAATCGATCAATGATAATGATGAAATTGTTATAACAAAACGACAAAACCTTTACATATATAAAATTTCTCATTCATTCACATTCATTCACACTCATTCTTTCGACACATTTTACACGTTGCAATTGTTAATATCAGAGACATAATTTAAAAGCTTATCTGCCTTCCGGATTCTTCAGTTTACATTTCCCACGTGGCGGTTGTCCGTGGATGTTTTAATAGTCGTGCTTAGCTATTTCGCCTCGTCAATACGATTTTGGAATTCGCTGTACACGTGGCTCACAGGTGATAACAGTTTTATTTAATTCTTGGCCTTCTTAATCCGAAAGTTCATCGGCCCTATTGCCTGGCAATCGAATACAATCCGCGGATCAATATTACATTTCAATATAATGGAGAATATCTTTTTTGGTATAACTTAATAAATACCTGGCTCGTCGAATGGACACACGTGTCTCTCTAGACGGTTGTCAGTCAAAAGGGACGAGCCAGGATATCGACTAAGGAATACGGCCCCTCAGAGATTGGAGGGGGAAAAACGATATTTGCGCGATCTATTGATCGTATTAATTACCATGGAGAGGTCTGACCTGTCGGTAATTCGTCACATTATGAAATAGAATTGATTAGCTAAGATTCGTGTATGTTTATGTAAACATGAATCATAATCTGAAGATCCTACTGAAATTCCTAGCTAAGGTCTCCAGATTGAAAATCGATCTAAGGACTCATTCAAACGGAAGGCAGCGGGCAGTGAACAGCAGGCAGCCACCAATAGGCAAAATGATTTACGTCTGATTTATAATTCAATACCACGATTCTATTTGCCCAGCATTGGTCTGAATGAGTCCTAATAGTTCTGCCTCGAAAATAAGACTTTAAATTTCAAAATGAGGTTTCTTAATACTATTTTTTAACCCCTAATTATTATTTTTAAACGTAACTGAGAATTTGAAGCTTAAACTGGTGGTAACTTACTCGAGCATCCCCATTTCATAAGCTTATTGTTAGTAATAGCGTCAATGTTCTTGTGTAGAATAAATAGGCTCAAACCGGTGTTAAACTTTCGATTCGGGTGACTTCTCTAAAATATATATTATTCATGAATGGACTATACATCTAACGCATTATCAATACAAATGGAGTTATGAAAGTCATACTGTCAGTTAATTATTCACAAGGGTTACGGAGGATAATTTTTTTCGGTAAGGATAACGTGTAGTAAAGTTGAAAAACTATTTTCGCTCGACGTGTATCCTCGAGGATAGAGCATTCATGAATCTAGAGCAACTAAGTGTGATTCTATTTCTAGACATTATTTTGTGCTATTCTGAATACTCCCTAGCATGCGTGCCTAGATTAGTAATTTTGTACAGAATACTATAAGATAACAATACACTAGTGTTATATTCTTTAGAATAGGCATGTCTGCTTCTAGACCAAATTTCAGGGTGATATAGAAATAAAGAAATGCTTATTGAATAGAATCCTAATAGTCATTCCCTACATTATTGACAAATTATGATAAATCACATTTATCATTAATCAATAAAAATTCCTTTCGGTTAGGAGAGGGTCCATAGAGAAGGTATTTAAAGAGTTCCTTTGCCATTATCGTCATCGACTTTTATTTATTTAATTTAATTTTAACTCTATTTTTTAAGAGGAAATTGCAAAAGTGGGCTGACTTACATGAACCCTTAAGTACCGAGTATCATTTAAATCGTTCTCATTATTACAATTTCAAATGGCCATATGGGGTCCATCAGTTTGAAGTTTTGGGGGTTGGCCTCAGAACCGTAATCAGTGATCCAAAAAACTCCTAAAAAGCTATTTTTTCTCGAAAATCATATGCAAGAAAGAAAGTATGGTTCAAAGGATTGATATACTTAACATTCAATATTTTGCGCACTATAAATGGAAACTTTAATCTGAGCCAAATGAAGTTAAAAGTTACAAGAGAATCTGAAGTTATGGATCCGTCGAGAGTTCACAATATTACAATAGTTGTAAACCTTTGGTAAATACAGAAAATAGGATAATCCTTCACGAGGTGAAAGCAGAAACTTGGGTAACGTTGGATGATGTTAACAATTCATTGAAAACTGCATACCTATACCGATAGGGCAATGCTTAATTGAAAGCAACAAGTATAAGAAAAACTTGGTAATTATTTATTCGATTACGATCAATAAACGCATGAGAATCTCTATATTAGTTGGTCATTAAGAATCGGGAGCAGCAGCTATGAGTGATCCAATCGATTCATCAGGAGACGCGTCCGGGTAATTGCGTGCTTAGCGCTTAACGTACAGACGATAGAATAAATGGAATCGCAGAATTGGGGTCGAATCCAGCGTGTTCTTGTCTCTTATTCAGTAGCTCAGTAGAAATTCCTTACCTCTGCGAACTCTGAAAGAGAGTTGCCTTGCAAACCCATCGACTAGATATTAGGATTAACTTAATCCCATTTGACTGGAGTAGAGTCTGTGTTGGAGTTGAGGTGAAAAGGGTTATCTCGTTTTTTGTGCGGTTTCCCTTCTTGCGACATCATATTCTACTGGCTCTAGCGTTACTTGTAAGACTAACCTTTCCATGTTTACGGGAATCTACTCTACTACTCTACTACTATCCGGAACTCTGAACGATCAATTCGCGGTTACGAGGATTTCTGTTTAGGATTGTTATTTTGACCTGGCTTTAGCTCCAGGTGCTTTCTGGTTTTCACCGACATTGAAATACTACTTACAGTACAATCCACGTAGTATGCGATATATAACGTTTAAACAGACATTTAAAATAATTTCATTAACAACTACTATTTTTGATAAAATTTATTCTTGAAATAATTCTGGACATGGAAGCAGATGAAGAGTCGGGAAACAAAACCGAAAAATGGGGAGGGAGAATAACGAGAACCATAATAATTAAAAATGAATACTATAAAAACTCAATTTTAATATTCAAGAAGGGAAAGAAAATGTGTTTTAAATGAATTTATAATTTTTTCAATCATCAACTAAGAATTCTTTTACCGAACTTTGCTAAGATAATAACATAAAATAATAGACGTAATTCGACTTAGTACAGTACATATACGGTTGTCAAAATAATAACGATAAAACAGTCAATATAATATACTAAATAATTATCAATGACATCGTTCTGTCCATAATTTCATTGGGTTTCTGCCAAGAATCATTTATGTGGAAATAAAAACCTGCAAAAAAGTAAGTTATTTTCAAAGAAATTAAGGAAACGTAATTGTAATGAATCAATTTCCCTGATACTAAGTAGACTAAGTTATATATTATTGAAGGCATAACCTACGCTAAAACTACCATTTTTGTACAGAAAAATTCAACTGCTTCTTATAAATTATCCAACCTCTTTCCTCTTTCAACAACGGTATACAATGACTTATTTCGGGAACCAAAGCATCGAACACAATAAGTGAAAACACATTCTTGTATTTCTTGTCAGAGACTGTTTGTAAGTCTGTAAAGTTTTTAACCCATAACGAGACGACGCAGGAAGTTCAGAGGGGATAAATCCCCGTTACCACGTCTATCACCCACACGAAAATATTCTACATATTACATGTAACTGAAAATATATCTGGGCACATATGTTCACGTATATAAATTATATATGTTAAACATATGCAAAACCTGTGAAATTTTGACCGCTTTTATATGTGATATGTATTTAATTTGTATATAAAAATTTACATTATTTTTACATTCAATATATACAAATTATATGTCAAATAGATTTTTTTATATGAGTGATCAATATATCGATCAATATATACACAGAACTGAATAAGCATAATACAATTAATTATTTTCATTAAACACAGTGCGATGAAATGTGAAATAAATATACGAATCAACATTGATATAGAATACATATTATGTGACAAGGGATGAAACAAAACGATTTCAGACTAGAGTAAATTTGATTGCCCGAGCCGTAGTCTGAAATCCTATTTTATCCCTTGTCACACTATATTCTTAATGATTACCTGCATTGAAATCAAGTTTCAGTGTGAGCAGCCAGTCAAAAATGAATTAATTTAATGCTCATGGTGTGGACAGCTATTAGCGTATGCGTAAATAGTTATGATTTCGCAGTTAGAACTGTCATTTATTAAAATCAAATAAGTTAACTGAAGTAACTAACAAACAAATGACAAAGTAATAGGGCTAAAATAAAGATTGAATTTGACTTGCAGCGGGAAGAAACACAATTGATTCTGTCCGCTAGTATTAAGCATTCGCAATTTACGCATGCGCTAATAGTTGTCCGTGGCATTGGTCTGAAATTAGCTTGATTCGCCTGGCCATAGAGACACTGAAACTGGAAGTTTCGATGCAGGTGCCATGATAATAAATGCGTTACACATACGTACATGAAATGTATGTTTGAAAATATGTACGTATATGTATACATATTTATATTTTTGTTCATAACATATATAACTCTGCAATATAATTAATATACAGGCTAAAAATATTTACCGCGGATATCCATCAATTTATATGTGTAAATATATGTGAACTAAATTTGAAATTATATTCATAATATATACTGAATTTTAAAATATATTCGACTTATATCCATATAAGAACTATATCATACATACTATATAACTTATAAAATATTTTCGTGTCGGCAGCTCAGCGGTTTTATAGATATACGCATTAAGAGACCGAAAACGAGGGAATCTGGAATAGGAAAGGATTAGCAGCAAGTGAGGCTTTGGCTGCGCAAGGTCGACCTCAAACTCGCCATTCATTTATTAGGCTAAGGTCGACTCTGCTGTAAGTCGAGAGGCTGACATTGCATAATGTATGAGACTCTATGCCCCATGGGTGAGGTTTGCGCTGTTCCTGATCCTGTTTCTGTTCTCGAATTCTGCTGATCTTGGCTCTCCCCAGATGCGGCAGACAGAACCTTCGAGGTTTAGCTAGGCAACTGGAACAGTGGAAATGCGACGACCCGTCTCAACTAGTTGTAATCTTGCAACAATAATTCGAACCTCCCACTGCTTGCCATTTCTCGTATTAGTGACGTCACTCATCATTCTTAATTCGTCATTCTACCGCTGAGCGGTGGTTTACGGCGAGGCTCATTGCTTTCGAAAACCTTCCTCCGAAGGCTCAACCCAATGAATCGTGGTCGAGGATTAATGGACCATCCGGAAGCCTTTTCAAACTCGGAACAGTAATGTATGTAAACCGCTTGTTCGCGGTCCACTTCTAAGACCCGGTCATGAAACAAGACCAGATGGATGAAATGCGAGACTATAAAAAGAAAACGAGTCTGCTAGTACTCGAGATATTGATGTGTAAACATTTTGTGGCAAGAAAATACAGAACGAAAGTGTGTTGAGGATTTGTGCACAAGGCAGATTTTATTTAAAAAAAAAAAGTGGGCGGTGATGAAAAGTCCAGGCCAATGTTCACTTGGCTCCTCTTTTTGTATAAAGATAGTCAATAATCAGTTAAAATTTTTATTTTTCAGTTTCAAAAATCAGTTAAAAATATTAAATGTCAGTTTTTTGTAATGAATTTGTATATCATTGATGAACTTTTAATGAATCTGTTTGAAATTGTTAACTTTCACAAAAGTGGTTTGCAACGCAAAAACGCCATACTAAGCGTATAACTGAACAATGTGTTTTAAACACTAACATTTTTCAGTTAAATAAATTGATTTTAATGAGAAAGTTTTTTAATTAAATATTTAAAAATTATTTGAAACGAATTATTTTTAGTTTTTTATTTGAGAGATATTCTTCATGAAAACGGTTCTCAACCTCAAAATATTTTAATAGTATAACTAATCGACGTGGTATATATTTTTAGTTTACTTACTGACAGCATGTTATTTCACTTCAAAGAATTAAATTCACTATATAAACTTATATTTGAATATGTATGCGATACATATTATATATTTACTATATATATATATATATATATATATATATATTTATCAAACAATCTTATATAATTATTCACACGTTCTCAATAAGTTTAACGACGCTAAAACTAACACCTGATTTTCAGTCCGCTAGGGAAAGCAGGGGCCGAAACGTGGCTAGGCTGTGTTCACGTCACAAATCTGCTATCTGGATCACTAATTTCTCTGGCGGTATATTGTTCCGACGCCTAATCGCATTCTAATTCTGTGCCGTACCGCGAGCACTTAAGTAGATGCGCACTAGGATACTGCGCATAGATAGATAGGGCACTTCCCCTTACACACTTCCGTTTCATTTGCTCCAATTTAAGCCCATACCGCCGCTAAAGATGTTTACACATCAAAAATATATTGGAAACGAACTTTATAAAATTACGAATATTCTTGTCTATACCGTGGGCTCACCACACTCTTTCTTTACGCTCCACTTTATATTCCGGGTCTATTCGTCAGAGCGATCGATCACAGGTCGTGGAGTAGCTAACCGTGGATTTTTGTTTGCGTCATTGATTGTGCTGGTCGAAGGCACTGTATTGAAAATACGACATGGATCGCGCAGCTCTTGTTAGGTTTTAAACAAAACACTATTATATGAGCCCTGTAGAGTTGTCGTGGAGATCCCCTCCTCAGCTTGGCTGATCTCGGTATATAAAAATATAATAAAAAATATTTTGGAAACGAGCTTTATAAAATTACGAATGTTCTGGTCAACACGGCGGGTTCACTAAATTCTATCTTTAAGCTCCACTTTATATTCCGGGTCTATTCGTCAGAGCGATCGATCACACGTCGTGGAGTAGCTAACCGTGGATTTTTGTTTGCGTCACTGATTGTGCTGGTCGAAGGCACTGTATTGAAAATACGACACGGACCGCGCAGCTCTTGTTAGTCTTTAAACAAAACACTATTATATGAGCCCTGTTGTCGTGGAGATCCCCTCCTCAGCTCGGTTGATCTCGGTCGATTGCTTAACAAAATGCTGGACATGGGCTGGACAGCCCCTTAGAACTATAGTTAATGCTCTACCTGACAAATGATGAAGACTGAAAAGAAATGACACACCCTGCTCTTATACGTTACAAGAATAATGAGCATCAACACATCCTAAATCGTTTGCAGATGTCTCACTGCCCTTGTCTTACACTCAGACCCTGACTATGGTGATTCTAAAAGTTATGCACTTTTAAAAAAATCAGGTACAGAATATTGCCAGGTCTGAACAGTTTGCACAATTTAAAGTAACGAGAGGGTCGATAGAAATTTTATTGCACATAAACACAATCCGATGTTACGCAGCGTCGATTGGCGTATTATTGAACGGCGTTATTGTCGTTTAGCAATTAGATTAAGCGCTACGCGTTTCGTAACATACTGCAGCGCCACTGGGCGTTTCACATTATATGTGCTATCAATCCGGGAAATTTTTAATACGATTTCTTTCTATATTTTCACGTGAAAAACGATCGCACTAATTGAGCTTTGATGAAAATAACGGGCCACACCTCTCGACGTTAAACATCCCCCTCCGCATAACAAATCTTCCGCCGTGCATCTAGTGCACGGAAACAACCTCCATACTTCCCTCGGTGTTCCTAGCTCCAGCGCGCTCGATAGACCGAATGTAATTCAACAGTTCGTCGCTCGCCATTTGTCTTCCTCGTCGGATGGACGTCGTTTATTGCTCGTCATTAATTGTGCATCGTTCGATGCGAACGGCCCAGCGGTATCAATCGCCCTATTCGACCTATCCGTCCGTCAGTCGCTTGGGATGGGCGACCTGCCATGTGCCTATATGAAATATAACTCAGATTGAATTTACCCCAATCAGAAACGAGATTGGTAACGTTTGCGGTCCTTTTAAATGTACGTGTCTACAAATGACTATGATGGATATCGTATGTGTGTACGTAATATCCAATGCCGACGGAATGTAAATTAACGTATTAGATCTAGGAATGATTGAGGTATGCATTCTATACGTGTTGAACAAACGAGCTAATTTCACCCAGTATGCATTCCTTTGTTCTGTCCGAAATTGCAACGTGAGATGGTACTTTAACAATGCTGAATATCAAAGAGAAAAAATTATAAAGTCATACGGACTTTTAGTCGGCCTACAGATTAATTTTAAGCGCCTGGATGGTAGAGATAAAAGTAAAGTGATGTCATCTCGCATGCTTTAATTGATTCTAAGCAATCAGGGAAATCGCGTGATCTGCTAAAATATTCTGACGGTCTTGGGAAATTGGCGAAGCGAACAACTTCACAGAATCTCGAACCTCGATTATGATAAAAATCGCCTTCACTCTTGAACAATAGGGAGGGGCTTTGCATATATAACCGTGCCCACCCTATTTGGGGATGATTAATAACGGCGTGGAGTTCCCTATTGTGTGACGTCATCACCCAACCCCAATTTTCATGTATCAGAGGAGCAATAAAACACATCCTCGATCCTACATTCGAAGCCCCCTCTGAAATCTAATACACAAGACTTCCATTCCCTAAACCAGCACCCATTGTTATCAGTAGACAGATTTTTAGTTCTAAAGTCAGCATGAAAATTAACGCGTACCTACGTGATCTGAATGATTAATTGAACAATAATTCTCATAGGGCTCTTATCTTCTTTGAGTTTTACAACGTATAAATTTATATATAAATTGATATGACTTAAAAATCGTATGTAGATTATGCAAGGTGTGTACTCGATCCACTTGACAAATGGATCGCGTGCCTTTCGGGATCGCTTTAAGGAAGACGTACTTAAGATCGTCGTGCCGATTTAATTTAAGAGTGACGGATACAATAAACCTCGTAACAATTTTCACTGAATTCCGTTTCCTCGGAGCGCTTCAAGGACTCTCAATCCGCGGAGGAATTCTTGTTACCGTAGAAAAATTGGAATGACCCATTTCTCGTCAGACTCTTTTACGATACCGCGTAACGACCCACCAGACACTTTATTTCATCGTCATTACTGAGTAGGCCGCCGTAAGTACACGTTATGATGAGTTTCTAATGGGCGTCATCTTTTTCTATATTGATTTATAAGTTTAATAATTATACAGGGTGAGCTGGAAATCGTGGTACAACCGAAAAGTATAGGATTCCTTATGGAAAAGTAAATCTAAATTGCAGAATAAATGTTTTCTCTACGAGGTTTCATTTTTACGGAAATAGACCTTAAATATTGGTAGAGTACGCATGCACTTAACTAAGTATCGACTTACGAAGTTCGCTACAGACCATTATTTCCTTCCGTGTCTGCATACACCAACATCATGAGAAGATGATTTGAAATAATTTAACTCATAATCCAACCTCAAAACAAGTAATCTTGTTAATTTACGAATTATTTAAAATCTCGTTACCACCATTGTATACCAAGTTGTGGTGGTTGAATTGAAAAGTCATGAGCTGTAGTTAGCACCTTGAACCTTGAATTTTCGAAAAGTCTGGATGACATGATATTATATACAAATACGAGAGAAAACAGTGTCTCAAACAATTTTCGGTAAGTCGATTATTAATTAAGTTCACATGTACCTGATTGATTTTATAAGACAATTTTATTAAAAATGAAGCATCGTAGAGAAAATATGTATCTGCAATTTTTTCTATGGGAAAAATAAATTTTTTCCGTTGTACCATGTACCTCGTCACACCCTGTATAGGAGTAAGTGCAGATAATTTATTATATGGAAAAGCACAGATTTCTCTAATATCAAAAAAATTATTTCGAATTAACGACAAATTTTGTCGTACGAATCAGACATCGAGAACCCGAACCGAAAACGAATAAAAAAAATTGCGCGGTTCTTTTCAGTGAATTTTCAATGTAAGGATTCATGTAGAAATGTACGTCCTTAACAGGTCTCAGTGCTTTTGATGCAATTCCTGTAGCCAGTGTGTCGAATGTATAGATATATTGATTTCAAATTCCAACTGGAACGAATAAACTTACGGCAAGCTTAGAGGCTCCAAATTCAAGATGCATTACTTGAATTAAATCGAAATCTGTCGTTAACGTGTTTCATAAGAAAACTTATAGATGGACGCACGACGTGAATCCGCTGTGAACGTTATTTTTCGTTATGGGAACTTATAAAGCAAAACTTAATTTTCTAGTCACGCGTGTCGCATATTTCGCCCTGCCTGACTGCGTATCTTTGATCATACAGGGCTCGTTTAATATGTAAATCCATCGTTGAACAAGGCAAAATGGCCGCGATGTAGTGTATGCCAAGCAATAATAATTTTATAACCCCATAATACAAGGCTACACGAAATTCGGTCATTGCTAACCGAATGGGTGTAAAAACTTATTAAAAGAATTCTAGCAAAGAACTCTTGGTGCTCGTTAGTTACTATACGAAACCGTATTAAATCCATGAATTACCATGCACAACCATAGAACTCCATGAGGCCACAGGAACCTCCGCCGATGCTTGCGTCAGAAAAATTAAATATTGACTTTCCTTGTATTTATTGATAGATGAATCTTAGGATCTCTGTATATTGAGAGAAAAAAAAATGAAATGTAAAATGAAGAATTTCATAACAAATTTAACGCATATCTTCCAATGATGATATATAAATACGTATACGTTGCTGTAATCAGACGAACGCTGCTACTGCATGGCACGTTGCCAGCCATAACGGTTTCAAATCATCCCCTTGGGAAATTCTGTGAGCTTCGCGCTGCCTTCTCTACGCGCAGCATATTACGCTACGTCGGAAACAGTGACGAATTTATCTAAAGGCGTATCAATCGATCGTCGATCACTTCGCACGTAGCAATCAGCGACAAGTTAATTCATGCGTGACTGACATATGCACATCGACGTATCAGCGAGTATACGTAATTAATTTCGTACGTATCGTCAGTGTAATGGCGCTAATGATGAACTGCATACAAAAAAAAGGATTCGTCCCTAGGCTAACGGTCAGTTTAATCTGTCGATCAACAAATTTCACTTTGCCATTGACTATACGGCGGCAACTTGTCGAGCAGCACTTGATTGTCCTGTCTCGGGAGTTCTCGTGAATTTTCGTGCAATTTAGATTCTTTGAAAATCCAACTATCAGTCATTTGGCTCAACACTGTACGTGTAGTCGTAAAATCAAATTTTTCCCAATTTTATGACGTTTTCTACTGGAAAATAGACAATTAAATATTCCCTTATAGGATGCATTGTCCACCTAGGTGTATAAGGATTAATATTTTGTAAAAAAAAAGTGTGCTAGGAATGGGTGAGTTTTAACACTAGATTTACGGACTGAGCCAATTTGACTCATTAAAAATTTGATTACTGTATATATATAAAATTTTAAAATTATTAAAAAAAATACGTGGGTTTTCAGTTAAGTAAATTGATTTGGAACTATTTTCTTTGCAAAAAACTTAAATTTTCTTGTATGAGTCAAATTGGCTCACTTCAGTAAAAATAGGTATACATATAAACAACATCCGTAAATCTAGTGTTAAATCATACTGGATATTAAATTTCGTATTAGCCTTGCGTAATCCTTCCGGGACCAACCCTCGTTATGAACTAAGCTTTATTTGTCGCAATATCCTGGTCAGCCTCGCGTGGAGCTTTTGATAAAAAGCTCGAAAGTTTTTGTTGTCCAGGGAACGCGAGTTGCCTTCTATTTCCCTCGGAGCAGGGGACTTCCTGGTGTTATCAATTTTAAGTTGATTCCTCCCTCTTCTCTGAAGCCACTAGCACACCCTACCGCAATCCGCCCTGACGTGGGGTTGAACGTTCCATCGTGGACTAGCATGAACATGAATTCCATTCGTGACTGTAGATAGTCGCGTTCTCGCTACCGAGCTGCAATGATAACGATTTTCCGCTTCGACGATATACTACTTGTACACATATTATATACTATGTTATACTTAGTGCACTTACTATACTTACGACACCTTCCTTTCCTTAGTAAATCTATTATATACTTGCTATACTCTATTATAACTACCATACCTATTACCTATACGTGTAATATCTACCCGACTGTGTTCTTCTTCTCTATAACCAGGTCATTCTAAAGTCACAGCTGACAAACGCAGCACGAACTTCTCGAATTCCATCGTCCGACTAAGCTAGGATTTGCTTACTGGCTCGCGATCTCCTTATACACGTTGGCACAATTAATCATCCTACCTACATTCCAGGTTTCTATTATTTATTCGGCTGGTATCGCTTATCGAGGACGTTAACATCCGTTTTGAAGTTTATTGTTTCCTTGTGATTTTTTTACTCACTTTGCTGACACCAGATGTCGCGTCGCTCGACTCCCAGGAGAAAATGGTTGATGGCTGACGAAGGACGTTACTCTCGTGTTAATCTCACTTTAATTATTGGTCTGCTCGAAATCACGTGAAATTTATAAATCTAATATTCTTTGGGGATTTCGTTTAATCAAGATACGGTGTCTGATAGGAGGAACGATAGTTTATACTGTCATAATAGTAATTATAAGAAAATAATTTATTCGGTAGGCGTAACATTTTGCATGATCTACTTTAAATCTGCTGCTAATGTTGTTAACGCTAGAACAACCAACGTGGTTTTTGGTATATTTAGGTATTCTATATACATTACGTCAAAAGTCAACATAAATTCCGTAAAAAGTAGCTAAATTATTTTGGTAATTTAAAGGAAGAAGTATGAAATATTATCGATTTTATGGTTTCGTTGTTTGATATTGACTTTCTGTTATTACACCGACATTTAATTTATTCATTATTTTATTTTCTTCTGTTTTTTCGAAAATTACTGTGCGAAAGTCAGGATGCAGGTAATGAGCTTTTTTTATTATTACTCGTAATTCTGATACATGTTAATACTATAATAAATACTATGGCGAGAACGGAAGGATCTCACCCTAGAACGCGGCAATTTCCAACGTTTTACTTGACATAGGACGTGTGTGACATAAATTTTATGTAAACATTTTATTTATACGCTGTATTCAATAGCTGTATGCATAATTATATATAGGCAGGAGGGAAAAACATTTTTCATGGAAGAGATGATTTACGATTTAATGATTTATTTTAATGATTAAAAATTTTATAAGAAACTGACTTTTACGGTTAATGTTTTCTATTATTTCATTTGTAGTAGACTTGTGTCATATACAGGTATTATCAGAATACATGAAAATTCTATACGAGTTATTGAACGAGTATCAAAGATCATGAAAATCGCGCTTTTTGGGTATCCGGTCTTAAACGTCAAGACCAGCAATTTACTTTCTTAAAAAATTTCCATAGTAGAAGGTGCTGTACATTAAAGGCTAAATTAAAAGTGACACGCAGACTCGGTTCGAATCTCAGGTCTCGAATGTTTCGCTGCACGCAACGTTACTTAACTTTCTATACCAATATCAACACCACATTGAAGTCTTTTTTGTACAAAGTTTGTCTAGATAGATAAATTCCTACGAGCCTAAACTGAGACCTAAACCTAGCAAAATAGCCCGGAGTTACAATAATATAATAAAGTAGTATGCGTTACTTTTTGTATTATAGAAATATCATCATATATCCCAGGACGTAAAATCCAATACTCCTAATACCTATAATAAATCTACCTATATTTTTAGAAAATCAATAAAAAGAGATAAGAAAAGCAAACTGTAATGAAACATATTGTCGGTCCGAAGTTCAATATCTTTTTGTTTTTATACGGTTCGGAAATAACATAATCCCTAACAAATCACAAGCAAGTTTCTATAAAATTATGGAAAAATATGCTGAAGTAGACAAATAAAATATATTTCAGTTTAAAACCGTGCACATACATACTGTGTAACAAAAATTATATACAGAGCTACATGGGACTTGTGAGAGACCATGTTTTCGATTCGTCAAAAAAAAACCACCCTAAAGTCATGAACCGACTATAGGAATATTAAAGTATTTCAGAGAATTCGAAATTTATACGGAACAATTCATACATGAACCAATTAAAAAAGCATCATATACATATTTCATATCCAAAATTTGAAAAGGGCATCAGTTCGTAAGAGATACACAGCTGATAATTCATTCATTATTTTAAATTGTTGTTCGACCTTATCGTCACTGAAATTGACAGCATTATATCTGGCTCTTCGGTAAGATGTCAATAGCCCTTGCGTGAACACGATGTCAATGTTCGGAAACCACACAAAAACCAACCCTCTGGTGAATAGAGATTAAGGTAATCCCACCTAACTGATGACGGTCGTTTCAAAGGTTTCAACAGATTAATTGCAGCATCGATCAGTAGCGTGTTCAAACATTCCTAAAGCTGCGTGCCATCTACGTTAATTCATCGCGGGGATCATATTTTGAACGGGTGGTTTCACGAAATCAGTGCTATTAAACGAAAACTGTACTGAACGTAAGTTATTCGACTGCGATTGTTGGGACGGATGGGAGGACCAAGTTACATGTTCATCGCGTATGACGCATTTCGTACTGAATGGCAGAGAATTGCATGGCAATGTTTAATACACTTTGAGTATCATGGCGAATAAACTTTTGCAAATGGGTCAGGTTGTAGGACATCTGAATGTCTATATGGTAAATGGTTGCTGTGGGAATAGCTTGAGAATTTTCATGCAGAAATGTTGTTCTTTATTCGTGCCAACTACTTATGAAAATAGATGAAACTACACTTCGAAGCTTTCAACTTTCTACCATGTGTGGAGGAGAAAGGGAGACAGCATTGTGTTATTGTGCGATATAATATTATATGTACACAGACGATTATTTGAGAAAGATATGAGTATAGTGCTTGAAAAGATTTTAAAAAAATGTTATGAATAACTTTTTTTAGTTTTACAGTTGAGTTGAGACGAGTCCACATAATTTATTTGCAAAATAACAATATCAATTTTCTAGTGGTAACTCGTGGTTTGACAGACCAGATAGGTATACATTTCGAATAGAAACAAAAAAAAAGTGTCACCAGTAAAGACTTAAGAATACTTCAATAATCAGATTTTATGTATGAGGGTTTTTGCATAGTGTATTATTTCTCGAGAGTAAGGTATTCAAAAATTAATATTGTATATGTATAGTATGATAGCCTAGAATAACTAGACAGCATAATTTGCTGTTATATTCAAAGCAAATAAGTTATATTGGTTTTTGAAAATTATACAAATTCACTATTTTTGTAATGGCTTCAAGTAATACAAGGTTTATTAATATTTCTTCGAAGTAATTATACGGGTTTTAGTCATATGCAAAACGACCACTAATCTCCAAGGATAAATGATGTACATATCAAAAGGATGAAAATTAGATTAAAGTCCATTTAATACTGCGTGCTTCTGTTATGTGAGGTATACCCACTGTGTATTTAACATGCATGGATTTTAAGTTGAACCGGTCTGCTGTATTCCAATTACGTGAACTCTCTGCAATGTTTCAAATTAGTATGTAAATAGTGCGGAAAGTGCCAAGTAGTGTTGAAAGTCCAGTTCAGAAGTTCACATGTACTATTTATTTAATACTATAATTCTCAACTGTGCTGTGTAAATGGGATCACTCTTATCGCCACTCATATAGATGTAGCCGAGTAATCAGTAAAAAAGACGTACGTAAGAAATGATAAGTGAAAAGATAAGATCGTCTTGAAAGCGAAGGCTAGAAAAAAATCATGTCGCGCAATGAAAATTTTCCAAAGGATCACGAAACTCAAGACGTTATGGCTGCCATTTGTGAGGATACTGTTGAGTGCCGGATATAAAAGTGACGTTTCACGTACGCCGTAGCAAATAAATACAGTTCTGGAGTAACTGTGAGCAAAAGTATTTCGCAATTTGAACTAACGACAAACTTTGTGAATACAGAGACGAAAATGTTTTTAAATTCAACACATCAAAGGCAACGGAAAGGACGTTATCGAGTAGTAAACTATTTTGTAATTTTGTATGATGAAAAATTAAAAAAAATGTTAATACTATAAAACAAAGTCATTTCACCTAGAAAAAACGTCGTTTTCTATTCTTTCTAAGACTTGAGACTTGAGAGAGTTGAGTGGGTTCTCTTTCGCGTATTTAAGTTGCTGCCACTTTAGGACAGAAAATAGAGAATTGGATGGTAATCAATTTTAACGTAGAACGGAAGGATCTATGTATCGTTTAAATATAATTTGAGTCCTAAGAAATGAGACATTTTTAAATTTTTTAATCATTCCACCAGCTGGTTTAGCAGCCAGTGGATGGGTGGATGTTTCGAGCAATCTTTTGCGTATTTCACTATTGCTATAGGTATAACCGTTGGCAAAGAACGTGAATCTTTCTATTTTTATCTCTAAAGGACTGAAAGACAGTACATTTTTTTAAAATCAGGTCAAAGTTTTCACGCAAATTATCCAGTAATCCTGTCTACAACTTTCTGCTATAGCATCTGCAAGACCTCGTTAAAAAATATGTTGACTCTCTAAGGGTTAAAAAAATCTCGAAATTCAAACGTCATTATTTAATTTATTACAAATCTATAGAATTTAATTTCAAATATTTCCAAGTTTGACACATTCCGGAAAAATTAAATTACCTTTCTTCAAGTTTTAACGATATTCAATTACACGAAAAAGCAGTATTCAGTATACTTTGAAGAACATTGCCAGCTCGCTCATTAACCTCGTCAAATACTTCTAGAGTGTACAGAGTTTAGTTCCAATTTATATCAATCTAACAAGGAAATTTTTTTACTATTTGTTTCTCCTTCTTTCAGCGTATTACGTCATGCTTTTATGGTCGTGGACGAATTTATCGCTATAGCCCGATAATTTGAGTTAGGTAATATTTTGTTTAAGGACAAAATTATGAATTCTTTGTTACATAAGTCCAATTGTTGATATTTTTAGCAAATTGATCAGGTATGAGTACTGATATTCCACTTGTTTTTGGTGGTGTGGGGGGGGGGGGGAACACATTTAGAAGCTTCATAAAATCGCAAATTTTTTTTTTATAAAACGTTAGTATAATATCCAAAAGATATGCTTTAAAAGTCTTAGACTGAAATTCAAAGCCGTTCTTATGTGGTACTTTGTGGCCGTGAGTTATCCGCACAGTGGCTCGGAGTGTGTTACGCTCGGTCGGCCCGAGGATTTCTCCGGCTTTGTTGTCTTCGGCCTTTTTCCGAAACCTTTGTACAGGTCAAGGGATTAAAACAAATGTTTAGAATTCAGCATATTATGATTTAGTAACGTATATGCAGTGGTGCAGAGCCACAGACACGCTCAGTATATCTCCGAATTTCGTTCGTGCTAAACATGTTTGCGAGCTCAAAATGCCAAAGAAAGAAAGTAAAGATAGTACGGAAACTGTTCCAAGTCCTCGGAAAAGAAGTTTTTAAGGGAAATCAGTTTATCGACGTAACAGAAAGTCCAAACCGAAGAGACACTGAAATTATTGATTTCTAACATGTGAAAACTTTAAACGCGTTTTTCGCAAAACTACATTTTCGAAATTGGCGTGTAAGATAACTCTGAAATTAATCCACCGATCCTAATGAAATTTGTTAAGCATTTCCTTAACATTATTCCCAGGGATTGAACGAAAAAAAAAACTTTAAAATAGTATAAAAAATAAATTTTCAATTGCAAATAATGCGAATTTTTCATGAAAAATTGGAATTTCAACTTCGGAAGCGTGCCATTTCACGAATTTCTTATATTTTTTAACCCAATTAGGCTCAATCTCAGCGTTTCTTTTGTCGTTAACTTTAAAATTAATGGAGGATTTTTCATTTTAGATCATTACAGCCGATGTTAGGCTGCACGTCACGCGACAACTTTTTTGACGAATTCTTTAATTCACCAAGCTTTATCTCCGCCATGTTGTGAAGAAGAGGAAAGAAAAAATGTTCTGTTATAGTAAAAAGTTATCATAAAATGATGTCAAAACTCCATAAATCACTCAATTTCAGGCTTTCTAAATATATTATTCTCCTTATCTCTATAAGAGGAATCAACTCCATCGAAACTATACCCCGAGGCAGAGACTGTTTTGAAATTTATGTTATTTCATAAAAGATTTCTCAAGTCGTTTCCATAATAACGAAAAGACTCCGGCCGAATTGAAACTAGGCATCCCTAATAAGCTAGGACCTAGCGTGGCGCGCACAAGGACGTCCAACCACTAAATTAATCGCGTTTGGCTCTTTCCCTACCACGGCAGCTTATCGAGTCCCGAATTAGATGCTCGCTAGTACGCTACAATAACCTTAGGTCAGTTCAGACAGTTCCTTGTTGTAGTCACAGTTTTTTCATTGTTTCTCATCAATATCCAGGGGAGAATTTATGAGTTCATTTGCTATTAATATAATGGTCCGTGAAAAATTTTATCCCATTCAACGATGTGCCTAACTGGTAAATAATTTGGCAATACTCAGGCATAACGATTAAATTCGTGTTTATTAAGCACATGGTCCAATGGTAGAAGTCAACAATCAGGCTTAATAAAAAATTTTAATATGACATTTGGTATAAATATTGAAAAATCAACATTTTTTTCTAAATCTTAACAAATATGTTTACGAATACTCTGTAAAATTATGTTTGCAACAGTCAGTCTATCATATATTGATTAAGACTCATAAGCAATATAGGAGTAATATTTTCAGAGGAATTCTGCAAAATGTATGATATTTATATACGTATAAAAATAATGTTAATTATCGCGTCTAACAGGAGCAACAAGTACAAATTGAGCTGATGGCTCAGTGGGTATTGTGTTACACTCCTCAATTTGAGCATCGCGAAAATCACAGGTTCAAATTCCGTTCACAGCAGCACAGATGATAGTTATCCCCTATACACCTAATATTAAGATGTTATGTTTATTTTACAATTTGGCCATTAAGTCAATTATATATTTCATATTTTTATTTAATGAATATCAAAAGAGTTTAAACAAGTTTCTGTATTAATCATACATGTCCGCATGGGTAGTAAGGAAATGACCCGGCAAACTGTCCGTGACCTACACAGTCTGACTTAACTAGTAGTCCGACAGGGCATCCGTTACGTTTTTTGTTGAGCGCTGAGTAGTTTTGCTAGTTAGCGCCTAGACAGAAGTAGATAAAACTACGTTGTACCCGGTTAGGACCTATATACAATTTCCAATAGGGTTCTACCTTTAATATTTTTTTTTAATTACCTAAGTGACGTTTGCCTGTCGTATTTTTGGAAAAAGATCGGTTATTTATAATCGTCCTGTTTTCAGCAGCCACCGAAAATAATGTCTTCTCCATCATATGGGTGCTTATTTTATTACTTTTTTATTCCTCTCAGAGTCCCTCGCTCAAATTTGGACATTGCTCCATGCCTATCACAGCCCTTTTTTTTAACACCCATGTTATGTCTCCCCATTTTAGTCCGTTAACGTTCCGCTTCTTTGTTTCTTTAACGAAAACCCTTAATATAGATATGCCACTTCGCAAGACGAGAAAGGTCTAAAGAAGTGCACCCTCATCCGCGCATGTATCGATTCTACGCGGCTCTTGGATAATAGTACAAAAAAAAATGTATATCCCACCGCAACAAAAACAACGAAGTTTCTTGCTACGGAGAACGGTTAATATCGTGTTGGCAACTCTTCATGCGTGGCTTTCCGTGTAGTGAGCACTGAACCAGGCAGGCTTTTCTTTTTATCTCTTGTGCTTTGTTCGCGACCGGTATACGTAGATGTTTTGCGAACCTTGTCATATACGACTTGGAACATATGCTAGATTGGCATAATAAGGGAGAAGGGCGCAATTGAAAGGACCTTCCTTAATTTATTATGTTGTGCGGGAAAAATTGAGGTGAAGATTTAATAATGAAGGGTCTCTTGTTTGAAATAGCCTATATTTAGGCGGAATATTTTGTGTAGAAATTACCTAGGGGTCGTCCGATCTTGGAAACGGCATCGTGCAGGTGAAATCTTGGAAACCTTGAATTTGTAAATCTAGTCCGGCACTAGTTAGGACTTGAGTGAGTTGGCTATTCTGTTAAAATCATAACTTTTCCTAAGGAAATCCTTGTAAGGGCTCAATTTGGTCCCAATTCTGATATCTCGGAAGTAAACAATGATGTTCGAGGCTCCATTTCTTGGATAGAGCCTGATCACACGCAGTCAGAGCATCCTCAGTGGTGAGGCTGTACCAAGTCTGGGACTGGCTCTAGGACTGTAAAAAATTAGTGGTGTAAAACTATTTCGTGTGAATGGCTAAAAACTTCAATGTTAATAATAACACTATTAAAGATTCAAATTTGCATTAATAATGGTGTTGAAGTTTTATCTCTGTTATTCATTCCGAAGTAACGATATTTAGTAGTTTTGGCTCTACTAGAATACCATTTAGTGCACAAAGTGGACAAGCTCTGGTTAGGTTATTCCCTTTTTTTAATTTGGAAGTATGACTGTCTCTATGTAAAAATTAAACTGGCTAGTGCGCTAATTTAACAGCTCCCTCTCGGAGCTCTTATTCCATTTCTACGCGAAATATTCCTTCATTTTCAACATATATGAATTTACTTTCGTTTGCTTATGAGTTAAAAAAATCTCATTTCCTTTTACAGGATCGAATGACAACCTGAAGGATTGATCAGTCAAAACACCATGAGGATCTTGCTGCTTCTGGTGGCTCTGGTCTTTGAGATGCATCTCTTTTTCACTGGTGAGTTATCATATAGCTTTTTCAGGTTATCAACACCCTTCAATGACTTAACTTCACCGTGTTCAATCTGAGGAAACTTGGTATGTTAATGTGTTAAAATCGTCTATTAACCAACGAACAAAAAAATCGTCATTAACGGAAGCTTTTCCGTTCATGAAACGTGGCAAGCTTTTCACACCAACGGACTTTGGTATATACGTACCAAATTATTCACGTGCTCCAGCAGAAAATACTTAATTCGCTTAACCGGCTTAGAGCTGTCAACCAATTTCTGATATCGTGTTTCCTGAAAGTACATTTATTTTCATCTTATTAACGCGAACCGAACCTTTCAGCGTTTCCCTATTATCTCCAGATCGTGTCACTAGGTTGCATGTACAAATATTCTTCATATTAGCATTTTATATTACATTCGTTCTGGGATATCACAACATTGTGTAAAAATATTCCTCGATAGAGGGTTCCAAATTTTTTCTCCGAAAAAACGAGCGGAGTACAGTCGTATGGAATAAGTATTCGAGTAAACATCACTGCCGAGAACCATACTAAATTTATACAGATTGAGTACATTTTTATATAGGTACGTGCACGTGCACGAATAATCTGTGCAAAAATCGGTAACTTCTAGAAATTACCTTATACGATAGATAAGTCCAATTAAAATGATGCTATAGGGGATATGATCTGCAATACTCATAATAGAAATGATGAACTTAATTTAAAAAAATCAATCAAGTACTTGTAAGCTTGCTTAACACTCTAGTGAGACGAAAAATATAATATTTGATAGAGATCAAAGAGTGAAAGATTACGTGAAAGTAATCTGAAATGCTTTTGATACTTTAACATTTGTACTAAGAATAATTCCCATATAAGATTTGCCGACGGTGGAAAAACTATCTAGATTCATGAAGGTACCAATGGCCAGTAATTTGTTATGTAATAACCATCTTTTAGTAGCAATTCGCAGGCAACACGACACTTCGGGCGCAGGCTCGGCCTACTTTGGACTAGCATTTGCCAGTTTTGGTCATGCGGTGGCCGAGGCTTGACCAGACGTACCGTATTTCCTGGGTCACTGTAGGATAGCAGTGTGAGAATCTTAAATTTTTTGTATCAAATTGCTATAGACTGCCTAGATATTCGCAGAGAAAATAATGTAGTGTGTTTACAGATTTATACATCTCTATTATTTTTTCTTTTAAATTAAAGGTATCAATACCAAATTATTTATCAATATTGAGGTCTGGTTCTTTTCTGTCATCAGTTGTTCGTTGTTTTAACCAAAAGGCGACTATAAGGGCGAGTTCGACTAGGTTTAATTAGCTAAAAGCTTGTCAAATATTGTTGCCAAGTGCTAGAAAACGGTTGGAAAGGTTTTCTCGCTTCTAGCGTCATCGCTCCGTGTACGTGTGTAGATGTAGAATAATTGAGCAGCAATCAAGTTTTATAGGATGGGGAACTGTTTGAATTGTTAAATTTAATTGTCGAAAGCAGATTTGAAGGGCTTCTTGGCAAAATAAAAGTCGTTGGTCACACTCAACAGCTGAAAATACTGCTTGACAAGCTGTTAGTTCATCTGATTTGCCAGTACTCGTTCTAAAAGTACAGTATTAATACGATTAAAAAAAATGTTTTTTCTTTCTTTTTACTGATGGGAAGATTTAAACCAAATCCGGGGGAAAAAAATTCATACAGTTGTTATCCTAAAATGGAGTTATCGAGCCTATTTTATTCCGTTTTTAGCTGATTGCATCCTCTTCTTTGAAAATGTACATTGTACCGTTTTTGTCTCAATACTGGGGTATTTATCTTTCTTTATCTGCTCCATTCCTGGAATAATATTCCGTTGGGGTAGGAGAACATCAGCTTTAAATTTCAATTTAGAATTTTTTTTATATTATACTGAGCAGTTCAATAAATAAAATTCTTAATTAATAAATGAAGCTATTATTATTATTACCAATTATCATTATCAAAAGAGATTACCTTTTGGCAGACTACAAAACGTCTGCTTTTCTGCTGTTAGTTGAAAATTGCGGATAAAACCAAATCGAAGTTTTAAATGAAATAGGACAAAAACAGAAATATTATAGGACAAAATTTAGTATATTTAATGAAGGACAAGAATCGTTAAAAATTTTCTGATCCGGGATTATATACATTATTATGTATATAATCTATAATATGACAATATTTAGTGATTTTAACAACGATTTCCATTCATTGGGGGAGTTTCTCGAGGTGTTCATTGGCTGATGGATGTGTACCCCCTATGCTTAGAATTAAAAAATTTTAAGAGCTATTATCTGGATATAAGTTATGGCCGTAGGCGAGCGATTAAGTGAAAAAGATTCGAAGTGTTAACGAACCGAATGAAATTCAGTGATCAGTATTCTATAAATTATATTGTTATATCCTTATTTAGAACTACGTTCGTTTTAATGTTCCCGTACGCTGAGCAAAGCAAAAAAAAGTAAAAATCACAATACACTGTATGAAATAATATTTCCTATGCACTACGTTTTCATGTTTCTGAGGAAAACTTTCAACTTTCTTCTTTAGAATTTTCTATAGCATTGTAACTTTGAACCCATATATTTTTATTTCTTCAACTTGCATCTAGGCAGTCCACATTATCGATCCAGAACTATTTAATGAGTATTTCTTTACTACTCTCCTTCCATTAATCTAAATGAATGTCAAGACCTTATTGCTGTAATTTCTACACTTAACGGAACAAATTGATGATGCTATAAGTAATATCTCATTTATTTTCTTTCACATTTATCGATAGCGATAAGAGCTTTTTTGTGTAATTTCCTTACAAACAGTGCTATTAAGGGAAGAAGAACCATTTTACGTTGTATTCTCAAATTCTAACCCCCACGAAAAAGTAATATATTTTATAAATATATTTTTTATTATATTCCACGGATATGACTTTTTCGTTATATTTTTTTTTTCGTTTTATACTTTATCCACTTCACATATAAAAAATTACTCTGTTGTCCAGGAATTTCTGTGCCGAAAATTGGAGCGATTTTTTTTGAACTCCTGACGCTACTAATTAAAGAAGGTGTTTCGATAAGTATAAAGTCAAGTAACTTCAACGTAAAAATTAAATATATTGCGTATTGATACAAGATCGTGAAAATAGCAAGGGTAGGTGTTGTGGGTTTTTGAGTTAGAGCCTCACTGGTCCTTCTGTCTTACAATTAAACAAAAATGGAAAAGAGTCTGGATATGGATGGGAAGCAAACTAAAGGACTGGAGATGGAGACATATTAATTAGTGGGCGTTAATTGTAAAATTCAGGAAAGTGGATATAGCGCACATGGGGAAGGGTATTACGAAAGGAGTACCTGCAGATCGTCAATGTGCTGAATTTCAGGAATTGACTCTCGAAGAACCTAAGGGATGACGGACATAGGGAACGGAGAGACAGTGGGTGAAAGGAATAGCCGCAGGAAAGCCTGGGATGTAACATCTGTGGTACCTCATTTCTTATGATGGCTGCTTTTTTAAATTCGAAGCTCAATATTTTTTATATATATTGCACTAATACTTTCTTTCAGACTTTCAATGTCATTTAATTGAAGTTTTTCAGAAGCAATACCAATATTTTGACGTATTATATATATATGTCTCAATATCGGAACTAAATTATTTATTACCCTTCGAAACACCGTTAAAGATATTGGATGTATTTATTCATCAGCATCCATTCGGATACCAATATCGAGAATCTGTTTTACCAAAGTCCATCTTAATTCGACGTCTGCTGCTAATATAATGATTTACTTGTCCTTTCGGCAGCTCATTAATAGTCTGTAGACGGACGATTGGATCTATTTTGAATTTGGATCTCTGATTCTCTTGTTGGATTTCTCGAACTCCATTCGCTCTCTTGATATACATCAAAGATATTCTATTTTGGGTATATCTATACCTCCCGTGTTCTCATGCATATTTATCGGTATATTCACTCAAATCAATCGAACTATCGATCGTATAGTGTTTACTTAGTATACCCAATACTATATTAAACATTTGTCAATATATCCTTCAGATAGTCCATCAGGATAGTATATATATAGATATATATACATTCGAAGCGGATCCTATGTGAGCATGTTGCGTAGGAGATGTTATTGTTACCCTTAGCCTATACGCTGTTGGGCTTTCGTAAATTCAGTCTGTAACTAGTTCCTATACCGAGCGATTTTGAATAGTTCCATGAGACCAAATCGGAATCAGCCTGTACTGACAGTAACACGTGTAACTCGCTGGATTCATCAATTGCGTCAGTGAATATTCCAATAATTTCTTTTTCTACCTTTACCCATCCCTATTGTAGGGATAGAAATATGGCGAGTATTGCGAAGCATAAGTATCGCTACGCAGGTTATGTTTATATCTGCGGACGTACGCGATTGACGATAAGCCGACGAAGTGAACGTCAAGTACAGAAAAATGGACTAAGTGTCAAGCTGAATGCGATATACGTATAACGGTACGCAACCGAGTGCAGACACCCTTCACGTAATTGCGTTAATAAAGATCTTTCGTTAACACTATCGCCTCGGACGTTCCTCGTTCGGTGATCGCAATAAAATAAATTAATGATTAATAACGGCTATGAGTATTCGTTATAAGTATTCGCGAATTCAAAATGCATATAATTCAGCCTACGAGACGCCATTATAAATTCTTACTAATTTTTCTCTCTTCTCAGAGTCGATATATTTTCGAGTGGTGTTAAAATTTTTTATTAACATTCAATTCTCGAGGGGTATGCATTTGCACAGTTGTTAATATTCCAGAAGTACACTGAAAAGTTTGCATTAATCGTCTCTAACGCACTATTCGACATACTGATGGCTAATCAAATTTTAGCAGTATGATTAGCCAAAAGCTTCAATTCATACGCGAATACCTATTCACGAGCACACGTGGATATTATCGTGCAGTATATTTGAATTGCACTTCCGTTGCGAGCATGCAATACACTTTGCGTCATTGGTACTCATTGTCTGCAGCAACAGTGCAGTTACAATTGTCTCATTTTTCTATTCTGTGACGTTATTATTCCTTTGCAGCATACATATACCCTCCACATATCTATAGCTGCCACCTCGTGAGTTTTTATGGGCTTACACCTATGAGAGTAACATCGTTTCTAGGATCTTGTTCATCTTTGATATTTCTTCTTCTCCTATTTATTTCACATTTCTATTGGATCAATTTTCAACTTGTGTTGAGTTCAATAGTATTCACTTCAATTTTCTTTTTTTATGCTTCTTATAAATATATTTTATCAGTGTTGTGTCTACTACTTTATTTCGTTCTTTGAACGAATGGCGCAATACATTCGGGATTCTTGAAGGATGCATGGTAAATTTTATAATGGATCGTTAATATATATTTATTTTTCGGTCTAATTATCCCTGGACCGATACATCTGAATCGAATAAGCTCTGTCGGTTTCTGGACTTTTTGGATTTCCAATATCATCTTGGTGCTAAAGAACATGGTGTTCTGTATAGGCATACCTAGGCCTTATAATTTAATAAATTGAATAAATTTAAATTCCGTGTGTTATATTCAATTTTACTGTGGAGTGCACTTTACTTTTCATACCTTTGAAGTCAACCACAAAAAACATTAACATTGTGAAACGCAGTAAAAATTACAAGTAACAATATACAGGGTGTCCCAAAATTACTTTTACACCCGAAAGTGGGTGATGGCTGGGGGTCCCCCGAGTACCCTCCCGCAAACCGTTTGCCAAAATTC
>JAYRCB010000112.1:249743-292450 GCA_036026315.1 Trachelus stipa
GTATCGAACGTGTCGTGAATTCACGTCCCCGAGTAGTTTCAATATCGGCGGTTATCATAGAACGGATAGCTGTATCGTGAAGGCACCTAGTTGTCTCGAGCCCTGTAAGTCACAGAAGTAAAGCTTAGTGTAGGAAGGATTATTCCTCTTTGTTTCTTTGTGTTATTTTTGTCTTAGCGTATTTCGTTCGCGTGTCCCGTATAGAGGACCTCGTTTCGCGCGATATAGTATTCTTATCTATTTCAATTTCGTTCTCTATCGTATACTTGTTATTTCATTTGTTAAATTTCATTTTATAAGTCCCTGAATAAAAGGGCCCATTGTTACTGTTATTACATATCTCGTGGTCTCTCAATCTACTTTCTTTCACCATCTGTGCATTCCCTGCCCCTCTACCATCTCTTTCAGTTTCTTTCCTCCTAGCCGGAGTCCTCTTAATTTTCTCGGGAGTCTCGCTTGTCTCGCGACGCCATGTTGCGTCTGGCGCCCATTTGGTCTTTGTTCTAACCAAGATTGTTGCATTGCATTCTCCCGAGGAAATATTAGAGTATCGTCCCGTTCCCTCCTTATTTGTGGCGCGATCGGGTTGCCTTGCTACGAGGTGGCTCGAGGAAAAATAACGTCACAACTCACAACGGCAAGTCCATATGTTTTTTTTTTCTAAGAAAAATTAAATCTTGAAACACGTGGCATTGAAATTCTAATCTAACCTAACCTAACGAAACCATTTCTTAGCCCATCACAACTGCGAGTGCCTAGCATGAATTTTTTTTCGGAAAATTCGGTGTGAGTGCCGCTTTATGGTCCTAACAGTATGCCTTACGTAGCAAGATGCTATAAGGCCCGTCCTTACAAACACCAAGTGTCCTCATAACTGCCAATGCTTAAGACAAAAAGTCCTGAGAACTACCTTTTTTAAAAAATATGTGTATATATATGGTAGGGTGAAGATCGCCGTAAAATCAAAAAGTACACAATTTCTTATGGAAAAATAAATCAAAATTGCAGAATAAATTTTTTCTCTACGAGGTTTCATTTTTAGAAAAATAGACTTCAAATATTAGTAAGGTATACACATGCGCCTGACTAATGATCGACTTACGGAGCTACAGACCATTATTTCCTACCGTATCTGTATACAATAATATCATAACAAGATTTTAAATAAATTAACGCATATTCCAATATCGAAAATAATTTATTTTGTTAATTTACGAATTGTTGAAAATATCGACACCATTCCTGTATACAAAGTTATGTAATGTTTGCACATTAACTTTTATTCAAATGGATATAAATATAGTTTTAACATGAATTATCCGAGGAATCGGAATGTAATTTTTCGTCAACGTCAAGGAACATAACCATATAATACGATAACGATGCTATACATCAATAAAATGCAATTAATTTTTCAATTAAAAATAGATTAAAATGAGTTTCCAGACACATAAATCATTGATTCCACACATATACATACAACACAAATTTTAAGACTATGAATATAAATTAGCCGACCATTGTGTTTAAACAAGAAAAGAAAATAGATCATGCGCGATTAAAACCGATTTCAGCCTATTCGTTATAATATGTTAAAATTTTACTTTTCTCACTCCTGATTTTCATATGGAAGAATTTGATATGGCGTGGTGTTGTCCACTAATTTTCTCTTTCCTTTGTTCGAATCGTCATCACGAGGCCTTTGCAATTCATGGGAGTATGTTCACCACGTTGAGTGTCATCCACGTAGACACGTGGCGAGTATGTCGAAACCGTGTGATATTTGCTATAAGGCGGCTGCTCCTTGTTTCAAAGTTTATAGTTATTGTCGCTAGTACTTTTATGTCTGTATAGAGATAAATTAATCCAAGAACGAAGATAACAATTAATAGAGGAATATATGGTGCTAAAGTATAATTGAAATTTGAAAATACCTGTATAGAGGATTAGGCCCTACGCCAGCGCGTGTATCCTGTCAGTCGTCCAGAGCGAAAAAGGAACGATCGACAGGTGAATTGTCTGAATATCGGATTTTACATAGTAGTAGGGATAATCTCTCGCTTTGCCAGACATCTATTTAAGAATCGCACAACTAAGATGTTCTATCGGTATGGTAACCATTACAGTTATGTTGATTAAATCAATGAATCATGGACTGTATCTAGCATGGCCTGAACCTTCAATTTTCAAAACCTCTGGATGACGTGATATTATATAAAAACACCAAAGAAAACAGTCTTTTAGGTGATTTTCCTTAAGTCGAGTGCACGCGTACCCGAATAATTTTTAGTAAATTTTAAAAAAAATGCAGCCTCATAGAGAAAAAATGTACTCTGCAATTTCAATTTACCTTTTCATATGAAACAGCTCCTTTCCAGTTGTACCATCTATTTCGGCGCACCCTGTATATTCAGTTAAAGCAATGAAGACAGCAAGCGTAGTTTCAGCAATAATGGTTTACTTACCAGGACGCAACCAAAATGTAACTTCGTCGAGACGTGCACAATTTACTCTTACATATCTTTAAGCCCAGAAGGACATATTTAATTAATATTTTATGCCATGTTACTCTGTCTCATTACGTCCTATCTTCGTGACCCGACTACCAAACGAAAAGAAGAAAGTGTCCGATGTTCAAATAATAATCTGGAAAAGTCCAAGATCACTTACAATCACTATACCTTCTGAAAAAAACACATTCAGATCCAACTCGAGCATGGCGGCATCCTGTCGGCGAAACTGTTCGTTAAATAATACCTTCCAATTTTAGTAAAGTTAATCCCAAGGGATCATATCGTATTACCCTTCCAAGCTTAAGCGAAAACCCTGGTCGGTGATGGTGGCGTCTGAGCGCTGGACGTTGGCGGAACCAGAGAATTCCAGAAGATCCTCACAGATTACGTACGTGATTGTACGAGAGTGGCGTCACCTAGCCATTGTTCTAACGGTAATATACGAGCAGGCATAATCCTCAAATTACGTTCCCGCAACGCGGTGCTTCCGTCCGTCAGAACGTCCGCTGGTTCGTTCGATGGTCCGCTGGTCTGTCCGTCCGTCCGTCCGTCCGTACGATAATAGTTTCCTGCATAATAGTTTACTAATGATCCCTCCATTATCGTACATCGTACACCAATGGATTTACGGTGTTCAGGATCCGTGGTGCTATGTGATCGATGCATAGTTAGTGTCGTTTCCGCGGCTGCTACTCGTTTCCAACGTAACGCTATGCTCATAATATCATTTGGCAGCACCCAACTCCATTACGTATTAATGATCTCTCCTCGGAGTGCCAATTTGATATAAAAAGTCCTCGAGAGTAACCATGGATACTGTGCGAATATGACAAAACTCATTTCTCGGCAAGAGTACAGAAAATTTTAATCTCTATTTGGCACATTGATCATTCATTTAGATGCTGTCGCTCTGTCTCGACAACATAATGAAGACCTTAAACTATGGCTATTTTTACGATAAAAATATTCAAACATTTTGAAAAAGCTCATTAGGCAATTCCATATAAGCCATACGCTAAACTTCCAAATCGTTTCACATGGTTTACGTCACTACTTTTCCTATTGACGTTACAGCCGTTCTATATCTGTATCTTCAACTTTAATACTTACTAACTCTGTCTCCTACCGTCTGTCTATATGTTCGGGGTAATCTCTGAAAGTACTAGACCAATTTTCATGAAACTTCATCTAATGGGATCCTGGCTGTGTTATATAGCATCATGACAAGTAACCAGAAAGACTGAGCAAGAATAAACAATATGAGACAAGTCGGAGAAAGTTGCTCACCCCTTTAAAAAATTATAATATAATAAAACCTGAGAGTAACGGAAACAAAAATATAACCATGCGTCGAGTTTCAGTTCCGAGCGAAACCGGGTGACACGGCTATTGAAAAATGAGATCCTTTGACTGGAAAACTAGTATACCAATTTCTATTAATAATTTGTTATGCGCGTCGTCATTTTTTGAGGTAGGGTTCTAGCTATCAAGTATTACGGTACGTTAATACACACTTGACAAACGTCAAAGGGCTGAGCAGATAGATAGCAATGTAAGCGCTCCGTACGTCACGAGGTAGTAGATATAAGCGACCCGCAGCCGGTGTATCCGCAGGCGGTTGACGAGATAGAATATTCACCAGTATATTACCTATTAACTTCTAAATCCTTGTGACCGAGCTGGACAAAATTTTGGATAGTTACTGTCCTGGACCATGATATCTGGACACCCTACCCTTTCTTCCTGATACGGGGTAGTATAGCTTTGCATACATATATATTTGAATAAATAGTGAGTAATTGGTAGAAAGACAAAATTTGTGTGAAAGACAGGGAGAGACAGAACACAGTTAATTCAGAGACAAAGTCACGTCACGTGTGAAGGATTGTAAGTATAAAGGAAGTTGGAGAAGAAGCTGCATCGAGGATCCTCACTTACCGTCAGCAACTGCAGGGCTGCAATACTGCAAGCATGCGAGTCCTGAAGTTGTGTGGAAGCTTTATGGGCGGTGATGGGCAAGGGGCGGTGGATGCAGTAGTGGATACGAAAGGATGGGTTAGGGGGTAGGCAAGAAGTAGTAACTTTGAAACTACGCGACTAGCATTTACAACCTCACCCTTTATTCCCCCCTCGTAAACGTAGGAATCGTGTTAGATGGTTAGGGGGCTGGCTGGCTATTTGGCTGACGGGCTGGCTGACTAGCTGGCCTCACGTACTTTCTAGTAGACACACGCGTGAGGGGTCGTTAGCTCAGTTGCGATTCTCTCGAGCTTTTGAGCATCCCAAGCTGGTATACTGAACGTAGGGATACTGAAATCGTCGTCAATGGTTGAAGTTGCTAAAGTATGGTTTAATTATAGTAGAAGCTTGCGTGGCGCTTAATTCACGTACGACATAAAATTTGTGTATATACACAGGTATGTCTATCATCGTGTTGGCTTAGGTACGGGTCAAAAATTTCTGGGATAAATATAACTTATCGAAGGTAAAGTGTTAAGTAATGTAATAACTTGTAACATAAAATTTAAAGGTTACTTGACGCTCAAATAAAAGCAGGACTTCTTTGGACGTTAGATAAGTTATGCTTCTCAAAGGTAATTTTTTTTATTTAGGGATGAGATCGATGTTACCCCATGTCGGTACAAAATTTTATGATAATTAGAATAAAAATGATTCTTGGGGTCTCTGTGTACTTTGTGTCGATTCTACCTTATCAACGGTGGTAGATTCTACCGTTAAAGGCTAAAGAAAACAGGGAGCAACTGCATCGATCGTAGTTTAGCCTGTTCTATTCTCATTAAGCATTTTATAGGGTATCAAGCTTGTATGATAATATACCGATGATTTCGTTATTTGCCTCTAATGGTCGTACAGTTTTCAACTTCAGTTTATATGGTTTGGTATTACCATTGACTGAAGAGGTAAATGGACTAGGCATCTTATGGTATATGGTGATACGCGAACCTGGTCGTAGCAGACACTTACAGATGGATTTTACCTATTGTAATGGTGGATAAATATATATTCTATATTCATGCTCAAATTCGTTAATTAAATTATGGATCAAATTGTTGTTGAAGTCGTCGGTACCTTTTATTTTATATAACATAAAATTTTTGGATTTCTCTTTATGGATAATAATATTGTCCCTGAATGGCAAGCTGAATTCAGAAAAAAAAATTTGTTTAGAAAATACTGTGGGACTTTGATAAATCGAATTTCTACAAGTCAAAAATGTCTATAAGACTATGAATTTTCGAATTTTCTAATTCTTGGCTTCTATAACTTGAAAACCCCGAGAGATCAAAACTACGATAACTCTAAGCATATTTGGTTACTCTTGAGATTCGAGTTATCAAAGTTCCACTCAATGAACACAGTTGCTCAATTGCATATTACAAGATTTAAGGGAAAGTTATATGCTGCCTTCTTAAATTTCCAAAGGGCATTTCCTTCTGTCGACCATGACCTACGTTGGGAAAAGTTAATTCGTCTGCGTGGAAACATAACATATTAAATATTGTTTTTAATTTATATGCACGTGCAAGTCTGAAGATAAAAAATACTAATTTGGTTTCTCAGATTATTGAAATGAAAAAAAAGTGTTCTGCAAAGCAATAAAAAAAAAAGCAAAGCAATTCTTTCTTTTCTTCTGTTCACACTTTTTATATCAGACCTAGAGGAATTTATGCTTAGCTAAGGTCTTAGAGAAGTAAGAGTTATACATACTAAAGAGATTCTCTTATTAGCTTATGTAAACGATGTCATTTTATTAGCAGACTCCGATATTGCAATGATCAAATGATCTGTGTTTACCAATGTTGCAGTTTAATAAAATGACAAGTGCATTCAAAGAAGACAAATATCCTCTTATTTCAAAAGGGTGGCCACGTTCATAAAAAGAGACATACTTAATTCATGTATGGTGCGGAAGAAATAAAATATGCTAGCCAATATGATTATTAATGATTAAGATTTTCCCAATCAGTTACATTCGATAACGTTATCAAGCAACTTGTAAATAAGGCAAAAGTTACATCTACTTCTACAAAGTCTCTTATATTAAAGTTGAAAGTAAACTCTTGGCATGATTTTCAAAAAGTATTTAATACTCCAGTTAACTCTGTACCATTATTTTCTTCTCCAGTGTAAGCCTTCAGGCATTTAAACGAATTATAAAAACTTCAATTAAATTTCTACAAAAGATTACTAAATTTTCCCAGAAACATACCTGACTATGCCATAAGATTAGAATGGACTTCATATAGCATACTATATATTTAAAGCGATAATTAACTGTATTTGTTAAATACCCAAACTTTGTTTTTGAAGCAATGTTCTATAATACTATCAAACGAAGTTCTTCTTAAATATGACCAGGTAGCTCAGATCAAGAAATCTCCTTTCGAGCCAATAAACGAGTTTGAAGTCTGGAATGACCTAGATTTCGAGTGTTAGACAAGGAAGAAAGATTGTCTGTGCAACTCTTTGAAAGAATATCTAAATAATCTTGATCTCATAAAATGTGCACAACTTTGTTCGTTGGCAATGTATCTAGAAGATAAAATAGACCCAGATATTCAAAATGATCTAAAATTTGGATTTCCGCTGGGTCTTTCTTCCAGAATTATAGCTCAAATAAGATTGATGAACGAATATTTCAGCAGAATCATTCTAAGATCTAAGTTTTATAATTTACACTTAAGCATTTATTGTTATTACTCCGTGAAGCGGAATTATTAATTACATAAATTGATAGAATAAAAAAATTTACAATAAACAGAATAAACACTGGACTACTATATAAAGAGAATAACAATTTACATGTTTTTGTAATTCTTGAAAGCAAAAAATTTTTATTAAAAAAATTATGCCATTTAGCGCCGTTTTTATTGAAGAACAGCAGTAGCGCGTGATAACTCGTGGAAGTCAAATAAATACTGTAACTCCTATAGTAACATTTCGAAAAAATGAAACCATAAACTTGTATATATTTTTTATATGTATATCACAATTACGAAGCACGGGTATACGGACATGTCTAGTCTATTTATATTCAGTCAATTATAATACTTCAAAAACCATAATTAGCCTCGTACCATAACTTTATCTAAGATTTTTTTTTATATTAGATTCGCTATTTGAATTTCAGTAATAAAATATTTTTAAGTCACGTTTATCAAATGGTGAAAACTTCTAAGATCTTTCTGTACTACGATATAGTTAATAATGTTCAAGATTGGTTCAATAACGATAAATCGTAATGCAAAGCTATGAGTAGTGCACTACTTAGTGCACGCACTATTCCATGGAATCCAAATCCGTAATGGATATGGAGCTGGTTATACGTTACAACACTCCATTATTTTTTAAAGGTTGCATAACTTTGCGAATATGCCGTAACTGTGCACATTTTTACGTTCCTATAATGTTACAGCTGTACATAAATTACCATATTTATATATTAAGAGCATACACACTCCGCTCTTCCAAACAACAAATACTTGAGAGTCAAATGAGAAATTGACGCAGAGGCTGGCGATCAGCAGTATTGTATAAATAGCCAAACCAAAGATTTAATTAAAATTTTCTCAGCAAAAAAAGTTTTTCCGCAATGTGACTCAAAATCATTGGCGGATCTTATCTAGCGGGTTCAAAATCCTCTTTCACTTAAGAGGGGAAAATGTATTTTATTGCAGGCATATTGAAAGGATGGTCCGCAGTGCTTCCCTTATATTTCCACCCTACCCGTTTTACCAGTTCTCGAGATTTTCGCACCCTCGCGATCTAATTCTAGATTAAAGAAACCTTGCAAGAATTCTCATTCACTCGTGTAAAAGTCGAAATGATTACCACCTGCCAATGTACACGGAGGAGTTGAGAAGCTTTGAAAAATTCATACGGAAAATTTAGCATCCCGTTTAATTCCGTTCCACTTCGTTAAAAATATTCGTCCATCGAGTCATGGTAAATTCTATAAACGGATGAGTTCTTGTTACGCAATCAATTGAATCATTTTGTGAAGTCGTATGAGGATTGGTTATTTGAGCCTCTAGGTGACCATAAAAAACGTATTAATATTCATGGTTATCGATGAACCCCGAAACTGTTGGTACTTTGAAACAAGCGTTCACTCCATATGCAGTAACGTCCTAAAAGATTATTCGTTAAAAGGATAACAGAGACCTGGTGGCCGACCGTGCTAGAAGCTTTGGTCTGTCATCTCTTCTCTGAAAGATTAGCCTCTGCGATTAGCTTCGGTTTACTGCTAATGTTGCCTGGCGCGTTTAGCAGCATGAACGATCGGTCGAATATGTGGCATTGGATTGACGTCGATGTACCAAACACCCCCCCAGGTGACATTAGGGCGCGCTTCGATTATACATCAGTGAAGCAATATCCCGGCCACATTCCATCAGCATGCAGGAAGACCGTGAAGCAGAGCTGCGTGTAAGAAGAATCGATAAAATAGCGGATCTATACGACCCACTGTATTATTGGAAGAGCGGATAAAAATGCTGCTTGATAAAAAGGAGCTGAGGTGGATTTACAGCTCGTAAATTTGAAATCGTAAATTTGAAGATGAGCTCAGACCTAAAAGAATCATCCAGGTTTCAGCATGACAGAAGCTACAAAAATTCATCTTACTTTTCTTAACGTACCTAGATCGTAATGTCGCTTCCTCGAGGCCAAACTACTAACGTTGCCACTCGCTCTCAGGCTGATGTTGATGGATGAAGCGGAAGACGTAGCAGATTTTCCGAATGAAAGTTGAAAAAGGGCGGGAGCGGCAAATATCGTTTGACTTTACTTTAGATCGATTAAGGATGCTCGTGTCAGGCGGATTGACAGCTGTTTTCATTGTAAAGGCACATAAATGAACATTAGCAAGTCGCACGCATTAGGTTGTATAGATTGTGTGGCTGTGCCGATATTGCGTAGAGCTCAGTTCTCATCTTTCGTACGATAAATTGAGCACGGGTATATAGGGGTCGATCCTCACGTAAACGAAACGTTCTATCAGGACCGCTATAAATATTGAAGGTATATTTCTACAAGAAATAAGGGATTCGTTTTGTTGCAGAGATACACAGCTCAACGGAATGGAATAGAACCGACCCGGAGCTTTGGAAACTCTTAATGAATTTTGTAAATCGACATTCTAAAGGGATTTGCGTGAAAGTTCTTTATTTGAATTAGTCAACGAAACGAGCATTGGTCGTGAAATCGAAGTCGGTTGATCGTCTGGGGTGCAAAATTGTTAAACTTAGCACTGGTATATTGGGTGATAAGACTCGAACATTCGAATGAAACTCTTAATGAAATTGCGTAGTCTCATCCTCTCCGTGAAATACAGAATCACAAAACGCTTCCCAAGAGGAAATATCGATAGAAAATTCAGGCCGAAGATGACCATGAGTCTCTCTCGGGTAAAAAACACCATGGGACGTTTATTACTTCGACTTGTCTTAGAACATAAACGGGTACAGGTACCGTTGAAACAGTAGGGAGGTGCTAAATTAGAATTTAGACTTGCTTTTTGTACGCTTGATTAGGGAAGGCGAAGAATGGAAACACTTATATATGAATGTATATATAGAAATATATAACAATAAAACATTTTTAACTATATTTCTTATATGTGAAACACAGCAAAATATGCCGTAGAAATATTTAATTGTATATCTTATGTATATTTTTATATATATTTTCATAAATAAATATTTCCATGGGGGTAAGCAAGCGTCTTCAGGCGTAGCCATTCACAATTGCGTAAACCTGAGCGCTTTTAAAACTTTACGAAAGCTTCGCGGAACATCGATGATATAATAGGTATTTTTCACGCTGTAAATCAGAGGAGGTGCTAAGGTTGCAAAGTGTCATTTTGAAGGGAACGACACGATAAAAATATATAGAGAAAGCGGTTAAAATAAAAACCCAATGGAAACCGAAATTAGATAATATATATAACGAGTAAAAAGATTTTAATCGAATGATATATGGATATAATAGCGTACCTAAAGGTACACTTGTGATGACCGATATAAATGCCAGGATGATGGGACATCCTCGTAATTTAAAGCATCACCCCAATCCTATAAATTACGAGAACCCCAAAATCGTAGTACCCTCCAACTCGCGTAACGTTTTCATTCTCGAAAATACAAAGCCGCTAATTACCCAAACTTCGATATGATCTCGAACCCACTTTTAGGATTTTAGAGAGATTAATAAGACGTAACTGCTTCAATGAAATTATTCTTTCCAGATAGAAATTTTCGTAGAGGAATGCTTTTTATCTTTGAAAGCTCGGAACGTTGAAACGAACATACCGAAGGCGCGAATAGCCCGAAATCGCTTTTATGCGATTAGCCTGTGCTCCGTTTAAAAGCGATATACCTACATCCGCCGCAAAGGCGGATAATCTTAGATAAACTTGAGCTATATATTTCTTAGAAGATTAGCGATTGTCTACGCCGAGACTCAACTGAGCGTGAATTAATGTACAGATGCTTGATTTGTGGAATTTATATTCCTCCTTAAAATTGTAAAGGTATAACTGACTCCGTGAAAAAGAAAAGAAACTTAGCATTTTAAAAATGCTAGTCTGCAATTCTAAATTATGTTTTTAGATCAACGCTCGTAGGTTATTATGTTTTGGATACGTTAAAGTCTATTAGAGATACAATACGACAGCGTTATAAACCAACTCGCTGTAAGCGAATTTCTATTCTGTTCTGCTTGGTTCAGTATCATGGCTTCCTTCGCTTAAATTCTCTGCGCTAGATGCACTTGACTTGGTGCGAATCTACCGATTTGCTTATAACATGGAGTGGTTATGCTCACGGATACCACTGATAGATGAGCGATTCCCGAGCTCGTCGTACAGTAACGAGAAAACGGTCAAGCGACGAATTTTTTCGGATTTTATTCATCCAAGTGTCCTAATATTCGCTTATGACGAAGTCATATACTCTAGATGTAAGTATTAGGTGGTGGTGTAAAAAATGTTATATGAATGTCGAGATCAAAAAAATGTATGGCTGTGTCTATATTAACCACTGTTCCGGTAACCGCAAAAAAAATTTCCTCCATGTATTAATTTACTTAAACATTGAACTCATGCATGCAGATGATTGAATGAATAATATTTTCCGTAAATCAGTTGAATTTTTTATTAAAAAGTTGTGTAAATAATTAGTATAAGATGGTCGGATCTGGGTGCAGATTCCTGTATCGACATTTACCGTAATTTCCAAATCTTTCGATGGTTCTGTTCCATACTAAATTGAGGTTTTGCAAGCCCTTCTTTTGGGCATTGCTGGTCGGTTCTGTTTTTTTAAAGGATTTCAGGAAAGCTGTGTTATTGAAAACCTTTAAGAACCTTCCATGAGTCGTGTCCGTACTAAATGGAGTTAAGATTGTTCTTCGATACAGCAGTCGACTTGGTAAAATGCGTCGGAGAAAGAATGTGAACTTGGCCGACCGATTAGAAATGATGACTATCGATTTAGAACAATAATCTCATTGTATCGATGTATTCTTTTTTATTATGCTTTGCACAGTGATCTGTCGTTTTTGAAGTCTGGAGTCCAACTGCGTTTAACAATTTTTATAAAGAGCATCGTATGCGAATTTTAGAGATGCAGGAGAGAGAATAGTCTTTCGAATGCCTTGGACCCTTCTTTGGAATTAGTATATGTTTCATTTTCTCCTGGATAAGGGTCTTAAGTTTTCCGCTTACACAATGCACGAAAAGAGTCCAGGTCTAGTCAGCGAGGACTTGCAGACTCTTTGAGATCTCATAAAATTAGTTGACACGTACCAGTCTGTTCTGTCGAAGTACCTCGATGTCCCAACCTTTATCGATGAAAACCGAAGCTGTCTGTCCGCCGAAACACCCTCAGGGCCGAACATTCCCGAACGCAATTTCGTCACAATATGCCTCTTTCTTATCCATGGCCAACATTTGAAAAACTTTTAGAACCTTCGATAACACCTTTGTCAGCTCACCCAAGCAGGTTTGTGCAAATTCATGCAACTTCAAGATGTCAAACCCTAATCCGAAAACTTGAGTTAAATTCCATGAGGTTCACAGTCTGTCTACTAGCTTACGTAAATGATGCATCAAGACGGCAGTCTTCGACCGGAAGCTATTAGACCTCAGAAGGTTGATTTTTTTAAATTCTGAAGTCTGTGTTCTATTTTAAATTTTCAAAAAAGTAAGCATGCTTGATAACCTTCAGAACTACGAATTTGAAAGATAAACATCTCTCTGTACCTTTCGGATTTAAATAGGTCCGGGATTCGTACTCATTCGTCGAACGGATTTCTCTCGATCTCTCTCTTTTTCTCTTGCGGTTTCCGACGTTATTGTAACCACAGTTTTCTGCAAGAACTAAATTTAATCTATTAAAAAACCTTTGTACTATGCAACTAATATTAATAACAAAATTGATATTCTTAATTGTAACCTCTGTACCTACGGGCTTATACAAAATTAACGAAAAAATTAGTGCGAGGTGATTCAGGGATCAATACCCTCTGACGGAGTTTGCACAGAGCACAACATTACCAACTTAAGGAACGGAGAAAATCTATGGCATAAAGGGACATCCAACAGGGTGCTGGTTGACAAGAGTTGGAAACCTATTTTTGCCAAGGATGTGAGCACCGATAAAAAATCAACTGCTTGGACTATTAGAAATGTTAAAACGAAATTTGGTATGAAGCGATCAAGAAGTCAAATTGGATAACGCCGAGAAAAGTTAGCAAGGCAGGACAACGATCAATAATTACAAACAATGACCCGCGGGTAGTTAAGAAATAGTTTACTCTTAAAGGCGCTCAAACAGGTGCGAAACAAGCAGGGATGAAATGCCACGTGCGCGCACCTCGTAATTCTACCTGTTGTGGTTCTATATCAAAATCACGACCTTGACTGCCGGAATTGCGTATTCTGGGAGTCAGGTAACTTTTGGGATTCATTGTCGAGAAAAAAGATAGAACTTAAACTCTTGTATCAGAGTGGAAAAATTTTAATTCAAAGGTTTTCCGAAATCGAAAATAACAAGGACGTAGTTAATACTGGGACTAAATCTCCGAAGTGATGCACCAAACGATTCTCTAAAATTTCCTTTGATGTGCCAGAAGCCCATCATCCGTATTATAGTCTTGTTATGAGGTTTGGAGAAGCATATTAGCTAATGATTTGTTTCGTTATTTCATCAGTATTTCATCAATTGTATCTGTCTTGTTTCTACAATTTGTATCACAGGAATGTAGGGCATCGATGACTTGCTACGATCCGTCGCTTTTGAAGTGGGCATATTACACAATGTATTATATATCTGTGCTGTGTAAAGTTGGGGCTTCCTATCACTTGGTGTTTCTACAATTGGGGTCTCAACCTGCCACTTCCGGCAGAGCTCTCTCCCTCACTCTCCCTCACACTCTCTAGTTGATTAAGTATGATTATCAACACAAATCTGAAATTGTTGTATCTTCTTGATAGGCACATTAACTTCATGCGTGCAAAGTTTTGTACAAACAGCTTCGTTTTAGAAATATTATCAGTAAAAATAGTGTAAATTGCATAATACAGATGTACATACATGCTGCGATAATTTGACCTCATTTATTTCCACCACTAAAGTTTCAAAGTCATGAAATTTTTATGAGACAATTATATCACATTAAAAGTAACTACCACAGTTTTTTAATGAAAAAAGTTAGAATTATTATTTCCACTCGATAATCTTCCGCAGATCTGCCATAGAACTCTTCTATACTTGTACCATACATCCGTTCACCTGAGAACTGCGAAAGAGCTGCAATTTGGTGAGAACGTTTTGGGGATGAAATAAATTGATACATGTCGTTACGATTCTTCGAGTGTGCAAGATATTTATCAATTTCCGGATGCTCGCAAAATACGTAAGACCGGAAAATGATCGAGGAAAGAATCGCGAAGATATGTATAGCTTTATTTAACATCTACTTGTAATCTACAATTAATCATTCGCAATAATAAGAATTGTAAATATCGGCTGTGAGGTAGTCTCATTTGCCTTGCGCGACATTTACATAAAAAAATATTTTGTTCGCAGCGTACATAGGATATGTGCACAAGGAATTTCCAAAGTGTGATCTCGCAAATTTGAAACTTTTTACAGTATCTGCATAACCCGCGTGCAACGTCAGAGAATATCAGCGTGTTATTTCGAAAAACAATGTGCACCGAAAAACTCAGAGATTGGATATGCCTACGTTTCTGCTGAAACGTCGCTCCGATTAGGCAACGTTAAACGGCTCTAACTTGAAAGCTAAGCACCTCACAACAAAAGGAACATTATTCTCGTGATCAGCAATGCCCTCCGAACTTCGCTATGGCCCCTTAGCAACGCAATTTAGGGACAAACTGTATAGGAATCAGTCGTATCTTCATAAGGATTCTGGGACTTATTAGGACGAGACATACTACAAGGGGATTTCCACTAGCGCGCCACACCTCTTCTCCCCCTCCCAGCAAGTTACACTCTTATCTCTAGCATCCATAAGCTGCCGTTTTAGTCCAAATTTCTGGTTACTACAGATAATCGACGCAGAAGAAGATATTAATTTGTTACATAAGAAACTTCAATAGGTAAAATATATAATCTAGATAGTTTATGATTAAGATGTATTCATTTTATCCATTATTTCAAGTACGAAAATCAAATTTTGTATCATGTCAGTCACAAAAATACATATGTATAATTTTCTTTTTCATCTTCTTACGATCAATGTAGACAAAAATTCAGACTCGCGTGTAAGATACCAGAGAGCACTATACATGATTCTCAAACGCGTGGTACCATTCTGATTTCTCTAGCGAAACTCCTTAAAACTCTATAAGAAAGGAATAGATATTGATTCGAGGAACAGAAAGCCAATAGAGTTGAACTGAAATTTTACTAGGCCAGCGGGACAGACGAAGGGACTAAGTGGTCAAATAGAGGCTGAGATACCAGCAAGAAACAAGCCGCAAATTGAAACTTGCAATTTGCTTCCTCCGAATCGTAAGTTGTGTACGAAATCCCTATATGAGGAAGCATTTTTCTTTTTTGTTAATCTTTGGCTTCCTCATAGATAAATCTTCATCTACTACCGACGATTCAGAAGAAGCAAATTGCAAAATTTAAATTTTTGGCTTCCTCATATAGGGGTTTCGTACACTACTTACGATTCGGAGGAAGCAAATTGCAAGTTTCAACTTGCGGCTTGTTTGAATAGGCTGAAATTCGAAACCTTGAAAATATGTATAATCAGATTCGTTTTGCCGATCTCCGTCAAATTTTATACGTATCACGGCTAAATGATGTTCTATACTTTTGGAAAATTAGAACTTAATCGGTAAAAGTTGACGCAAGTTAGATTGATAAATTTAATTTTTCGAAAAATTCAAAATATCATAAAATAAAAACTGCTCGATGAATTCGGCCCAAATGCAATACCAACTTGGATACAAATCTCCTTGTCAAAAACTATTTAGACGATTATCACAAAATTTGCGATCGCTAGAGTGCGAACGTCCTTTTTTGGGGAATTTAAAAATGACATAAAATTCGAGCCTCAGCTTGGATCATAACGAAATTTATGGTTAATGAAGGTATTATAGAGCTGCATAAGCCTGCAAAGTTTAGGGGCTTTAACTCAAACCGTTCTCGAGTTATACACATTTGAATTTTAGGAGGCAATTACACACACACACACACACACACACACACACACACACGCACGCACGCAGGCACGCACGCACACATACACATCCGGACGTTTTCTTCAGACGTGCTTTCTCGACGTTTTAGAACATTCTGAACATGGTGACATGAAAATCTCGACAGGCAAATTTTTCACCGTCACATAGCTTCCTCTATGAGGAAGCAAAAAGCGAGACGTGTCATAAGGTAGTTGATTTTTAGAGATAATATAAAAAACACGTACATGCTAAGATGACTGCAAGATGCGTGTAACGGTATGCAGCCAAATAGAATAAATTTTGATCATAGGATAAAAGTAGATCAAAATATCCTATAGTAGATTTATTACATCGTTCAGATCGAATGCGTTATTTAAAATAATACAAGATAAGCAAGAAAACTGTTCACTTTCATTTTGAAACCCATGATTACTATTGTACAATGAATAAAAATTAAAAGTTGAAATTTTATTCATTATTTTAGATTGTTAAGAATGTTATTATTGAAAACAAATTTTTTTTCTTAACTAGTTCATACTTCTCTATTGACAGTCACAATTACTCCTCGTCGCAAGTGATCCCTTTTTCCCCTAACTAATTCACCTTTTTAGCTAGTAAAAAACGTTGAGCAATTCTCAACATCGATAATGAATATTAGTCTATATTTTGTTTAAATCTTCGTCATGTTGGTTATTCTGTTGCCGTGGAAGGAAGCGATAGATACTTCTATCTTGATTTTTGAAAAACCCATTATTCCACGCTTTAGGTTAACTTTCTTGAAATATATGACGTGATTGTGACCGTCTTTCTAAATTTCAACGAAACGTTTTATTTCTTCAATATTCTTCAACAGCAACTTTTAAAAATTTTTAGGTTATGCCGTTTTTTAATATTTTGCATTGACAAATAACAGCAATAGACTAATCAAGAAGCATTTAGCTCTTCCCTTTGATAAGGCACTACTAATTGTTTTAAGGGTATCGCCAGATTTTAATTATTAGCTCTGAGAACGTCATTAAATATGTATCTTTGAAATCAGGCTCGCAAATTTCTCAAGATTCGACCTCGCGAAACCAAAGTATTCTCTGCAAGAGGGTTTAAGGTGGCCAGGTCTTGACGCATGATTTGCGTAATTTAGCAGACAAAGACTACAAAGTTCGTGGAATCCACCTCAAACTTTTGGATCAGAGCTGTCGTCTTGGTCGTGTATCAGCCTGCTTGGTTCGTAGGGATGAGGAGGACGTCATTGCAGGTTCTACGACGTTTTAAAAGCTTTTTCCAGATTCAGTGAAAGTAGGGTAAAGAAGGCTAAGATCAAACTGTATTTGTGAGGGTTACCGTTTCGACGAACGATCTTGCAAAATTTAGCATGGACATCAACCATCGAAAGTTCTATAAAATTCATGATCACACGAAAGTCTTGAATCAAATTCATAATTTCTCGGATGAAAAAAAATTCCTGGAATTGATCTGCAACTCCAAGAACAAGCGGGCTCGAAGACCTTAATTAAGCACGTAGCAGAACCACGGAAGTGTCGATAAATGTCGATGCAGTAATCTGTATGCAGAAACAGCCACCTTATTCTACTTAAATAGTAACGTGAAATAGTAGCACATACATTTAGAAGAATTAAGTTATTAATGACCAAATATAACAATTTATCACTTTTACTATAGGCCAATATTATTTTTCAATACTGTGAATAGTGTACACTTAACGGTCGAAAAAAAATTAATATATTATAAGTATGCGAGCCATACCTGACCGAGTTTTAATGTCAGGGTAATATATGATTCATATAATGGCTTTTCCACCCGAAGTGTTTTAAAGAGTTTGATCAAAGTTATTTTTAGTTTTTTCTTTTTTCTTATACCTTCGATTTCACCGTCTTTCTTTCAACTCCTTTTCATCGTTCTTCGAACTTGCTACTATATTCTGCAACTACTAAGGCGCTCAGCATTGGTCGTACATTCTTTCGTGCAATATGTAATGTTACGAAATTCCAAAAATACCAACATTCTCGCGTCTTTATACCTGCTAAATCTTTCGGAATGTAGAACTATCCTATTCGCTGACATAAAAGTACTCGTAAAAATAAAACATTAATTACTTCACAGCAGCATTTAATATGTTATGTAGTGGCCACTCGATAACGACGCTTGGTGTCAACGTTGCGCATGCGCATGCGCATCCTAAAAAACCATGATTACGCCCTGTGCCTTTCTTATCTTTCCAACGATGAACGATTGTTCCGTCACTTAAATTTATAATCGTTATTACCATAATTGTTTTACACTTCAGTCCCATCTATCAAAGAACCAAAATTATAGATTTGGATAAATTCAATCGAAAGATTACAGATCTCTGATCATTAATTTTGAAATGACTTGATAATAGACCCATTACAATATGGATTGTCTAAGGAAGGGCGTATCATAATAAGGTACATCCAATGGAACTCAGTAGAATTTTCGGTATCACAAATATAGACCTGGTGAGACTCCGAGAAATTTTTGAGAACTTATTAAACTTCAAAACCTTAAAGAAACTAAATTGAAATTTGAAAGAATAGAAGCATATGAAAGAGACCTTTTATTTAAAGAATCTTAATGAAATCCAAAGCATTTATTTATAGATTTATATTATTCTTCAACTCACAGAGAATGCGTAACTGGTTAGCGAGTTGAAATATATGTATATTATTTTAGTTTACAATCCTACAATTCTTAGAATATTAAAGCCTCACATTTATCATGTCGCTATAATTAAAAAAGGAGAAAATTCATGGAGAAATTATATTGTGAGGAAGAAAAATGTCACTAACACGATAGCAAAGCCCAGTTTTAGGCAGGTTTCCAACTTGGCAGGCATCGCAAGCATAAGTAATGCCTACGTCAGAGCTTGTTCAATGTTGATGGAAACTGGTCCTTTTGGCAATAGACTTAGTTTCAAATTTCAAAATCACTGTCCTTTACGATAGGCTGTAAAGTTTTTGCGAGGTCGACCTCGTTTCGACGTTGAAAAGATGCATGGCGTGGAAACGTATCGTCTTGATCTTAAAGAGACACTTCACGTTCTGAACTCTAACTTTTAAAAGTACCTTTCATTTTCAAACGGGTCTGGCTATTAATACAAGAGATTGGATCCGTCACAATGTATAGGATGGTCTACTAAAAACCAAACTCCTAAATATATATCTTTCTTGTAAAGATTTTGGGAAATGTTCAAAGTATAATTTGAATGCTTTCGAAGGTTGAACATGATGAACAAAGATTTTTTTCTAAAGTTATTTTTCCCGAAGTCATCGAGAGTCTCCATATTTAAAGACATGAAGCTATGTATTTTTTTTATTATGATTAGATTGGTACAGACAGACACATTGGTATTTTATTCGCGAATTTTTTAAACAGTTTTTAATCTGTCGGAAGTTCTGTTATTCGATTTCTTACTTTTCAGGGAAACAAGATAATTCGTGAATGGAAACAAATACACTTTTTATTAGCTTACGAATTCGCTAAAACGAATTTACTAATGGATACTGTAAGTTTCCTCAAATATTTTAATTAAATGATACGTAGAAAAGTACAGACAGGGTGAGAAAATATATTCTTATATAAATTACCTTATTCTCGAATTTTCTGTCTACTTTCGCCATAAACGAAAATCATGTCCATTTTATCTCCTTGCGAGTACCTCACGTTTTCATACACGCAAAAAGTATTTTGTTTCTCCGACACTAAGGATTCAAATAAAGTAATCTCCACTAATGTAAAAGGAAAATTTTTTAAATTTATGTAAGAAGGTTATTCATCATATATCGTTGTATTAGTCTCAATTAAATGTCTTATTTTATTAAAAAAATAAATAGTTGAAATTTTTTCCCATCAGACAAAATGATATTGCAAAAAATTTATTTTTCCAACGTGTTCGATTTTCAAAACCATTTAAATTATACGTTCACTATCTTTTCAGATCGACATAACCATATGAGATTTTTAGATATTCAGTGTCTGATGAAGCACCCTGTATAGTTTCGTTGCGAATATCCACTTTCTACCTTTTCTTCTACATCCAGTTTCTTGGTGCTCTTTGATCCATCTTCATACTTTAGACACATCTCACCCCTCAAGCCGTATTTATTCTGTTTTATGTCCAGGCATAAGAAGAGGAACACATTGAAGGAGGAGAGTGAATAATGAGGCACTTGTCATTGTCGACGTAGAACGTCAGGGGTGAATATAATTTCCAGAAAGGCATAAAGCTAACCTAAGGCAGAATCCCGACGATTTTGTAAGTAAATGTGAGTGAAAGAGAAAGAGTCCTTTTAAGGATCGTCCCTAATACTGAAAATTGACACTATTACTGGGTCAGATCGAGCATGGTAATCCTCGCGTGAGTCTCCTTAAGCCAATTACCCCTATTACCTTAGATAATCAGAAAGGAGTCGCCGTTTCGCACTGAGAACCAAGTACCCAAAAATGAGTCGCCAGCTAATCGAGACCAATTTACGAATTTCGAGTAATATTATTATAGTCAGTCCACGAGTGAAATGTGTTTATTTGACAGATCTAATACAATAAAATCCGTACCAAGTCCCACACGATGTTGTATAAAATTTGTTACAAAGTTATTTATACACTCGGCTTTACACTGAAATATATTATATTCTTCTCTTTTACTATACATTTCAAGAATTTTATGAATGCCTAAGAATTGTATTGTTTTTTATATTTTAAATAAATACAATATATTTCATGCGTGGCCCGAGTATATCAGATAATGAATCAATGATAATGAATAACATTCCAAAGCAATATTTAAAAATATGCTAAAACAAAATATGTATAAAGTTACAGAAATGCATTTAAGGTTACACAGACCCATGAAATAACAATTTTTTCAATAAGTGTGTTAAGAGATAACATGCTTAATTTTAGTTACAGCCAATTAATAAAAGTAACATTCGATGTCAGTATACACCTATAAAAAAACTACTCGGTGTTCTTTAAAATTATAGAAATTCGGAAACACCAACATTCATTGAATTGTGACTGGGTCACGGAGTGACATAACGTTGTAAAATAGCTCCTTCACGATTTGAATCTTCTTTACGCGGTGCTGTCCCAACAAGGAACTATTATTCGAAATTCCAGCCAAAAGCAGACCTGAAACCTTGCAAATTCCATTCCGTATTTGCGTTCGCTCTACTTCCAATTGTTTGTATCTGTATGCCCATGGTGTTAAATAATAAAATAAATAAATACATGTACCACGACTGCTGTAGCAAATGCCTATGAATCATGCCAAAACCACTACTGATAACAAAATGAAAAAATATAGCCAAGCGGAAAGAAAGAATAACGATACCGATATTGGATAGGGTAGCGTGGTATAGCATCGTGCATAAAGATCTTCCCTGCCAAGGAAGTAGATAACATAGCACACAGTAACCCCACGTCGCGGAGCTTGCGCGAACTTCGATGAGCTTCGGAGTAGGATCGTAGTCGAGGCTTGGGGGTTGGTTGGCCAGGGGATGGAATACACCCTCGTTACGTGGGAGAACAGGAGCAGATTCGGAAGAACTCTCTGGCTAGACAGCCAGTCGCTCGCCGTTCGCTCACCGACGAACTCTCAGTGTAGGTGGCGACGCGAGCATGAGGACTCTCCCCGGCGCCATTCGCGAGACTAACGTTGGACGTTCGTCCACCGTCGTCGTCGTCGTCCTCGCCGTCGACGACGCCTAGACGCGCTGCGACTTCGGTCGCCGGTTGCCGAAATATTCCCGTGTTAGAAAGGAAAAAAATTCTTCAAAAACTGTAATAGACAGATAAAACTTCTCGCGACATTCGATTTTCCCGGAAGCCGCGATTTTTCGAGACAAGGAAAAGCTCTTCGCCCAATGGGCTACTTCGTTCCATTTTCATCAGTGCGTACTTGACTTCTTCTACTTTTTAGTTTTTGGTGTCTTCGCGATAAGAGGATAATGCGATAAAACTCTGAAATAAATTACCGTCTACTTCACTTAACTGATCTTATAAAAACGTTCATCGAAAGCGCCCTCGGATCGGATCGCTATAACTAACAAACGAGAATTCAAATGCAATATATATTAGATAGTGCTGACACATTGTGTACAGAGTGAAATGATAATTTGCTGTATATAAATGAGATACTGGACATTATCTCATGAACTTGACTATCATCGCCAGTTTGGTATCATGATCCTTTTCCATGTGTTTATGTATTATTTTTATTGTTCAAAAAGTGATCTTGGTCATAGTTAAGAGAATTCAACTTAAAACAATAAGGGATTCATTTTTAACGTGTTGCTTGTACGTTTTGCCATCTTGCGGTTCAATGTGCAAGACAAAATACAGTGCTAAAGTTTAAAAAACTTGAGCGAAAGTCTGAAAGCGACTGAATAAAAAAGCGTGAGCAGTGCTTGCACAAATTTCTCGTGTAAATGTTTCGTAAAATGTTGATAAGTCAAAGTTACTCGTGAATGATTTTAAAGAAAGCTTAGAAGGAGCAACAGAAAATCACTGCCCGTCCAACCCACCACATAGCAGCCATTCAGGTACCTGGGATTTCGTAAATCTCCGCACAATGCAGCCGGCAGGATCAGGAGAGTATGCTTTTTCGTGAAGTTGGAAAATATTGAATCAATTTTTCATGGGGAATGGAGAAGCTTAAAGCCTTCGATTGTACTTCGCTCTTGTTCAGAAGAAAGAAACCAAGAATATGTACGGATGACGTTAAAGTGATTCGACAGGACAGTTGAAAATGTCAGTACGAGTCCAAGTGAAACAAAAGTAACCAAAATATGACAATGCTTAACATATATCACTACGATGTGGAATTATTGGCATTCTGCTGTTGACCACGTATTGTTGGTACGATTCATTGACGTTCAATGAACCGACTGATTCGCGAAACAAATTTCCACGCTAATTGGAGGCTAATTAAAATAATGGTGCTGAAAAAATTGAAAAATCTAAGCAAACGAGCAATCGCCATGCTGCGCCAATTGTATTCGGTAAGTTGATACACACACTAATTGTACGTACGTATTTCTTTTTCATTTTCACATCACTTTCTCTTTGCTGGTAAAGCGAACTGTAGGATTATTTAAAAACTCATCGTGTGTCTCGTGCAAAGTTTTTTCTAGGTGATTAGGTTTCATTTATTTCAAAAGTCAACCGTGCTTCCAATAATTACAGAGTGAAGGGACATTCAAAAGTAGAATAGAATATGTAAGTCAATTACGGAACGAAGAAATAGTCAAATAACGAAAGATAACGAAGAACTTGAAAGCTCTATGTAAAGAAACTTTTTTTTCTTTTGCAGTTTCTCCTAGTCCCTTCATCCGTTGATCGCATCACGTCGCTCTTGATGTATTAAAGGACTGCGTGAAATATATCCCAGGCATTTTCATTATCGTTTTTTTTACTTACGTGGTATATTATACGTACCCGGATCAAAGCATAATGTAGTAATGTGGGAAGACAATAGTTATATAGTATATACATATATATTTCCTTAAATTGGCATCTTATCTTGCAGAACCCTCGTCGATCCGATGAAAGAAGAAATTCTTTCTTTCATCACCCGTATTTTAAATTATCCTTATATTTTTTCAAAGGATTTAGTATAATCTTTTGTAATGGAAAAATACCAGGAACCTTGAAATCTAGAAACAATCCAAACTAACAATAGGTATTATCTTTCGTTAAGAAAATAATCCATTCTCATCTCAATATACATATGTTGCAAACCTAATTTTCCTTCCACCAGTGTAATCTATCCCTTTGATCCTAATTTGAAAAAATGGCATATTTTTTATTTCTGAAATGTATAAACACTTGCATCGATATTACATTTAATGATGAGAAATTGATCAAAAGCTGGTCGAGTTTTTGTAGCTGCACACGTTGCACGTACTCACATCAAATTGCAATATATAATAAAATTTATTGGATTATTTGAAATCTGTAGTTTATGTAATATCTATACTTGCCTAATAGCTTCAGCTACGTGTCGTGAAAGGACAATATGGAGGTGAATTTTACGACCCGAGAATTTCATGACGAGCCACCAGCAGGAAATCGTGTAACGTAGGTATCTTCGGAAAATACGGAATTTTCTTATATTTACCATAATACGAAGAAGGTTAACCAACAACAAAAGAGATATATCCCTGTTCCATCTATAAATTGAATATAGAGTCATGAACAATACGTATATTTATACGGTTACGTTCGGCTGATAATACGATATCATCGTCCCGTCTAAAATTTCGGCATTTATATATTATTATTCATCTTTCAGCAGCAATTTGACGAGATCTAAATAATTTTCAACGCTTCGCACCAGCTTCGAGGTAATAGGCAGCTAACCAATGAAGCAGAAGGGATATCAAGTAGGCAGGCCTCATTAGTAGAGCTTCTTGCTAATTGTAGATAATTAATTATGTAATTATTTCGTAAATTTATCTAAGACTAGCTTAGAGCGCTAAAGGCTTTCTCTTGCCGCGTTATCATTCGTTCTCCCCTTTCGAGAGCTATTCGTAAATCTGCCACGAATTATCATCGCTTTCTCGAAATATTCAATGCAACTTTTTCGTTTTTACCTACAGGAAAAAGTAGCCTAAAAATACGCAGCATCAAATTTACATTATGAAATGATGAATATGTATAATCATTGCACACTCATTGTCAGTAATTATAATATTTATTATAAATCATTAAAAAGTAATTGATGCAGTAGGTTTTTTCACTGATTCTCAAATTTCGGCTTATTATTTCATATAAAAATCCACTCATATCGAGTATGTGTCAACTATAAGTTTCGTGTGTGGGTATGTATGAAGAAAAATAAATCATTTAATCAGTTTTCATCGTAAGTGACAGTTAAGCGTATTTCAAGTAAGTTTAACATCAACATTTTTTGTTCTAAAAGTCATTTGTAGTTATATGGTCAATTCATTCATTTTTTTTGTAAATGCTATCGTGTTCCAAGAGCACCCAATAACAATTTCCCAAGTGTGCGCACGTCGTGCCATAGGGAATTGGTACTCGAACTCATACGTGTTTTATCCATCCACTTCCTTCCCATGATTTTCCGAAGATAAACACGAATAACTACAAACTAAAATCAAATGGAAAACTTGTCTTTACTAAGGATAAAGATTAGATTGAATGTAAAAAGTATATGGTAAAAAATAGTGGTACAAAATCTTCACTGATTATTTCAGTCTCATTAAAATGTGTAATTTTGTGCTTGAATAAACAATTTTTAATAGATCATATATAATATTCTTCTGCTGCCTGTGTCAGTTTTCCTTTTTTATGTGCTTAAGTCTTCGCACTCAAAAATAAATTTGGTACTCATAGGGAGTAATACACAGAGCAAAATTTTTTATTGCCAAACCTTTTTTTGCGAAAGGTAATATGTGGCCAATCAATGGAAATCAATGAAAACTCATCCATTACCTTACAAAAAGAGTAATCAATGGTTTTTAGTGGAAAATTTTGCATCGGTTATGCCCAAGAGTAGATAAATGCGATCCGCTGAACATTATTAAAATTATAAATAAAGGCGCTTATGTCGATGTGTTAGAATCAATAAATTGTTTCTAGATATTATATGAATGTCAATTGATCACACGATCTATATAACGTTTTATTATACCTGAAGAAAATACCCAACAAAATATGTTAAGTGGGTACTCTAAGCTCAGTTCACCCTAAACGTTCTCCTTACCCTTTTCCTCCTTATACTTTATTAAAAGCTTCAGTATTGTATCACAGGAATGCTGCTAGTGGCAATAGAAGAGTGCCTAGTCAACATTTGTGCACGTCTAAATACTATCTAAGGGTAGTTTACTGCTTAATGTTTGCTGCCCACACAACACTGGGTCGTTTGAAATACGTCATACAGACGTCGTAAATCGCCACTACTGACATACGATAGCCATCCGTAAATCCACAAATGACATCTTGCAGACGTCATTCTGGATTATATTTGTCCCACCTACGAATGCATTTCTGTCCGTCCCTTGCACATCCTACCTGTCATTCATAGGATGTATCTCTAACATCCATCTGACAAGTTGCTTCACACGAGTAGGATAATCTTATAAGGTAGATGGCTCAGTCATCGGCCATATACCGGTACGCTCAGCGGTTGGCTTAAGCCACGAGAAACCGTCCTACTTGCATTTCTCGAGGGCAACATAACTAATGCAATGACACAACAAAGATAGTCATATATGCTAAAAATGACGCGTCTGCTGACAAGTTAAAGAACATTCAGTCAAACACTTTTTTAAAAAAAATGTAGAAAATAAGATAAACCAAATAACCTATTGACGATTACACGTGTATAAGATTCCCAAAAGGTGTTGCAGTTAGTAAACATAAATATATAATAATCATAATAAATGGACCACATAAAAGTCGACATTAAAACGACATTCTACAGATGTCATACTGCGTCGTGTTTAAGAACATACGCATAAGACGTCTACCGAATGTGTATTACACATAGCATTTTTCAACCGGACGTCAGTAGGACATTGCAGACATAATTCGCATGTCGTTTGCATGATCTGTGTCGTGTGGGTAGTCCATAACTGGCCATAGAAACTTTTGTTGCATCTCGAAACGTAAATGTTCGCTAAGAAATTTTTCTTTTTAATATTTTTTGCGCTATCTAAATGATACAATCTGTAGAATCGCCGTATAAAGTTTGCGGCTTTTGTCAGTTAAAGTCACTGACTTTTAGTCCAAATGGCAAAGCGTGAGAAAGTTTGTTCAACTATATGTAAGAGTGGCTTAAGTCTGCTGTCTACGATGCTTTCGTCTTGCGGCTCCATATCGCACGCACATTTCTAATTTTTCCGCATATTATACTTTTTATTTATTCTCATAAACGTCGTACAAAAAATGATTTCATGAAAATTTCGTTTTCTTGGAAATTCCGTTTAGACACGACGTGACATACATTTTCGTCCGACGAGTCCCCGTGCATAGCAATTTCTGTAGTTTCCTTATAGAACGCAGCATCACGATTGAACGAGAATGATGGCCTGTATATTTTTAAATCCTGCCTCTTTAAAACAGCTTCGTGAAGTGTCAGATAAAATCCTATCGATGTGACGAAGTTCTTTTTTCTCTCTTTTTTTAAAAAAAGTTACTTGCGCTTCGTATTTTTGCTGACGTACGTATCTGCTCTCACCCTCGTGCGACCCCTCGATTAAAGTCTGAAAGCGTTGGGCTTCGATGATATATTATTCTTTAAGCATTTGTTTCAAGCACACGTATACGTATGCAATGTGGGTTCATTCAAGTTTTATTTGCGTTTCATATCGATCGCTTCAATCGGCTTTTGTTTAAAATTTACTGAAAAGATTTTGTCCTTCACGTGATTTCTATACACGATACTGCATATCTGATTGAAGTTTCAATGTATGAAGTATATGATTAATTGGCTGTGATAACGTTAAAGGTAGACAAATGTGGATTGAAAAAAAATTCCCTGTTCTCTCGCCAGAATCGTTGCCATTAGCCACGTATCGTGAACTCGAATGTCTGGATTAGGATAGTCTGCAAACTGCACATAATGATCCGTGAGAAACTTTAGGTATCATACGGATGAAGAATTTTATACTTTTGCATAACGCAGACGTATCCTTTTATTTTCTTGATGAATAACAGTTTTTTCTTATAGTCTTTATGCATATATACATTTATATTTCGCGTTTCTCCTTTCCTTGTGAATATCGCGTTCCTGAATGTTTCACTGAAAAAAGCATGAATTCGGGAAAACTCCGAAATGGCCACGGCTGTGTATCTACGCTATGTATTTTCTTTATAAAAGGAAGTTTACGATTCATTATTTTTTCGTGATGGGGAAGATCCACTCTCGAGGGAAAAGTAATGCATAGTGAATAAATTAACGAATTTTCCAAAGTTTCGTCTCAAGTGACAACCCAACATTTTTACCGATTATGGTAGGCAGTACATACAGTTAACATAACTTGATAAATATTAATAAAGGTAGAAAAATACGAGGAAATATTTTCATAGTTAAATTATAAATTTTCTTTATCTTACTTTGGTAATGAGGAATTACAAATTTTTAATGTTACAGAAAAAGTAAGTGTTCAATGTAAAGTATGTATTTACCATGTACTAGTAGAGATTCATAAAAAGTACATTCTCATTATAGAATATGTACTTAGGATACAGCCAATCACACATGGAAAAGGTCAATTGGAAGTACAGATTTGTTTTATAGACAGTATATAAATAAAAACTGATCAGTGATCAGTCACTATACAGTAACTTACATACAATGTTTTTACTTTGGGCAACTTAACAGAAGTTGTTTTTTTACTTAAACCGCTTCATCATTTTTTTAAACTCTGTCAATGATTGACTCTTCGATCACTTACGAACTCAAAGTAAAAGTTCACTTTATATATACATATTTCATCTCCGTGTACCACATATTTTTATACAAGGTGTTCCAGAGTTACTTATACACCGGAAAGTGGGCGATAGCTGGAGGTCCCTCGACTATCATTTCGCAAAGGGTTTGTCGAAATTCACAATAGTTTCTAAATTGGAAGCATTTAAGGTCTTCCGCGGGTCGTGGCTGCGTGGTGGGAGATATAGTCGTTTAAGGCAAAAATTAGCTGCTTCGGACGGATCGCGCGATTAGCAATTGTTTTACGCTCCAAGTGCCAAGCGCATACGTTCACAGACTGGTGTGACGCCACACTCGTAGCTCATCACGTCACTGATCTAATACTCAAAAATAACAAATAAAATACGGAAGTGTCAAAGTTCGCCTAAGAAGTAGTCCGTCTGTCCGCACAGCGCTCACGTGAAGAATTGACGAGAAGCCGTGAGTGAAAAACCAACTAACAATAAGAACTGGCAGAAAACGTTATTTGCTCTTACAATATTGCATCGCGCCAGTATCGACAGTCTCAACGAATGCGCTGGGACACTCTGTAGATGCGAACAAATAGGCAGAGTCTGTCAAGATAAAATACACAGATATTAGGCTGGAAATTTGGGCAACATATTCCTTTCAATTTCTGTCAAAGACCACTGTCAGTCATTTTATCTTTTATAGTTTGCGTTCTTTGTTTATTACAGCGTAGCACTGGTATCGTTACAAAATTTTGTACACTGATAAAAAAAACTTGTCAATACTGCATGGGTAATTGTTGATATTTGACCAGTTGCCAAATTCTCTTTGCCATTCGTTTTCAAATACAGAGCAAGAGGAATTATTGACCTGCAAATTGATGTGTAGTATCGGAAATGGATTCTGAGGTAAAGGACGTTAGGAAACACGTAACGGAAATATTACGGTTGTCAGGATGTTTAGTTAAGGATAGATTTATGTGACTTGTTTAGGGTTTAAAGATAGGTATGATCCTTCCCGAAGGTATTCCGATGCTTTTCAGGAAGAATTTAATCAGAGATTGTTTACGCAGAGAAATCGAAGATAAACCTGACGCAGCATGAGCCTTTCGCCACATACATAGTGGAATTACCGGATTCGTTGTTTTATGTGATCCTCCTCGATGAGGAGAGTAGAAGCAATTTCGAATTGAATAACAAATGAAACACACGTGTCGAGGACGGAGGATTTGAATTCTATGTATGCAACACTTAGTTAATAAATTCATGTGGTAATTCACTATACATGGAATAATACCCACAGATGTTTTAGTAGTTACAAATTATTATAAAATTATATAAATACTAAATGAATCTTGTAGCTGTACGAAAAGAAGGTTAACTTAAGTCTGTATTATATGGACTTTAATATCTGCGTCAATATCTATTACCATTTTAAAATAACTTGACATACAAAATTAACGATAACATATTTGCTCAAAATAAAATTATTTAATAAATATTATTAACCGTCTGAAATATTTGAGATTTTATTAGATTCACAACTACTGCAATTTACTGTCATAATAATCATAACATTTATTTAATTCAGTATTCAAAATTCCGAAATTTTTTTTACGAATACGTCTTTCTTGACTGACATAAGAAAATATACCGACATATAAAATCAATTCAATTTATAACTGATATAGATCTAAAATTATAATTTAAATTTGCTGTAATGATTTTTCTAAATCCGTATCTTTCTTAGAAAAAAGTACAGTGCATACACACTGAATGATTCACCCTGAGTATAAAAATTTCTACGAAACGACATGTCAGTAGTTAACTGCAATGTTTTTCTCAAAGATCAATAAAGTCAGTATAACATATTTCGTAAAGAATAAGAAACCAATGGAGAAGACATAATGATTAACCCACGCTATTTAAATCAGGACTACAGTTCGTGATGAAATTCAATTTTCGTGGATACATACCCAAGAGGCCAAGATTGCGAAGGGGAAAGTGGGCGAAGAAAGAAAGAAAAGAAAAAGAAGAAATGGGATTTTCTTCAACTTTATACTTGTGCGTGGAGATTTGTCAGGATGATAGCATAAATCGAAATGGCGTGCCAAGTGTACATAGGACACTGAATGATGTAAGAGATCGCAACGTAAGATCGTCCTTCTGAATTGAGGAAGGAAAGTCTGACGAATTTCGTTTTTTAAGAGAATCGCAGTGGTGGACATACGAGCTTCCGATTCGATCCAACTGGATGTTACTGAAAATACATCTACTCATTAATTCATCCCCTTATTGCTTTGATGTTTGAATTGAATTCTATATTTATCTGCAAGTTGAAAGTCCTCAACATCTCCTTAAGAGTGCTTGAAGGATTTCGATTAATCGAGATTTTTAAATTCACAAAAAATTCTCTCCTTGTGCTTTTACGTTCATGCAACGCGCAATCTTTCGCTTCTCGCTGAAAAATCTTTCTATTAGCATACAACTGTCGATTCTATTTTGTGGGAAATGACAAGAAGGAGAGAATAGAGAAAAGGAACAGAGAGCTGCGGAGAGGTGGCTGGCGATATAAGGGTAGAGGGAGGAAGGAAAAAAAAGATGACATGCGCGAGATGTAGAATAGTTACCTAGTAGATTGATTAATTCACTGCAAGATGTGGAAAGTTCGTGGCCCTTGACGGTATAGAGCCTGACGCCTAACGCGACGCGTTCGTTTTGCCTTTGAAAATGTCAAACATACGCCCACCCTTGAAAATGGCCATAGTGATCCTGAGAGTTAACTTTTTGTTCCAGGAATCAATAAAGTCGAAAGACTGAGAACGGAACACCCCAAGTCCTGATAGCTCTACAGTTTTTATAGACTGTAGCCCTCTGCTGCGATAGGCTGGCGTTTCGAAGGAACTGCAGGAGCGTAGCAACGCCACTTGCCAAAGGGTGACAATGGCAGCGAAGGACGGGAAGCCAGCTTGGGCGAGACGGACGAAGATTTCGTGATTCGACGCCAATCAGCTGGTCGTACGAGGAGGGGCGAAGAGGCCAGGATGGAGGCTCGAGGAAGGGAGCTGTACACGAGGACCCTCGTCGAGAACAACACTCGTCCTTATGAGTTCCACTACCCCAACGAAACGGAGGAAACGGTGGAGACGATCGAGCGAATAAATCGATTGAACGGGAGTTCGTTTCGTAATGAAAGCGCACTCGCCAGCGCTGAACTGGACTGGTTTAACGACTCTGCTTCTCTCTTGGACGGCTCGTCCTCGACTCCGACCATCTCCGAGAACTACACAGTGATATCAGACCTATTCGTTTTCGAGGATTTGAACGATTACATCAACAGGCTGAACTACACTGCCTTCACGAATCTCACGTATTACGATGGCACGAGCCTGAACTTTAGTGCGGGAAACAGCAGTTGCTCTTCGATCGTTTCGGGTGGCGTCAGAGTTGGGGAGTGTAGTGCGGGCGCGAGCGTCGGCGTCGGGGTGGGCGTCGGTGCTGCCGGAGCGGCCGAGAAATCCAACGTGAACAATTGGTGGGCGCTAATACTTGTCGTGGTACCCTGCCTCACGTTATTCGGCAACGTTCTCGTCATCCTGGCGGTTGCACGAGAAAGGGCTTTACAGACGGTTACCAATTACTTCATCGTCAGCTTGGCCCTGGCTGACCTTCTCGTAGCTGTACTGGTTATGCCATTCGCCGTTTACGTTCTGGTACGTTTATTTAATATATAGATCTTCGGTATATTACAAAATTTATCCTAGCATGTCCTGCCTTTCCTTATCGTATCTTGTCATGTATTTCATCTCGTCACTCTCATACCATTCCTTACCATCTGCCGTGTTTTTCCTTTGTTCATTGCCTGTTATGGATGGTGAAGAAAGAAGGTAAAAAAGACGCAGAAGTACTTGCTGTGAGAGCTATCAGCAAAGAGAGTCGTACTTTGGTCGTCATTTTTAGCCAAGGTTTCGCTTTCATCTTCAAGTTGAAGCCATTCTGTCGAAGTACAGCTATGTCGTCCGCGTTTTATATGAGATTTACTGGATCCTTAAATAAAGGTCCTTTTCAGTGGAAGATCTGAAAATTCTTACATCGGAAGACCGAGCAGCACACGAATAATTATTTACGATACCTATACCCTTACTTTCCTCCATATTAAGCATTTTGGAAAACGGTCTCTACCCTCGATATTTTACAATTCTAATGCATTCATTGTTCGCACGACTAAACGCGAAATTCATTCCTGACTGTTGAACAACGCCAAACGTTCAAATTCGTCGGAGGACAAAGACTCCAAGGGCATAGGATCCTCGTTGATTTTGGAACAGCATGAGGTTTAGTTTTGTTGAAGGTCTCACCCTATTACAATAGTTCAATAATTTAAACAATGGGGTGAGTCAAATGAAAACAGGATCAGCCAATTGAAGCTGTTCGGTCAATTCCCCAAATGGCAGACTACGTACTTATCGATTGACCCCGCAGTCGGTATCGAAATGCAATTTAATGGACTGAGTCTAAGAATTATAATCATATTAAGTACTATTATAAAAAAGGAGGGTTAATAAAGGGTCTTATTAAGTATCGTATTTTTATTCGTCATTAACAGCAATAGGCGAATGTCGTACTGTAGGGAATTAAATTAGCTGATGAAAGTTACTTCCGCCCTTTTAATTTATCAAAGGAACACATTTTTTCTCGGTTTACAAAGTGCAAAAATATATTTCAAAATTATCCGTTTTTTTTATACAATAGAAATCGACCACTCGGACCCTTTACTTTTTCTTATGAGTTTTATCTTTCAACTGTAGGTAAATGTAAAATTCGCTTGCTCCGGAAATGAATTTATTCAAATGAAATATTAAATTCAGTTTGGTGATCTTCGATTGAGTAAATCATATAAAAAGTATTAAAGAGCAATGAACACAAATTCCGTTCTCATATTTCTTCATTTCCTTGCCAATTCTCTGATAAAAGAAATAGGAGAACATTTTTCACAAATCCTGATTTCCCTTTTCACACGTTTCTGCTATAAAGATTTCAGTCTAAGAATGGCGTACCTAATATCTCAAGGAAAACACTTCTGCTTTCTATCGGTTCACAGGTGCCACCATATTTACCTACATACAAAAGTTCACCTATTTCTCACGTGAAGAACCATATGATCGTTATCAGTACAGATTTTTGTTAGTGTAATCATATTCCATGGTATACGATCCTCACGAAAGCTTAGTAAAATGACTTTAAAATGTACGTTAAAATATTTCGATAAGTATTTTTCAATCCTATATTAATGCGAATATTGAGCTTACTCCGGTCGAAATTTAACCAAATATTATAAAGGTACGTGTAGATCTGTCAAACATACGGTAAACTTCATATGCACGTATGTATACAATTCACAAGTGCAGTGGTAGAAATTCATGAAAATTGAGATTACTTTAGTCGGCGTACCTACTAAACTTTCTCTAATAGGTAAAATGATATGCGAAAAACATCTGAAATTTCGTTGGTCTTTCATCGCGCTGCAACTCATGTGTGGGTAGTGTACCACCGGTGTGTAAACATGAAACGCAGAAACAGTTGGTGACGATAATGTTGAGTAAACGAAATAGGTTGATACTTCAAGTTTCTCGTTATTTACTTTTCATTTTGTCAGGATGTAAGCGTCGAGTGTTCGTTTATTCAAAGATTACCAACGCTCGAAATAATACTCAATATGAAAATCACTGTGAAAAAATGTGCTAATTAAAAAGTGGAACAAAGAAGAATCCATATTATGTATATTCGATTTGAAATTTGTTTCCTTCTTTCTGTCTCTATATTCTTCATAGTATTTCAATTGTACCTCGAGGTCCTATCGTTTTCGATTTCAACCCATTTTGAGCCTCTATGTCCTATTACAAACTGTCTTAATATGTTATATCCTACCGAAACGTTGAAACTAAATTAAAAAACTACTTAACAAAATAATGCTTTAAAAGTTTCCTGCTTACGTATACACACGTAGTTATTTATTACCAATAACTGATTTATTTTCAGATTCGAAGAGTACATGACGCGAAGTTATATATTTTTTAAGCCTGAATGAGTTCAAAATTATAATATTACGAAGAGGATTTGCTGTTGAATATTAATGTGAAGTTTATTTGAAAATTTTTCATATAGATAGTAACCTTGGAATTTAATTTAGTGAAATCAATAAGGATTATCAGAAACATTATAACAAATGGATAAAGTCGTACAGTCTTAAATACTTGCTTGAAATTAATAAAAATAAATCAATAACAAGAAACTAATTTAATTTGCACATAATCATTAATCAACTAATTATGTTTACCTTCGTCATGAGTAGACAATTTGGATATTATGAATTAAATATGAAGCAGCAGCAGAAATGAACTAAGAGTATTATACGGTCATCAAAGTTAAGCAGCACAAATGGAATTCACAATACTTGAATGGGTGCCCGCTTTGATTTACCGTAAAGGAATTAATTGCCAATTACGAGAAATGCATTCCTTTTTTTTTATTTAGGACATGTTTAACGAGACTCCTATGATGTCCTTTTTTAAACCTCAAAATGAAAGATGTGGAAATATGTGCCGCATTTAAGGTACAAATGAGAACCACAATTGCATGGTGATACATCCTCACTAGGGCCTTCTAAGTCCTACTCAACGTAGGACATCAACGTGTAACGAAGGAAAAAAAATTTCGACTCCGATAGAGATATCTTTTACGTATACAATAACGTCTTCATATATATGTCGAGAAAATAGCATTTGCGCTATGTGCCATTGAAAACTTTAAATACCGTCCTCCTACGAACCTTGACCTATTGGAATAACGTATACGATATAATGAAATGCCAACCACCAATTTTAGTAACGATGGTGGAGTCAAGGTGGTCAAAGAGACGCAACATGTCCTGAATGCAAAAACATACTCGGTGGAGAACCTTGGAAGCTTCGATTAAAAGCTAAGGCACGCTCTTGACCGTTACGTGAGGTAAGATAATAAGCAAAAAGGCGATTGAGAGGCCTAGAAAATGAAAAAAGTGTTCTTTTAGTTTTCGGAATACAAAAGAGAGAAAAGAACACGAAGTCACAACATGAACAGAAACGTACGAGAGGCTCGTTTCGTTTATCAAATAGGAATCAAATTAAGAAGCATCGAGCGAGCATTTGCCAGAGTTGTTGGGGATGAGATTGGAGAAAAGAGGGTAAGTAGTGGATGGCTTGGCGTGACCACAAGCAATTTCAACCCTCTTGGCCGCTACTAGTCCCTATACTAGTTCTTATACACAGAATAACATGGTAGAACATGGGGCAAGGTCTACGTTAATAACACAGATCACTTCATCGCATGCATGCTTATTACTTAGGCAAGTCTTAGTCTGGTTTGATCGGTCTTATATAGAAGTTTTCAAAAGTACGCCTGCAATGGCGTACTAGGCTACGCCTGCAATGTTAACTCAGTTAGTGGTACTCAAATGTGGTCCAGCCATACCGTGTATAAACGAACACGGGTCAGGAGGAGATCGTTGAGCCACTGACTCAGCTTCCATTGCGGGCGTGGCCTGTGTTACTAGCTATGCGCTTATATGCAATTAATTGTTAACCTCAACATCGGTTATCTTCTTTTTCTGATCGGAGAAATTAAAAATACTAAAAAACGTATTTCGTAACTTTTCACGTGGAATCCAACCCTGGTATTGACATTCGTCGCTTCTTGAATGCAATGTAAATTGTTATTAAAAGCGCGACTCAAAATGCACGACCACTTTTCTTAAAACCGTTTTAGAAGCGTGTCAGTTTTCGATAAAATCTGGTACTGCTCAAGATACTGGATACCGTTATTCTGGATGGATTACAAGTGCTGAAACAGCATATTTCCGGCAACCCCGGATTGATCCCAGCAACAGTTAGGGTCTCAAATGAATTTAGATCATATTTCCTGTGATCTTAGAATCAATTTGTAGCCTTATATTTTATTTTTCCATTCTCATTTTGGCTGTACTTGGTATCCGTATGCGCGTCGTAAAGTTAAACGAACGAGAACGAATCATGTCACGTTATAATCGATTTGCGGCACGATTTAGTCGACGCTTACGAGAGAACAGCCACTATGAAAATTACTAGCGCCATGTTTAAGTTATTACGAAACGTACGGCGCAATTTAGAACTAAATATTGTAGCATGTGCATAGAGGGATATAAACATTATTCCGATAAAATAACACGATCGCCTCGAAATTCATAATATTCGATGATGTAAATTGCAGGAATCCGTAGTGATCCTTCTATTTCGCATCGAAAATACTTTGGGAAATTTTAATAATTCCGAATAGGAAAAATTTCATTGACATGAATTCCAACAATGAAATTGCTTTCGGTATGAAATTTTCACTACCTCACCGAAACGGGAATAAACCGGCATTTCAGTGCATCGCCTTACGTTTCAAGTGGGTATAGGTATTTGCTGTTGAGAGTAGCGTGAGAAGCACGATTGCATAAAGTCGTATCTTGGCATCGTATCCCTTAACGTCACCACGAGCCATCAAGCATCATCTCCCATTCCCTGTAGCAACCACTCCCATTTCCCCTATAGCGTCGACATCTCGCCTCCCGTAATGGCAGAGATTCGTCCTCGAGTGCGCACGTACCTTCCATAATTTCAAACCGCTCCACTATACGATAATAGTTTTCTTCCTGACATCCGCGCAAGGAAAAGATCGTACGACGCTAACAAAGGCCATGAAGCTTCTTAAGGGTTGATCCAGGTCCTTTGTCACCACTTCCAGTATACCATCCGTTTACTATCTCCTTTCCGCATGCGGAATATTCGACGCTGGTAACTCCTGGAGTGTATCAGGGCGTAAGGAGGTGTTGTACATTTTCAATAAGTGCGATATCGAGTTGTTCTTTCGGAAGAAGCAGGAAGAAGAAGAAAAGAGAAAAAAACGAAGTTACAGAGGTACCTAAACCCGTACGGAAATGCGCTTATGGTAGAAAACCAAGGAGGAAAAATTACTTGGTGCAAATAAAGCGGATGAGGAGACTCAGTCACGACCATCGCTTCACTGGGAATTCAACAACGTAAATCGTTGAGGCGGCAAGTCGTTAACGGACTCGTATTCTTCCACCACATTATTTTACGCACACCTATTTTTTTGGCCATTTATTTCCAAAAAAGTTGCTGCGACTTTTTTCGCGTTTTCGTCGGCATTCTCAGTGTAAAACTCAAGTCTCGTTATCGACTCGAGTTCTCGATGTACATTAATTTCCAGAGTAGTGTTTAGCTGAATTTATTTGATACTTTAACCCGCTATTAGCGTAATCGATGCTTGTAGTTTATTTAAATTAGCAAATAAAAAAAGATGAATTAGACTTTATTGAACTACTCAAATTAAGCGTTAATTAAACGGATTTTTATCGCAAAAAATGTGTTGCACAATTATTTGATGCTTATTCAATGGATATATAAAAATAAGTTTTATTCGACATAGCGTGAAAAATCCTGCGTAAAGGAGCAGCGATCTACGATTTTAGATCTTGTGCCTAACGAAAGGTTAAGAAATTGTCTGCAACAGGAGGGAAGTAGATGATAAGATCTCCCTCTTCTTTTCCACTTTTAATCTCAGCACAAGGAATAGCGTGACCTTGTGTTTGTCTCCTTTCCCTGTCAAATATACTATATTATACCGGGTGAAATCGTATTATTCATGAAGCTTCGAATCCTTCGAAAACGGTGTGCAACTGCTCGAGAATGCGATTCGACGGCCATTGTTATTTTCGCTCGATCGAAACTCCTCGTTGGAAAAACTTTTGTCCTTTGGATTTGTGGTTATTAATGGACGTATTAAGAAGTGAAGTCGCCTTCCCCGGATGATGAAGATCCTTAGCGGATATTAGACAGGGGGATTGCAGATACGCGAAAATCCACGGGTCTCGCTCCTTTTTTTTCGCAAGGGAGACCGTGATAAGATAAATTCTCTAAAGCCCTAACTCAGAGGGTTATTATTCAAAGTAGCATCGAATAAGCGTTCAGCGCTACTGGTATCTGTGGCAACTTCTGTAACTACGTCTAGCGCTTTCGAACGTGCTCTTAAAGTGGCGCTACAGGGAAATCTATTTCTATTACTCCCGGAATTTTAAGTATCATTACACGAATCGACAACACTTAACGGAAATGTTTCCCAGCGGAATTTCCTTGAGACGGCAGTATCGTTAATTTTGAGATTGAAAAGAAAAGGTGAAACTGAAAGGAGACATCTTGAACTTCTCACTTTACTGTTCGAAAATGAACTTCATCAAAGGGTCAGTCATGCTCCTCTGTGAACTATGAGCGCACTGCAGCTTTCGCTTTTCCTACAGCCTTTCAACTTTTATTGAGGAAGGATCGCAAGAAGAATCGCAAACAGGATAAGGCTCATCAAAGAAAATTTCAAGAGAGCAACCGACTCATCCTTCGTGAACTTTTCCAAAATCCTTGGAATGACCCAAGGGATTCCTAACGAAGCAAATATAAGTGATTCGCAGTAGCAGGTTAATCCGAAGTCAGCTAATGCAGATGGAATAAGACGAAAAATAAAACAAAAAAAAATCGACTGTGGAAATGTGATAACGAGAAAGATTGAAAAAAGAGACGGATTTTTCGGAGATTAAAAATATTTATTACATGTCTGTATTACTCATTCTGATTATAACTTTCCTTACATTTTTATAAGATCTTATCCTAAGCACAGTTTTCAACGAAGAAAATCTCGAAGATAGCTATTTACAAATTCGAAATTCTATAAAACTTCAGACTCTTCCCACTTAAACGCGGAATAAAACAATTTCTATTATCTGTTAAAAATGTTGAGTTCATGATTTTTTACCCTCGATTGTTCATTTGAATGAATATTATAATTATCATTCGAATTATAACGTACTTGTTCCATAGAGCAACGCTGTGCGTCATAATCGAAAGTGGGTATATGGATAATTAATACATCTTATATAAGAGAAGATGGGGTAAGATGTTCAGATAGACGAATGTACGTAAATTTTTCTACAATTTTATCTCATGTTCAATGACAAAATGGAGCAAGTTGACGTGTCTTATGACTGCTCACCCTTAGATCATATTTATGGGAAATAACGGTGAAATGAAAATGCAAACACAATCGGCAATATTGGTTACATTTGATGCTTCGTTCATTATGCCAACTAAAAATATAATATTATCTAATTCATATTTTACCAAAGTGTACAGTAGATAGTAATTAGACAACGGCTCGTCTAATTATAACCTGTCTGTGGTCTAATTAGGATTAAGTTTTTCGTTATCGTAAAACATTTTATATTTACTTGCCTACTTTAAACCCAATTTGGACCTAGTTTAAGCTTAGCCTATCACCCAATATAGTTTTATGTAGGCTTCCCCAATCGTAGCCCAACTCGAACCTAGTTCAATCGTAGTTTATCATCCAGGAGAGTTTCATTTATGTTGCTTACTTGATATTTCTGAATTCTATTTTTTGTTATAGGTATATCATTTACATTTTAACCTACTAGTTATACGGGATAGATTTATGGAAGCAACATTTGAGCAAGTTCGGAAGGGAGCATGGGCCCCAGAAGAAAACAGGAGAAATCAATATTAGGCCAAGTTGGCCGCCTGACTTTGGTTCAGATACAAATGCGACAAAATGAACTTGAGTAACGTCCGGGAAAAGTAATTCTCACGAAATGATGAAAAAGAATTTTTATTTAACCGTTACATTTGCATCGTGCCGTAATGGTTTAGTGAAACACGCATACGGCTATATCTAGAGTAAAGTATAAGGTGGGGATCTGACCACGCTCCGACTAGTTTACTAGACTTTTATTTGGGCACGAACATGAAGCACGACCATGGATGTAATCGATATGATGCACTGGCACACTTTTATTAAAGAAGGCTACCTAAAAATATGATTCTGCTATATAAATACATTTGAGAGATACTCAAATTTACGTTATGTTGTCTTTAATACGTTAAACAATAGTTAAATGCCTGCGATTCAACTGATTATTTTAAAACTTGCTCATATTTATATCAGACAATGAGATTGCAAAATTAATGAAACATTATTTTGTACAATGATGACATAAACTCCGTATCATATTACGTACATTTTGAATAAATAAATATTAAAAGTATACAAGAATCTAAGATAAACTTTGAATAAATGTATGATTAAATTAATACAGTAAATAATTGGAATTTTATCGTAATGTAAATTTAATGAATTATTTGAGGTAGGCATTTGTATAAGATAATGGGATATAAAATTTGTAAACTTTTAGGCCATCGCTTGAATCATTAACGCACCCCATAACCAACACACAATTCTATGGGAATGACCTCTTAAAGGACAAAATTGATTCCGCCAGAGGAATTCCAAAAATATATCATGACTGATCCAATTTCAGCTAATTTTAAGAGTAATTCATCTTGCCCTATCGATCCAGTTTTACTACCCCACCTTCGTCTACATTGAAAAATATATATTACCTCTTTTTTTCATAAAAAAATACAATAAACTGATCAAGGGGAAACACAGAGTGACTGTAAACGTTAACAACAATGAAATTGAACACGTTTGGCTAAAATAAAGTTAATATCTGGTAACCATTCACACAGAGACATGGAAAAGTAGCTTCAATCAAAAAATATATCGCTTGATACTGATCCTTTGACCTATACAAAAAACGAGGCGTCGATATGACGCAGTGCATGCCCCCCGGTTTAATGAATAATACGAAGAGCATGTATGACGTCACACTGTAGAATCTCCATAAAATTTCATGGCTGCTCTACATGCAACATCCGACCTAGCATTCTAGTTCTCATACGTCACGGAATACAGAATCAAATTTAATCTTAAAGAACTTTTTTTTCATTTTAGTAGATACAAACTCCCGTGCCAAAGTGAAAAATCTTTAAATTAGATCATCCACATTTGGGACGTCCCCTCTAATGATCTCAGTAACATATGCATGTATAATACATCAACGTCTCCGTCGTAACTGCCAATAAAGTCGCGTTAGGTAAATTGCAGGATTATTTTATATGAGAACATCAGTAAAGTAGGTAAAGCATCCCACTTTCCTTGTAACATATGTATACGCAAAGCTGACGCCGTCCACGAGGTGAGTGATCCAGCCATCCGTAAGGTTAACAAGTTACAAATGACTGTTAGAAGGTTCTGAATGAGTTTGGGAATGTTCCAGGATGAGTCTAACTGCCAAGCCCATTTCTGAATGATCCTAAAGAATGTCAATAAAATATAGCAACATACATATACAGGTAGTCAAAGTGTACGAACTCTGTCCTAACCTTTGAAATCCTCAGGATCTGATATGAGGGTGCTACTTTATAAATGGGTAGATTTTACGCGATATCGCTGTACTTAGCTAACAACGGGACGAGGGTGGTTTTAGTGCGAGTGGAGGCGAGAGGAAAGTAGATGGAGGAAAGAGGAAGGGAGGAGGAAAGTGGTTAGGTCTATTGGTATTACGGTAGAGTCTGATGGTGTTACACGGCAGCAGGAGAATATATAGTGGGTGATAGTCAAGTGCAGAATAGACGAGCCTTAGGGGATGAAATCTGGGGAGGAACAGAGTGGCAACCTCCATGGCTGGGCACCCATTAACGGTAGATAATTGCTCGATGATGATTAGTGGAGCGCGAATCCTTGTAATTGCGCGGCCAAAAATCCGATAAAGTTTGCAAGAAAACAAATGGGAGTTCCTTTAGGAGGAATGGGGAAAGGTTGGGGAGAAGGGAATGGGATATTAACATCCTATGCGTAACAGGCATATGAGTATTTATCTACCGAGACAGTGAACACTGATTTTCTCACTATCAATCTATTTTTTATCTAACTAATGGTCCCATCTCTTTCAATGTCTTGGCTGACGAGGATTTGTAGAACTGTAGGGTACTCATATTTAATGGTCGAGGCACATATCTATATATGTA
>JAYRCB010000112.1:294895-311163 GCA_036026315.1 Trachelus stipa
TGCGAACTGTCAGTTTGCGTTTATCGGAATCGGTCACAGTCACATGTCATTTTTTGAAGAGGCCACACTGCCGTGTCAGCCATTTGCGGCCAACTTCTGCTGGTGCGTTTCTACTGACTAACCCTGTATACTATGATATATGAAAATATTTAAGTATGAGTAATCGTCGTTTGGCCCTGGAAAAAAAGAAGAAAAAATATAATCTACATGATTAAATAAATTTTGATCAAATTGCCAGGAAAACATCTGCTTCCAGAAGAAATTGAGGGAACAGTTTCCTTCGTAAAACAATCGAAATGGTGCCTAGAATGTTCCCTGCATAAGTAGTATTCTATCCACGTTACAATATGTTAGGAAAAAAAATCGTTTCTGAATTACAACGATGAAGAAAATGGGTGATGTATTTTTGCAAACAGGGATAAATTAATAACAGCTTCCGATAGTTCACTCAAAAACAAACTTAGCGTCTATTTAAAGATTTTTTTCTATTATGCATAGTTTATGAGATGAAAAAATTGAAAATTCAAAAATTTGTTAGGGCTATTTGAACTCAAGTGTTCATGTGGGCCGCTGATTTTTCACATACGTATGTATATTCACAAGCTGTACGACATATAAGAAATTATACAAAAAACGCCCCATGTTTCGGAGCGTGACAAAGATATTTCTCGTGCTGAGTCAGAACTAGTTGTGGCTTAGACGCATCTTTCATGCGCATTGAAAAGTTCATTAGAAAACCAAGTTACATGCTTCACATTTTGACCTTCTAAATACAAACATTTTGGTCATTTTTTTTTTAAAGTACCAGAAATTAAACCAGAAATTTAAACATGTATACTCCAAACTATGTCTGCCATATCAAAATTTTCGTTGTTTTATACATTGAAAATAAATTTTGGGTATACTTTTAACGTATATTAGACATATTTTTTTAGATACATGTTGCTTATCACCCTATAATATATACGAGATATAGAAGTTATTCCATATATTTAAGATATATTTTATTTTTATCTTGCACATACTTTGTTTCCATGGAGGGTATTTAAACATGTGTAATTTGTATTTTCCTCCAGGGATGAGCTTAGCGACCGGGCTAAGGACTGTGCGGGTATAGCTATTGTAATTGTTTTAGCATAAGCCTTGAGTAAAATTAACTTATTCATACTTTGGGGAGAATAATAAATATAAACTCATTGTCATGGAGAGAGTTTGCATATAAACGCCATTGAACACGACCGATACCCGGTTCGACCGACCACGAAAATTATTGTAAAGGATTCCCGACTATGTTTCTGTACTATTTGTATTGTTCACAGATTCGTCATTTTTTCATTTTTTGAGCTTCGATATTAATACTTTCACAGTTGCATGGTTTGTATTTTATACTTTTTAAAATACCCAGTAAACGCGCCTAAGTCAAATATTATAGAAGCAGCGTTATGATGAATGAGGCTTGAGCGCGCACATTTCCCGACGCCAAAATTATAGCCGCAGCTTGTTATAATTTATCTGCCAGACTCTTAGTAAGTAATAAAGAAACTTTCTAACACGTAATGACAATTTTTTTCTTTTCCAGAAGAACAACAATTGAAATGTTGATAACAATTAACATACCACTTTTAAAAAAAAATAACTAACATTTTCATATTCAAGAGGTTAAAATATAAAGAATGTAACTTGGTTTTCAAGCAGAACTTTCAGTCAATACAGAAAGTGCCAGCACTCAACCTATCTCTCCTGAATTCCTTTGCATACATGATTTCGGAAATTGCAAATATATGTTGTTGGAGGAACGCTATTTAATCTCGTTGGTTTGAAAATGTTTACATGAAGTAACCTACTGTAGTCACGAGGATTTTCAAAATGTTAGCTGGCGTTAAGCCTATAGAAGGGAAAAGTGGTTTTGAGAGTTTTAAATGTATGTTAAGCGTATTTTGGCTTCGTAAAACTGGAAACTACATATATTAAGTAAATAGAAAGATATTTGAAATAGTATAGTATCTGTACATCAAAGCAATTGGCTCTTGCAGTAATACGAAGCTGAAAGACTCATCGAACGAATCGTTTTTTTAGCAATGTAAATAAAATGTTCGAGATACTCGATCCTGGGTTACCTTCATCTGCATCACTCTCTTCCCTTTCCTTATACTCAGGCTCTTATTCGTTTTACTCCATATACCTCCGTTCGTAACAACTTTAATCCCTTCGATTGCTCTTACGCCATACGGTATGCTCGAGTCAATTTTTACGGTCTGTTAAAATTTTCTCGGAAAAGAAACTTCTGTCATATTTTTTTAATCATTTTTACCAACAAATGATGAATCATCTCATCGAACTAGACGAACCGGCGACATTGAAGATATGCATCGCTCACTGACACTAGTTCATGCGGGTAATGGGGCTTGAGCTTTCCAATCTATTGCGAATATTCACATGCATATGTAACGGAATTCAATTTTGCCATGTGGAAGATGTGACATTTTTCGGCGAAAAATTAGGATGCAAAAAAAATCCGTGATCATGTAGCGATTTATGGAAGGGGGAAATTTTCATATGTAAATCGCAATACAGAAGAAGCTTGTATTAGTGAGTAACAAATTTTATTTCGCGTAAATAAATTTATTATAGTCCTTTTTATAGTTCATTTTAATAGCATAGAGACACTGTGATAATTAGTGTTTCGTTCCCATGGCAAAAGATGTTAACGAGTAATAATGAAAAAGTCACTATTGTCATACTGGCACGCACTGTAAAGAAAGCGAATGAAAAGCAGAGATAAAAAGAAAGAGAGAGAGAGAGAGGCGGAAGGGAGGATAAAGACAAAGAGAGAGAATAATGAAGCAACAAAAAGACGACTATGAAGTTATAAAAGAGGTCAAATAAACTGGAGAAAATGAGCACAGTCTGAATTCAACAAAATGACTAACAAGTTCCGCGTGAAGATAAAAACATACGTTCAGAAGAAAAAGTAAACAAGCATCATGGGAATAATGTAAAAATATTAAACGGGTAAAAGGAAAAAGAAGTAAACTTACGGAGAAAAACATACTATGGGGCATTCCAGGATAAAAACTAACTAATGCGTTCAAGTCGCTGAGAAATCTGAAAAGCTTCAACAACACGACAATCTAGTATTATAGATAGTAAATAAATTGGAAGGGATTGTTGGAAGTAACAAATGATTCTGAAAAATCCCTAAAATACCACTTGATATTGAGTTATTGTATTAGAAACCAATTTTGGATTTATCACCTATAATTCAACTTTTGGTATTTACAAGCTATAGAATAGTTCGTTCAGCTGTCAATAATTTCATGTACTAGATCTAGCTCGACAGTTCTGGCAGCGTAGCGTTCTTTATCGCCATCGTAATTTTCGGGAGCATCCTCAAAGAAAACAATTTGACAAGTTGGAATTGGATGGTTTTTCGTAAATTTAAAGAGAAAGCCCGTCAACTTGTCAGGTTACGTCCCTTAGATAAACTGAAAATGTAAGGGGGTGGCTCTTGATAACCTATGCGAGTGCGTAGGGTAAGGTGAAGGGGAGTGCTGTACACACTGAAGATATTCAGGAGGCGATAGAGATGGTGAGGGAAAGAGGTAAGGGATGGATAAGACAGAGTTGTGAAAGTAGAGAACGGATGATGAAGGGAAGTGAAGTGAAGTGAAGCGAAACGAAGAGAAGTGAAACGAAGAAGAAGAGAAGAGAGGAGAAGATAGTACGCAGCTAGATATCGTGTGGAATAGATAGAGAGCAACCTCGGTACAACCTCGGTACTGCCCCGATGCTGCAGATCGATAAAATTCCTGGGCTCACGCATATAGGCAATGCGGCGTCATATCGGACAACTTATAAACTTCGTGTTTTACTTTTTTTAATTCTTAAGAACTACCCACACCAACGACAACCAAATTATGTCTGCAATCTATTACTGACGTCCGGTAGAAAAATGTTATTTGTAATACATCCGGTAGACGTCTTTTGCAGATATTCTTAAACACGACGCAGTATGACAACTTTAGAATGTCGTTTCAATGTCGGCATTTATGTCGTTTATTATTCTTTTGACCATTTAATATTATTACAATTATATATTTATATTTATTGACTACAATACCTTTTGGTAACCTTACACGCGTGTAATCGTCAATACGTTCTTTGATCTATTTTATTTTCTAAATTTTATAATAAATGCATATACACACTTTTAATAAATATAATAATATGCTTATTGAATGATTTTTAACCTGTCCTGCTAGGACGGCATTTCGCGATTTAAGCCAACCGGTGAGTGTGTCTGTACATGGCCGATGATTGAGCCATCTACCTTGTAAGATGATCCTATTCGTGTGAAGTAACTTGTGGGATGGATTTAAGAGATACATCCTATGAATGACAGGTAGGATATGCAAAGGACGGACAGAAAGACATTCGTAGGTGGGACAAATATACCCCAGAATGACGTCTGCAAAATGTCATTTGCGGATTTACGGATGTCTATCGTATGTCAGAAGTGACGATTGGCGCCGTCTGTATGTCGTATTTCTAACATTCCCGAGTTGCGTGGGTTCGCATTGTATTTAGTGTATACAGTTAACACACGTAGTAATATAGTATTAATAGCAGCAATTTAAAATAGCTAATAATTGTTCTTAAAAAGAATAAGCAATGTGCAAGTTCACTTTCTACGTTCATTACTTTCCAAAATATCTGCCCGATTTCCGTTGGGCAATATTTCAAGGTGCTGATTTTCGTTGTATTAAAAATACGTTCTTCTATTAAAGTTTTAATTTCGTTATGACAACTTGTATTAAATTTATATTTGCGATTTATAATCTCCATAAAACAGCATTGACTTGGTTTGGATGTTTGAAATATGGTTATCTTCGATTCTTGACGTAATAAGAAGTGAACTGTTCAGATATCGCGAACTGAAGTAATAATGATAACATTGTCATATTGTAATTTAACGTATAGTATGTACATATGCGTTCTATGTAGCAGAGAAGAAACTGACGTATTTAGTTAAGTCCTTGTAGAACATGTGACATACTTTTTCTATTCGCCGTCAGAAATGTATGCATGTGTACACAAATTTTTGTGGGAGAACTTTCAAACGAATCGCTAAAGACTTGGATTGGAATTTTTAGTCAAATTAAAACTCTGTATGCAAAAGGACGGCAAAATTTGCATTTTACCAGTATCTACTATAAATTTTGAAAGAACACAATGCGCGATATTAAAAATATTTTTCAGATGTCAATTACACAAGATGTAATTGGGTAGTTCACGCAATTTTGCCTTAAGGCAAATCTTTGCGCAGTCAAGTGATATTTTTATGGCAGTTGCTTTACTATTAATTCTTGAAGCGTGCTTCTTGTTGGTCTTTTATACATTCCCTTAAATCGTCTGGAAGTCTTCTTTTGCGGAATGTCGCTGACGATCAACGGTTTGTGTTGATAGTAAAATGTTCCATGAGATCAAAAAAATGCATACAGTTTTAATATTTATATAATGAGGTCTCAAACTACTAGAAAAATATTTGTAGAATAACTTTGTGTATGTGATGGCTTGCGGCGAAATGTTTAAAGAGCTCATCCAGGTCAGCCGGGAACATCGAAATGTGTAAAATGAAAACCGAAATTTCGTACATTATTTTATTCCATTTTTGTTTCCACCGCAATAAATATTGTGCGAGAAATTATTTCTTGAGTCACACACTCCATGACGGCACATGATGACAATTTCCAATATAAAATTAATCACATTTCTACTTGCTAGATTAATGAATTATATTGGGCAGCATGGAAATATATGGATAACAAAAGTATCAAATTGCAATTAATAAGATATCGTGCGAAAGCTTTTGTATTTGTTGTTAAATGGATATTTGCAATATATCAAAAATGAATAATGGATATGCAATTTTTAGGAAAGTAACTAATAACTCTACTCTATAAATTATATCTAAATCCCTATAAATTTTGTTTTCTCCCATTTGTCAAAATTGGCTGCTGCCAGAATAGAACGAATAATTCAATCACGATTTCAGCTTGTGGCTAACTTTTTCTAGAGTTTATCTAGAGGAGTTTTCAAAGTTTTAAACACAGTTTATCGAACAATTACCAATTCCTAGTATCTGGAAATTCCACGCCAAAGGCAGCATGAACTTAATCAATTTTACTGTGGCTGCACTAGTAACAGACATTTGAGTGGCAATTACTTATTACGAAATTGCAAGTGATTCCAGTAATTCCAATAAGGAGATTTCGTAGTTCGATTTTGAACACCGAATTTAAAAATAATTGTTTCTACATTTTGTATTTTGTATTCTTTGTGTTTTGACTTTCGTAAGATACATCTGATTTGATTATACGACATATGATGTTATACATATATAAAAAGCTATTGTTATATGGATGTGATTTTTATCAATTTTCATGCGCCCTATTGGATCTACCGTTTTCGTTTTTGACATTCTATTTACAGATTTGAATAAGTGATAAAAAAAAACTTCCGAAAATTTCTATATAAACCAAATGAAGAGGAAAAAGTGTATGCTTCAAACTCGTATTAAAATTTTCCAGTGCCAATGTTTGTTTTCTAATGGTATTCCACCGATAACCATTAATTAGCAATGAAAAATTTCACTATGTGGTGGTTCAAATGAAATTGAATACGGAATTATATTGGAATTAAGACATCCTTTATAAACATTACAAGGAAATGATTTCCAAATTAATTGACACGAAATACTTTATTGCCTCTGCCAAGTTATATTGTATTTTTATTGGAAAATGCAGCTACGCACTTTTTTCAGTATCAACTTATTTTAGTACTATTTGATTAATTCCACATATAACTTTTTGACTTATTAGGGAATCTAATATACCGTCAATCGCTGATTTTGTTGAAACTTGGTGATTAATCGAAAATAGTCGACACGTATTTTTTTATCGTATAAAATTACTGCTATCGCTAAAGCCTGTAAAATTCGAGCTACAACCAGTTAAGTGAGTTATTCCCATTGTGGTTTTTTTATTTGGTTTTTTATTTTTACAGAAATTTTTGCCAGTTATTAAACAAAATTAAAAAGAACCAAAAAACAGAAAATATGGGAATAAATTCCTAGGTTCAACGAAGAGCCAGGTCAGGATTCAGTAACATTAAAGTCTTCAGAATTCACATTTATGCAACAATTTTGTTCGATTGCGATATATGAGTACACTATATTGGATTCACAATTTTGAATATTTCATTTTTAATCACATATTCGTATTTAGCAACATCCAAAACCCATTCATACCTCTTAGCTTCTTAAACGGCTTAACTGGTTGCAGCTCGGATATTAAAAGTTTAGTGGTCATCACTTTTACATTTTGAAGTTGAGGTTTTCACCATTAAAATTGAGTCTCTGCAGATAAAAAACATTCGTGTCGAGTATTTTTGACGGTTCTACGAATGTCCTAAATTGCAACAAAATCGGCAAATGACAATTGGATAGGTAGGTGTCTTTTATATGATAATTAAGATCCAGGACTTTATTAGAGGATCAAGGAGTTATGTCACTTTCATAAAAAAAATTTTAATTAATAATAATAATTCTGATAAAGAATTCATTGTAGATATCAACAAGGAATGAATTACGCGATCAAATGAAGAAAATGTAAAGACACGATAATTTTCTTTGGGCTATTAACTTACGTAGGTTTCACAGGGAAAAATAGTTAGGGCAAACGGCCCAATTAGCAACCGTTTAAAAGAGGCTGTGTCGGATTTTTGCTATTTATTCGCGCATGATATAGCCAAACCGAAAAGTAAAGGTTTCAACACGTGCTTAAAGCCTTACGAATAATTCACCTATTACACAAGTGAAACAATTAGGGTCGATTAATAAAATTATTTTTTTAATAGCGCTTCTCTGCTGCCGGGGTTTCTGACCGGCACAACTGCCACCGTCTAGCACTGCCGCTGTGGAGCCCACTGAGACACGTGTCGCACCGTTCACTGGTCAATTTCTGTTCTAAAACATTTCATTTAAAACGGTGTGTTTCTCTAATAACATCACGTAAAAAACGCTTTTTAATTAGCCAGTAATTGAGTTACTATTCGACAAAAACTGCATTTACGGCAGTCAAAATTATGCCATCGGGATCACAATCTGGGATAGGCTCAGTAACTGGGCTATTTACCCTACTTCCTTTGTACTGATTCGACAGAGTTATGATGCTCCTGAATAGTAATAGAAAACCATAACTTTTAAAATAAAAGCAAAAAGTAGCATTATCATTCTTAGAATCTATCAATATGTGTATTAACCACTCATAAATAGCTATGTAACTCTTACGAAGTTAGCCATCATAGTTAAATGTCTAGCCTAATTATATTATTTGTTTCTGCTCTGAAAAGTTTCTTAGTTTTCACGTATCGACTATATGAAACAGAATGATTTAACGTGGAATTTTTGAAGCCGTAGGGTAGATGTGCCAGGTGGTCATCAAATTGATTTACTTGTGACCTCATTCATTACGTATAAATGAGGGAATGGCCAAAATGGGACAAAATTGCTTTAATCGGCGGGAATGAATTTTTAAACAACTACCAATAAGTATTAAAAAGTTTCGTTTAGAATTTCCTTTAGGCATACTTTAACTGAAACGTTCGTAATTGATTGAAAATCTTAATATATTAATAGTAACAAAAAATGAATAAAAATTTTGACAAATGTTGTGCCGTAACGTCTCGGTGACGAAGGAGTTCGGTCGAGAGGTTAGGACTTAGATATTTTTGAGATTTTTGCCGGTCAAGGAGTGAGAACTCGCGTGAATATAACAAAACTAAAAGGTTTATTGAAATGATCAGAAAATAAGTACAGTGATTCGACGTACGTCGACTTGAATAAAGTATAGGTACCATTTGATATTTGCCTATCTTCTGTACTGAGTCTACCCCACGAGACTACCTTATCCGTTCAGATTCTAATTGTAGTCTGTCGATTTTCGGATGTACAGCCATGAGCTGCACTTCCAAAAATATGTTTATTGTGGGATTTTTCAATTTCATCATCTCGGTTGGCAGGCCGCCTTTAGTCCTGACTTAAGACATTGCTACACGCGTGAACTACTTGGCCTGGCGTTTCTCAATTGAGTCAAGGGACTCGCAGTGCAACAAAAATGTGGTCAAAAATGATACAGTGCCCACAAACGGTATATCTGTCCTATAAAACAAAAAAAAAGTTACCTAATCGCCATTATCTATGTATATTTGTATATCCATACAACTAGTAAAACGTTTACATAGAAAATTAAAAACTTTGACTGAGATATTTTGATTTTGTTTTAATAAAGATATTTAAAACGCTGTCGATGTTCTAAAAAATAGCTACGTCTCTCATAATATTATAGGTAGTGAAGCCATTTGATAGTGTATAGAGTTATTCTATTGTTATACTAAAAAAATATTACAATTTGTCACGCACTGTACATACAACATTTTGTATTGAACTACCATTCGATTTTGACTCTTGTGTGTGTATCTGTGGTACTAAGGTATTGTAGTATTATAATTGTAAGATATGCATGTCGGCATTATGTTGATAAATATATGTAAAATGGATTGTTAAGAAATAGTATATTTATTGTGTATAGTAAAACTTAAAAATATCTGCTTTAAGTTTATTCCAAGACCTTTAAAATGAGCGCAAGGTAAAGTCTACAAGGTAATTAGATATACATATGATATAGTCGATTAAAGCTGAGGGCGTATCGCACATCGTTATCTTCATAATTTCTCAATTACTGATGTCACGAGCAAAGATAATGCTAAAAGCATGTGCAAAAATGTATATCTATTTTTCCAGAAAAAAGTCTATTTTCATTTGCACTCGCCTATATTTCTCCAGCAGAGTAACTCAAATATATCCAATTAGTTCCCCTGATTTTCGAAATAAAAATACAGTGCGATAAACCAATCAATAAATTTCTACCGCACTCTGAAAGGGTTGTACCTGACATGTCCCTGGGGGCGTGGAGTGGAATAAAAGAGTAGTAATAAATTTATTCGGATATTCCTCTTTCGCTTTAATTAAATGTATAATAAATTTCTTTCAGGAAACGGATGTTGATTTAAAAAAATTTGCAATATTCAGTTTAAGGTATCTGGCTGTCTCCACTTCTAATATATAGAACTGTAGAATTTCAAGAGAGAATGAAAGGCTAAACACCCAAAATATAATAAAAACTTATAACTATCGTTAAGAGTTTGGGACTTGGCCTTGACGTCTATGTTGTTATTACGAAACGGTATGTTCCTTGTTTTACGATTGGCTATTTCGAATCGATCGCCTATTACGAGTAGCCAAAGTGTCTCATTTTTTTTGCCCAGCATCGTTAATGTTCGAAAATTCATACGGGGGTTCTAGGTCATTGTAGGACAATGGAACACTACGTCAAAACGACTCGCGCCCTTTCTTCGCATAGAAATTTTTACCAAGCTCTCTAAACAGCCTGACGGGACCGCGGGGGAGTTTTTGCAAAGGGTTGGTTGAACGGTTACGCAAAAGGGGTGGCCGATTAATAGCAGCTACGAATTTTCCTTTGAAATTCTCGTTCTCGTATTGGAAATACATTAGCCTCGTGAAAAAATGTTGAAAAAAGGAAAAGGGTGGGCGCGAGGGACAAGACCCGAAGACAGATCGTTCGATTTCGGTTCGGAGCGGATTTAGCTTCGGAAAATTCGCAAGCGGATCACGTTTTCAAACGTTTTAGAGGGAATCGTTTGAGTTTGATAAATTCTCTACCGATTCGAATCATTGCCATAATGACGCAAGAAGCCGCATAACTTCGAAATATCGTGAACTTTAGTCTACGATAGTCTGGAATTACAGTTAGATAAATCAATTTCAAAAGTTTACCTGTAACCTATTGTTATACGTATTGACAAAAAACATTTTAAAGGGAATAGTGAACGCCTGAGGAGACCCTTAGGAAATTCACAACACAATAAGTTCTGCGAAAAGTACAAACGATAGACAATTTCCTTCCGAAAGTGTACCCATGTAATGGATTGAAGCAATACCGGTTGTCAGACACATTCCACCATCCGAAACATCGTATACACTTTTCAAATACTGTTAGAGAAGAATTTCCTACTCCGGTCCCGTCCAATTCTGTCTTTCCTATATACTTTGCGTCTTCAGCTTAATACTCAACTTGTTTACCATCGAAACAAGTTTACTTAAATAAAAATCTAAGAATCGACAATATCTCACTGTCGCATTGTTTTATGCTGATGACAAAATTACCAATACTGTTATACTCCGCTACATAAATTTAATTGTTTGCGATATCCCCAACTACATATACATGCATATGCGTATTAGTGGATTAAAATTCACATAAACCTGTATTCGCTAGGGACTTCTCATTAATGAAGGAAGTAGCAATATTATCCCTGTCGAAATCGAAGTAGCTCAGGGGTCTATTGTTTTTGAGTGGGGATGCTAAAAATAGCAGGGATTGCCTATAGCTCCAAATTTGCCCTATTGAACGCCACTCTCACATCTACCCATTTGCTTGGGCCGCTCACTGACTCATTCACCTGTTGATAGAACTTCCGTAGCTTTGATCAAAGTGATGCCGCAGCAATGCCAAAGGGTCACACTAGCTTCGTTATCCATTCAACCAAATTGTCGTAGACCTTATCCCTTTCCATTTCTCGAGTTCGTAAACTTTGATCAAGGACACCCGCGCACAGCCCAAGAAAAAGAATTTACGCATGACAAAACAAACTTCTTGAATTGCGCATCTAGTATTTACGATTAAATGAGCAATACCGTTTATTAGTAAAATAGATTTTACTAATATACTGTTTTTGCTGCATCGTTTAACTTTTGTAACTGTGATTAATTATTGGAATGAATATACTTTCGGAATTCGAAAAAAATAGTAATGGCGCGATTAGTAATACTAATAGTTAAACCGAGTGAAGACGTCTGGACTGATTGTTTTTCTTACGTGGATTAACGTGAGACGCAGCGCAGACCGAAATGTCCTTAAGGCTTGGGGGTTGGTTAAATAATAGGGTTAACTCAGTGGTATTTTAATTTCAGTCAAGAGTAAGAAACTTTAAAGCCGTCAAGGTGAAGGACTGTAAATTAATAGCGGTAAAACGTAAATCGTTTGAATTTTCCTCGTTCATTATGGTAATGGGTAAGTTGTGTTCCTCGAAAAGGTCCTTCACGAGTTTCCAAGAGTATTTTGGTAACGTCGGAAGTGAAAGTTACCTCTCCTGATGGACCCGATATCACCGAACTCTTCCAATCCTCTCCGTCTATTATCAGTTCAGAAGTATCTCTTTCTCTTGAAATTCGAAACTAGATCACACCCCGTTGCTGACAAAACTAATCCATCTCTCGCGTGGCATCGTAACTTCAGTATCTATATCAGCTCCTAGACAAACTTTACTTATTAAACTTGAGATGAGATTACATTATACGCCTCAATGACCATCTCCCATGGGTCAAATGTCAACACGCATATGTCATAAAGTAGAACGTCAGTTATCCGAACAGCTTACAAAGTGTTCCGTTCATGTTTTGTTCTGCATAAACATCGCATAGACTCGTCCCGTAGGAAAATTTCACAATGGCAATGTTTTTTTTTGCCATAGGTAATGAATGGTTTTCTATTGGTTTCGATTGATTTGCCATATATTTTGAATTGTCCAATTAAATCGATTAACCGAACACCCATGTCCCCAATTATTTCGGATAATCGACGTTCTATTGTAATTTGAAATTGTTCGTACGTATAAATAGGCTTAGTTCTATAATACGTGTAACACTAAGTTGCGTTGTAATTATAATGCTAATTGTTTGTAATACAGTTTAGATTTTTTAATAATTCAAAGACTTTCCTGATTAATTCAGGATTTTGTGAAATTTGATATTCATTATGAAACTAAAGCACACGAGTGCTTTAACAAAGTCATTGAAGTGGATTAATTCATTATCCCCAAAGCAGATATCAGTACGTGTTCGCTTTAATTATGAAGTTTTGGGTGTACTAGACGAAATGGCTCGATAAAAATTTAGTGTATAGGGTTTTCGAGGTCGCTTATTACGAAATTGTAATCATTTTTTATTCATAAAATTTCCTATCCATTACGTAAGTATCGTTACACTTACTTTATAATTCGATTTCAAAAAAACATCTAAATTTCTTTCTTGAAAACTGAAAATTGCTTTGTACGAATCTCTGAGATATTATAATAAATTTAAAAAATTTATTGCAATTTATAACAGTTCAAGATAATAAAAACCCACTACAATAAAATCAAACGAAATTTCATTATCTGAAGAAGGCGAACCAAGAGCATAGGTAATTTATCATTGTAGGTTACCATAATTAAAAACCATTTAAATACAAATAATGCATTTGTTACTTACGATTAGATGAAATTCATTAACATCTTACTAGAAGAATAGAGAATAGAGAATAATAGAAGAATAAGTCGTTTGGTGGATGTGATTATTTTCTGACACATCTCGAAATTGTCCAAATATTTGAGCGCCAGCGATATCACTAGATTTTTACGCGAAAACGTGAAGGGATTCACTCTTAAACGCAGCAACTTCAAGTGTATTAAGGAAATTTTTTTTACGTGGGGAACTTCTACGATTACATAAGATTAACGAATAATTTTAAACTGCCGACAGATTGGTTTTGCCGATATTATTTTATTATCATTATAACATTCATATCAAATTGACTTACCTATCTTCAAAAATGTATATTTTCATATGTATTGTGACATACTGGGTGGCTTGTTTCACCCAGGGTCAGCTCCAATTAGCTATCGCAAAAGAAACAAAAGGACGGGGTACGCGAATTGAAAGGGAACACGGTGTAAAATAGATAACGAAATATAATTAATAAATAAATGCCAGAGTACAATTAGATAGAACAGCAGAAAAGAAACCAAAAATACTAAACTAGATAGGTAAACTCAAAAGTCGCAATATTCGCACTGACAGGTCCAAAACAATAACACGCGGGTGCTCGCTCGGGAGCACGCGGGAACGGAGGAATACGCAATGGGCAAGGGGTAAAGGAGGGGCAGGGAGGGCTTGCCCGCACTACATATTTTGAAACAAATGGGCGCCAGCTACTTGTTCGGAGTAGCAGCGTCGAGTGATCTCAGAAGGTCCTCGAATATTTATTATAATATATATATTTAATTTATTATAATTATATTTATTTAATATAACGCGAAAAGGCACGGCTATCGAGGGGGGGGGGGGAGTGGAAAAGATGATTGGTCTCAGGGAGGAAGGTTCCCGAACGCGAAAACGGCTACTTACAAGTACCTCAGCGGTTACAATTATCGAAGAGTGAACAAGGGAGAAAGGAGTACGAAGGGATTCTGGAAAAGGGCGCAAAGGTACTGAAAATAAGGGCGCACGCAATATACCACTGGCCGCAAGCTGGTGGCCGAAGGCCAGACTAAAACTCAAAAAGAAAAAGCTACGCAAAAGGCCGCTCCACGTGGGGACGGCTCGCAATGTCCAGAGAGGACCTATAAAATCTTGAAACGCAAAAGCCAAGAAAAGTGGATGGGGAAGGGAGAAAAAGAAAACGCAATCATACAATACTCACTCAACAACTCGTACGCACAATAATCCAGACTTGGCACTCATTCGCTCAGTCTCCCTGGCTCGAAGTGAAGAAATTTCCTGTCGTTTGGCCCTCGAGGGCCTCCAGGGCCTCATTGATTGGCTGGGACTGCTCAGCTGAAAGGGCTACGCGCTTCGGCATTGGTCGGCAGTTCCAGCATGGCAGGGCATTGGTTCATTCCGTGTTGCTGGCCTGTCGGGCCTTCCAGGGCCTCGCGATCTAAACTAGATCTAACCTCTCGATCCTTCCTGGGATGCTGTCGTCCTCGTGAATGGTCCACGGTGATGTCCTCGTGGATGGTCCCCGAATCAGTACCCTACGGAGATGGAGGAAGGGAGGGAAGGGATCTTAACTCTAAATACAACAGGCCTAATACATTAAATATTCGCAATAAACAATACTTCTTGTCACTATACGCGATATCGTGCTCGGGACCGGTGGTGCCTTCGAGCCAGGTGACGAGGAGGAGTTAATTGTAACATTTTTGTTACAGTATACACTATCGTTGATAAGTTTCCAGATAAGGCCTTCAACTGCACTCAAATCTTTTTGTGTCAGTTTTTAACAGGCAGCATTAGACTAAATAAATAAATACGATTTGTCTATAGAAAAATGTTTATCCCTCCTCCCCTTCCCTACCACCTCCTCGCCTACGTTATGATACCAAGAAATTGAAAATATCATGGTCCGCTGTCAGAAATGCCATCACTCACTTCTGAAGAACAAGCTGTAATAAGGACAAACCAAGCAGTGGGAAGGCCTCGAGTCACTTCCTAAGCAAAGGATCGATTATTAGTATTAATATCTAAAATTAATAGGAAGCTTATTGCATCCAAATTCAAAATTCAAACTAACTACTGTCAAGGATCGCTTGCACAGGCTCTGTGCAGGCCTTTGGAACAGAGTTTCTACTAAGAAACCAATTTTAGAGCGTGGAAATAGGAAAAGGAGACTTCAATGGGCTCAAATGCTGGATCATTGAAGATTGAAAACGGATTTTATGGACTGACGTTTTACTTTCATTTTTCCCAATTTAAACCCTTGTTCGGAAACTCCGCCGGCAGTCTATATATATGTGCAGGTACATTGAATCAGAAAGTTACGTGCAATACACGTTGCGTGTATGTTTTCATTCCGCATTCTATATTTAAATTCACGTGTATAAGATTGCAATGATAATGCTTAATCTTTATGTAGATTCTTTTTAAAACATTCGTGTTGCTCACTCAAAGTCGGCATTAGAGCAATTACAAGCAACATCAATAAAAGCTTAGATAAACTTTTCACAAGTCTTAGCAAGAAAATTGAATAGGTCTGAGCCTTATCGTTATTCATAAACCATTATGTCCGAAATAATGCAACATTTTATTCCTCTGGCAATGTTACATCGGTAACAAAAACATTTTCTGTACACGTGTAGTTTATATTAAGGATCTGACAGTTGGCAGGAACTTATTTCTTCTGACAGAACCTCTAATTAGGAGAACGTCTGTTTGTTAAGGTAGCTATACCACGCTGCACACTAGTCAAATGAGGGCTACACTTTTCAATGAATTTTTACAGTTAAATGTATTAATTAACAGTAGTGGA
>JAYRCB010000112.1:318659-340863 GCA_036026315.1 Trachelus stipa
TGGTTCTCGAAGATAGTTCGCTCTCGGATTTTGCTTAGCTATCGGTGTCGAGTCAAGATGAGAAAAATTACGTTACAGTTGTTAATCATATTAATATTCAAATTCCCAACTCCAATTGTCCACAGTTCTACATTGTCCTTTAGATCATCTAAAGAGGTAAGTGGGAGCTGGGAACTTCTGGATACACTTAATATAAGAAGCTTCAAATTGCTCGGGTAAATTTAAAAAAAAATACTATATCCAGGGTCATGAGTGGATATACACGGAGAATGAGTTTTTGTATAATAAATTTTATGAGAATATTAAATTCAAATTTACCGTTTTCTAGTAATGCGGGACTGTAATAACGTTACAGTGAAATCTACTGCTGAACAGTTAATTTTACGACAAAATAACTTAACGCAAAATATGAGAAAAATTACTATCTTTCATAGTCAAATTTCATACCCGGTATATTAAATCTTATTATATTACAGTCGCCAGTTACTGCAATGCAGCATAGTCAATTTTACTAAGGAGTATCATTAGTTTTGAAATAGTAAAACGAAGTGAATCAAGAGCAAAATTATTATGTCTACAGTAAAAATTCATTTTGCTCTTTAATGAATTATATTATATATTATATTATTATTGATAATCGACAGAAGAAATAATAACACAGATCATTACATCCAGATTTTCGGATTATATTTAATGCCATTGTTTAATTTTATTTGACATACAATATTTACAATACTCTCTGGTATATTTTCTAAACAGAGAATTTGCCAAGTAAGCAATTTTGATTTGAGATTTAAAACGTACCGTAATGACTATTGAATACAACATCTTTTATCTTTTTGAAACAATGCAGAGTTGATTGAATTATAATTCCATTTGAAAATCGATCATTGTATTATATTATTTATATTTTATTTCAACAAACAAATAATGTTTTATTCGTAATCATAGCACCATATAGTTTTACCCAATTTATGATTTTTTAACTATTTGCACGCTGACGTGATTAGGCAAGATTGCATGAGCTAAAAATTTACAGGCTTCAATCTATTTAAGATATAGTCAAAATTCTGGACTTGTATGCATTATCGCACAAAAATGTATAACTTTGTTTCAACTGATTTTTTTCTTCGATGGAATAGCAAACATTACTAACAGTCGAGCGAGCTGTTATTTTGTCTTTCTTGTGTGTTTGTTTATATATCGTGGAGCTAAAGTTCCATACCGGACCTAAAACTTCCATAACAAGACGGTAATGAATCGAAAAATGATATTTGCGCTTCAGGAAATTTGGGAAAAGTTCTGAATAAACTGATAAGCACTCCTCAATTTCCACTTGTAGCAGACGATGAGTATTGACATGAAATATCTTACTATATATAGTATTCTTTTCAATTTGAGAAGAAATTATCAATGTTCATCTTCCATATTAATCAAATACCCACCCATAAGTGTTATATATACTCCATAAATTACATATTTTCAGCAGCATTCTATATTATACAATTATTTTTTAACTGTGTTTTTGATACTTCAAATATTTTCATCTGGGTCAATATTTGCATTTTCCAATTTTGTATTAAAAAACTTTCTTGTCATGGCCAATAATTATCAATAACTGCAGTGATTGAATTAGAATACAACAAAGAAAAATTTAAGAAATGAGTCCGCTTAAATATTTATGATTACTTGAGATTAGAAAATTGCATCTAATCGTTTGCTTGGTCTAAATAAAGACAGGTAAAATTCTGGAAATAAAATAAATTCAATACTTGCATTTTTGAGCCAAATAATTCATTCCATAAAATGACAATATCTCACCATGGTTCCATGGAAGTCTATAATATATTCAATTTACTCGTTATGGATCCTGAAAATGGAAACTGATTTGTACTAATTATTATTAGAGCAAAAAGAATATACTTTAACCACCATAATACTGACGGTTAGGTATAGTCGGTGCATGAATCTAATGAGCTTTTTCTTTAAGAATGAAAACAATAAATTGTCTCTAGCAACAACCCACACATGGTTCTACATAACAGTTTCGTTACAAAGTAATGCACAGTTTTGCACGGAGAAATATTTTAATTTTAATTTTAATATATATTACTATCACTGTATGGAAAACCCCGTGTGATTTTCCAAACATTGCATTATTTCCAAACTGTCAAAAAACACATTGAACTTGTGAACCGATTATACTAATAAATTAACGTTACACTAATACATTTTTACACTAATAAATTTGACGTTGATACTCGTAGGCACTAACCTAAAAGTGAAGAAACTGTATCGCAGTCGCAGGCATTAACTTGTAAATAACTGTATATGTCGCACTTACAGGCACTAAACTGCAAGTGTTGTTATTTTATAACATCTATCGACACTAAACCAGTCGACATATACATTTAAATCCAAATGATTTTGATGTTTGGTCAGGCTCTAACGTGTCAATAAAAACACATTTTTTATAAAAATCTATTATTATTGATCTGGATTTCCAGGCTACGGTGATTCCAGCCACTCAGGTGCGATAAATGCGAACTCTGACCAGTATCCTCAGTTACATGAAAGAAGATCTAGCGACGTAAACATTTCAGTCGCTGACACAGGAGATAGAGCGCTGCAAGATATAACTATGCGTACGTAGGTGGACAATCTTCAAGATTCGGCGGTTGACACTTCACAGGCAGCTCAGACAGAAACAACGGACCCAGAGGTTAAGCTAAGTCAGGACGTGCTGGATGTTATTGGCAAGCGAGTCTACGAGGAAAGAATTCTCGCTCCGCCAGTACACAATGATCTCGTTGTTCGCTATGATGATATTATTAAGCAAGGATTGTCGACGGAGAGCAGGGACGAGCTTGTGAAAAAATATCCACCGCCAAGCAATTGCACATCCATCGATCGTCCTAGATTGAACCCTGAATTTAAGATGTTTGTGCAGGACTCAGTCACAAGGAGGAACGAACGCATACGCAAAAAACAGGAGAAAATTACATCGTGTCTAGCTGTGACAATGCAAGCAACGGCTGTTGCTCTGAAAGAAAAAGATAAACCAGGGATGCTGTCTTTCGTTCAGTATTTCTATGACTTGATACAGTTATTGTCAGATTTGCAGCACGACGAATCTATGATTCGACGAAGTTTGATTATTGCTAATATTAACGCACCCTTAAGGGACACGGTAAATGCAACGAGGTGCGAGGAATTCGTGTTCGCAAAAAATCTGGAGGACGCATTGAAATCCGCCAAGATGAGGGAAAATTCTGTTAAGGACTTAAAAGTCGTCTCAAAAGCGTCACAGCCGAGACAGGCAAAAAACTTCAAATTCCCGCCCCGTCACTCTCAGAACAAGGTTAACCCAACGATGTCGGGCGGGCTGAAGCAGCATTACCAGAAGAACCAATCATCGCATCGATAACAATCGTCGCAGCAGATCTCCAATCAGAAGCCTCGCTTTGGGAAACAGGAGCAGGACTTCACGCGCAGGCGATAGATGAGCATGTAAGTCAGATAACCGGCAGGTTGAGCCATTTCCGACATAAATGGAGGGAAATAACGACGGAGCCACAAATTATGGCTTGGCTTAGGGGTTATAAAATCCCTTTCTCCTCTCAAGTGTGTCAAAATTCATTTCTTAGTGAACGTAATTCGTCGCTTAATGAGAAAGAAAAAATCACAAAATTGGTAGGCGAATTAATAGGAGAAGGTGCAGTTCAGCTTTGTCAGCCGAGTAAGGGACAATTTATTTCGGGCATTTTTCTTGTTCCGAAACCGAATGGATCGAGCAGATTTATTTTAAATCTAAGAGCGTTAAATAAATTCGTAGAAACCACTTTAAGCTCGAGGACGGTCGAATTGTGGCCAGTTTGATAAAATCAGGAGATTTTCTAGCAACCTTAGATCTTAAGGATGCATATTATACAATTCCGATTTACGAATAAAAATAAAAATATTTAGAGAAGTAATAACGGGATAGAAATAAAAATTCCTGATCGTATAAAGACGTCTGGTAAAAATAGATTTCAGCCTGTGACAGTTCTGCCCTCGTACCTGATGAACCCAAAACTTTGCGCTGCTTCAGTGTTAGAGTGTTACATGAGAAAAACTGCAAGCCTTCCAAGTTCGCTGCAAACCTTGTTTATATCCTTTAAGAAACCGGTTAAGGCTGTAGGTGCGCAGACACTCAGACGATGGATGAAGGAAATGCTTGGGAAAAGCGGTTTGGATACGGATATCTTCTCCGCTCACTCAACAAGGCAAGTGTCGACGTCTGCAGCCAAAAGGAAGGGTGTTGATTTAGACACGATAAGGAAAACGGCAGGCTGGACCACCGGTTCCCAGACCTTCTCAAATTTTTATGATTTACCATTATCGAATCCAGTAGAATTGTTCGCTAATGCGTTATTAGATCAGTAAGAAACGTTTCATGTTCCTATAATGTTCATATAATACCTTGTATGACAAGTTAGGATAAGTAAGGTAACGCTGTTTCGCTAACATCTGACCTTACCCATTTTATTTTACCGTAACAAGCGTTGAACATCTACATGTTGACCTCGAAGAAGAGGCGCTCCACACAATTATGATAGAACTTCACTTGGTAAGTTCGTTTAATCATATAAGTATATCGATATTTCGCACATATCTCGAACTTCTTATAAGTGTTTTCACAATGATTTACAATTCCAATGCGCTACTATCATGCTGGTGTTGTTATCGTCCAACCCGTTAAGGGGGAATGGTACAGCTCGACGAACTCTGAATTGACAGTGCTACCGCGTGGCGGCCAACTGTGAAAACAAGCGTGACGCGAGCACAGTGTTGCCGTGATGCGCCCTTGCCGGTCATACTACTATAGTATGACGTCATTGAGTAGTCGTCCTCCGTAGCGTTGAGCAGTGTAATGTAGCGCGCCGGGCCCCAATAAGTATATACATCACGGGATAAAGAAAATAACGATAAAGCAGCAAAAGATGCCTAAATTTAATTTACTCGATTATTATCTCACAAGGAGAGTCTGCAGCAATCCGATTTTTGTAATTTTTTTATACTTATTTTACGTGAAGCTGAGAACTCGAATCGCAGTTTGTCAAAGCAGTTCGATACCATATTCAGAAATTCTCGAGAAAATCGACTTTGAAGTTTTGAGAGTACTTTATGTACACCAAATGTGTTAAAGTATTTAAGCATGTTGTGTAGCTCACTTGGTAGTGTTCGAAGTAAGTAATCAGGGGGTTGCTAGTTCAAGTCTCACTTCTAGCGTCTTTTTTTTCATCCAATTCGCCTACTTACGTCATTTAAATCACACGTTTTATTTTTAATTATCTCGAGCTTGAAATGGCGAATAGACGAAAAAAAATAATGTCCAGCAGTAATATTGTTCCATTAATAATATATATAACAATTTATTATATACAATAATAATTATATAATAATTTGATTTCGCAAACTGCTATTGGAGTTCTCACTTTCACATACCACAAGTCTAAAAAAATTACAAAAACCCGAATGTTAGAGACTTTCCTTGTGAAAAGATGAAACAGTGAAGAAACGATGCAGGTGAATTTGACGGAGATCGTTCTGTCCTCTGCGTTTCCTCTACAGCGCATATTGACGTCATGGATACACGAGCGCTCGTAGTGGCGGAACGACTCAAGTTTTAGGCGAGGAAAATCTGCGTATTGACGGTTCAATATGCTAATACCCAAAAATCTCGGAAATGGCTGTATTATAACAATTCCCATTGAAATAGTGTTAAGTTTATAGATGTAGAACTTTCCCTGCGTGGCCCTTTTTTCGATTTTCGTCCGTGGTTTTGTGCAATAGTGCGATAAGTGTGAGACAGGGTACGGCAAAGGTATCGTTGGGTCGCCATGACAGGTCCGTAGACTGTCAGTCTCAATTTTCATCTACATTTTATATGTCTCCTAAGCAATAATTCAAAAATCCGGCTCCGCAGGGAAAGTTACTTTATCGGAAGGCTTCAGGTTTGTGTCATCAATTTATTCATAGTGTTTTCTGTACAGAGATTTTTGGGTGCGAAGTTTCCTCGCTTCGAGCTCTTGTACATGTGACACACGCATACATAGAAATGGCTGTATCATTCCCCCTTAATCTGAACACGTTTTGCATTTCTTTCAAGTTATTCGCATTTTGTACTTGCTATATATCAGATACACTTTTCAGTCACTTATCAAAGTCCCTCTAATACATTAACTTTTCATCACTTCGGCGAGGTCATTTTGATCCAAATAACTTTATTATTTTGATCCAAATAACTAATATTTTTCAGCGTATTTAGCACTACATGGATGGTCCTATGTGCCCTATCCTATACTACTGCTGCTTTGCCTTATAATTAGCGTGACGCCGGGTAACGTCAGAAATTCGCTCAAGTCGAAATTTTGTTCCTTCGATGTATCTCTATTGAATTTGCCTCCATATAGAAGTTCTACTTAGGCATGAGAATCGTTGCTGCAAGAAAAACAGGGGTCTAGAAGACCTTACCAAACAATTAGCATACAAAAAAAGTGTAGTATTGCCAACAATCAAACTAAGTATTGTATTGCAATTAACAGTTTATTCACGTAATAAATAAATAAAGTTAAAAGAACTTTGTCCATTATTATTCCACCCAGATAACCATCTGTTCGACCCTCATTACCCCAACATTTATAGAATATTCATATTACCAGAGCAACACGCACGTTTCGCACGCAGCTGATGGCAACAACGCTGCAGCGCTTTAAATGAATACAACATCACGCTGCATATTCCAGAAAATTACAGTTCGTGTACGGTGCAATCAATTTATATTAAAGTTTTTTCAAAGTAAATTTTCAGGAATTTGATTTGTATGTTTTAAAATTGATGAGTATTTTTAATCAATCAGCTCTTTCACAAATTAGTTAATTATTTCCTAAAGATAAATATTTTCCAGTCACATCCCATTACTTATAATTCAATTACGATTTTCACGGATAAAATATTTCTTTTCTAATCTCTTTTTAACGGCAATAATTTCGAAAATGAATCACTTCATAGAAAAACCGTAATTAGCATCTTGTTTAATCGACCAGTCTGTTGAGTAACAAATTGTTACTTTCTGTAATGACAAATATCTCTCTAAATTGGACAACCTTTTCTCTAATCAGTCAGCCTATTTTATATTGACTCTCGTCTTCATTGAATAATTATTTTCCATATAGCAGCGCTGCAACCGCTCGTTTTCTCAAACGATGCATAATGTTCTAAACCAAAAATCCCTTTCTTGAACGGACATTTTTTTTAAATCCTTTATTAAATTTTCTTTATAAATCACTCACTCAGCATCCTTTTTATCTGTATTTAATTAATTTTTTACCAATAAATTAAATCATTAACCCATACATTTATGTTCAGTCGATATAAATGTCATGTCGCTAGAAACTCTCATTGACTGACACAGCAAATTCACACACACACACATCATCCGACCAATCAGCATTGCGGAAAACCGACAACGATAATACAATCGAACTGCAAGACATTTCCTTACATAACTTTTATAAAAAAGGGAAAAATTTTTTAATTTAGATATTGCGTTGCACACGTTGTCTCCTTTTTAGAATTCTTAGCGAAGTGATGTAGACCCCAGCGGTTGAAATACCTCACGTTGTCACGTAGCTAATTACGTTGCAGATTTTCCATTCAATGTTCAGATTTTGTCTTATCATTATCTCGTTATATGTGTTCTCATCCATCTTTACGATCAGCGGATAATCCTTAAATCTTTTGTTAATACATTTATGAAAAATCCTAAATTTCTTATTGCCTCTTTCACCGATTTGGCTCTGTTCTATAATAATAATATTTTACAATTTCAAACTCTCCTTATTCAATACTGACTTCGAGAATTTTGATTTTTGGCAAATTCGTTAGATTTTATTCATACTCTTCTCCCATGTCTCGCATAATTCTTTTCTTCGATATGTCACATCCTTGTTACTTTTCGCATGCCAATACCACAGAGTCATTGTTCCCTTGTTTCATTTTGACAATCCCAACATCGAGATTTAAGGTATTAACTTTCTCTCTTATTGGTTTCTTAGTGTTCGTACCTAATTATGTTCACAAAGACTTCTTCGTATGCTTTGTCTTGAAGGACATATTCGATTTTCATGACCCGCTCAATTATTTCTTTGAGACATTCTTTGAAGTATTTATTTTTCACTTTTTTTTAAATTTCCTAAGTTGTTTTCAGAATTTATCTTTTATGATATACATAGTGATATCAGCTATACCCCCACAGCGCAACAACACGTGATATGGACCAATAACTTAATTTTATCTATGTAGTTCGGATGATAAGCACTTTCGCACTTATTGCACACTAGGGTATTTTTTACCTCTTAACCAAAGCCTTTTTACACGTTTTTTAACGTGATACCAGATCCCCAGGACATGCACCGTATTACTAAATTGGAGCAAGCCACCGCATGCAAGATAACACAAACTCAAATACGTTAACTCTGATTGACCGGCTGACTATGACTGAATATTATCATGATCACACTATAATTTCTATCCTAATAAATGGGTTACTGATTGTTTCAATTTTTCAAGATTTTTAGTATAAAAAAAAAGATGTATTCAACTTTGGACTAGATTATGATAAGTTTTTCGAAATTTCTCTTTGAAATCTGGAAGCAGCTACGAATTCGTTACACGTGATATAGTATATCAAGTTGAAAATGAGATTCACCTAAGCGTGTCTTTAACCTGATATATATATATACTGTCGTTAACGACACACCTTCGTTTCCGGTGATTTCGGTGTAATAGCCCATTTCCGATTAATTGGGATTGGAACACCTGTGCCAACAGTATAGTTGAATGTGGGTGATAACTATAGGTACCTCTTCTAGTTTTCAACATAGATATGTCTAGTATGAATAAGACTCCTGTTATTGGATCCACATATACAGTAACATATCTTGAACACACGTAATAAAGATCAAAGAACGATAAGACAATTAAAATTTACTATATTAAAAATATTAAAATTTTATAACGTAAATTAAATCGGATTTACGGTATCCTAACTCAATGTACATTGAACATTCGGTAATGACTTCAAATGCTTATCGTTATGAAATAATGTAATGAAAAAATTGAAACGGCGAAAGTTTGATTCTATCGAATCGTGTTAATCTCCTGCGGAGACAAGTCTCAATTCAAAAAGTGACTCGATAATCCGTCCTTGCGAAAGTGGTTAAACGGCGTAGAGTGGCAGAAAGAAAAGTGTTGGTCATCATGCACCATCACAGTTGAGCCATTTCAAAAACTACGGGAGCACATGAGTTTTTACGACTGACAAAGGTTTCTTCTTCTTAGATTAAATAGACTCCTTGTACCGCGAGCACTATAACCATCCACACAAAGTGCATTTAATCACTATTATTTAATGCCAAATCGTATCGAATCTTTTTCTATCTATTACTCTCTTTACTATATGCATTAACTACTTCAATAGTACGGCAGACCGGCTGCACCTATAACAGTTATCTCGAAATGATTAATACTCTACTTTCCTCTTCGGACACACAGACAAATTAAATATACAACGAGTAGCTTCAATATTCGAATATCATTGTAATTGTTTCCTTCTTTTCTTCGTTTGTTCACTAATTACGATGTAACGTGTGAATATTGGTAATCGTAACTAATAGGTAACCGAAATACCGACCGGCGAAACATTTATAACTTTCCAAAGTCCGTGAGATTCCGCTAATACCGTGTTTCCCCTCTCCTTTAAATTAAAATCAAAGCGCTTGTGTGTCGAGGCGATAAGAGGACTCGTCCCTTTCGTCGAACATTTTTATTATAATTAAATATTGAAAATTATTACTGACGGTAGATCTTATATCTTGTTAACAGGCGTTAGGGCTTTTTATTTAATTTCTTGTACGCTACGCCCTGAAATATTATCCAGTCTCCTTAATTTTGAATAAACTAATGGACTAATCACTGGACACCCATTCGAGACATCCTTGGCGCCGAACTAGATGAAAAACATCGTAAAAACAACATGACGGAAGATATTGTGCTTCAAGATACAAGAAAATATGAATACACGATGGTCAATTGACTGTATATAGTATGGGCTATGTGTCCGGGGTATGGGTCATACGTGAGTAATGTTATATGTGATTTATGAAGCATTAGTATTTATATTGATGGTTAAATAGTTTATATTATAAACGGACCGGTTACTTGCATTCTTTTGTAATTCTTCATCGTGGAAAGCAAAAACCGTAGTAGGAAATGGCTGTTTCATTAAAATTAAATAAAAATACGTTAGCGGATATTATTAAACTATACATGTACGAAGATCCAATTGAATCAATACCGCAAAATTATGGTCCGAAAATATTGACAGTCGTATGATTATGAGAAAAGTGAAAGTTAATCCGCAAATTAGTGCTTCAAAGTTAACCAGTAAATTTTATGAAGAATCGGGAAAGAAGATACATTCTCAGATAAAGCCATAAAAGAAAATGGGTTTAAACCATTCAACACGGTAGAAGAAACGTGATGGCGTGACCCAAGATATAAATCGTTTTTTGTCCAAGAATACCTATTGTATAACTGTCTAAAAGTTTTCAATCCAGCTCCTTAAGGGATAACCGTAGTGATATGAAAACTTTCCGTTGACGATGCTGCCTTACGCTGTGGCAAGGCGTGAAAACACTCGTGACGTAATTGACAAACTTTCGCACGGTATCGTAGGACCGTAGTGCTATTGTAGAAACCCCGCGTCTCCGTAATGTTCAATGGTATATTAAGCGGAGTCGAACAAATTTCATTTATACCATTAACTTTTTAGGTTAGAATATACACTAAACGTTCAAGACGCAACATTGTGGGCCAGGAAGTGAAACGGCTAGAGCATTGATACATAAAACTACTAGATATAAATACCCCCTAATTATTAAAGGTGTATCATGAAGATTGATCATGACTCAATCAAACTGCCCATACTAATTAAAACTGGTGTGGTGTGATGAACTACTACTAGGATTCGCTGCAACAAGAGGTTGAAATTTTAGGAAAGAAAAATCTGCTTTTTGTCAATTCAATTTATTCGCACCGAAACATTTTTCTATTGGTTCCATGTTAAGTATCTGCAGTGATGTGGTGTGTTCTTGATAGATATTTTTCAGTCCTTTTGTGGGGATTGAGCGAGAGTGAGGTAAGTGCTACATCACGATCCCCAAAAGCCACTTCAACGGCCATGACACGTCCATCAGCCTGTCAGTATGCATATTTACTTCTATTTTATTAATTTTCTAGAGAACAATCAGAAAGTCAGAGTCAAATACATTTCGTGGCAGTGCTTTCTGTGCTTCGATTTTTGGATGTAAAATTTCATTGCTTCGAAACCTTGTCCGTGTAAATCACCCATACATATAAAAGTTATTACGGTTCCCCCTTAATCAACAGACTTAAATCCCATTGAAAATTTATGCAACGAATTAGACCGCAAAATTCTAACAACGCCCGTAACGTCAAAAATATAACTGAAAACGAAATTGAAAAGAGAATTGGGCCATATTATTGGGGAATATAAAATTAAAATATTTTAAAAACGCATAAATACCTGTGCTATGTAGTTAAAGATAAATGGTATAAAAGGAAATATTAAATATATTTCTTTTGTTGAAAAGTCTACTGAATATCGTGTGACTAAAAGCAAAGGAATGTATCCTTGCTGAAAATCCTGTTTACGTGCCCTTTGACTTTTGAGTCACGCGATATGTTCTATTTCAGAAAATGTCAAAATATCGTTGTAGCACACGAAATAGACATCCCTGTGTTTAACAGACATGACTTTCGACAATAAACCTTATAATTAATGAAGAAACGAAGCAAAGAACACAAAACTACAGCAGTGACCGAATATTAAAATCAATCACGTTTTTAGTAATTCTCACAAGGCTGTCTCAAAGAATTTAATCACGTTAATTTTAGTCAATTCTCATTAACGAATCCATTTATCGGTTTAGTCATTAGCATTAATTGGACGTGATCTACCCACTGTTTCCAAACTTAATCTACATAACGTTATTTTATTAACGGATCATTTGCCCTACAAACTCTTTTTTTACTATACAATTTCAATGCGAAAGTGTAGTCCATTTTTTCTGCAAATTTTAATTTAGTGGTCAAGAACTTTGTTTCACTTCTTAGAATAAAGTTTTGGTTGATTTGAATCTTTGTTGCACTAAAACTGTGAATTCAAATATTCTAAGCGAATTTATTTAAAACTAAAACGGCTCGAGACTTTAGCCACAGTTATTTTACTTAGTAATGGAGTTTCTTGAAATATGATCAAACTTTAATGCATATCGCTTGAGTTTCGTATTTTTGAAGTTATATGGTATATATAGAACAATTTCCAAATCTTTTAAAGTCCATTGAAATATATTAAACTGGCAAAATTACGACTGAGTGTATTTCTGCGCACGTTTCGTTTTTATGATTCCTCTCTAGGAATCATTAATGGGCCCTTCGACAAATGGAATGAGCACGTCCAATTGGTTCAGTATCTCCAGCATCTAGAACTTGGACCTCTTTTATCTCCTCTAGATAAAGACATAAGGATTTAAGCACGCCGTCCATATTCATGCATACATGATACCTATACGTGTAAAGGTTGCTTCACATCAGTGAACGAGTTATCGGGTTGGCTATAGAATATCGGTTAACGCGATTGGCCTTGCCAACAGATCCCGCAGAAAGAGTAAATTGATCGACAGGAATTCTTTGAAAATGCCACCGGATATCCGTAACCTCACTGGCAACGTCCGCGACTGTTTGGTATTCTGCGCGGTATTGCTCGGGAACTGATAAAAAGAGAGAATCTAAAAAAGCGCCGGGGAAAAGAATGTAGTTCAGTGAATTCTCCTTCTAGCACGATTCATTTCACCAACTTTTTACGTTTCGCTTAACAATCTCGACCGTGCTGCTCCGGTTATCTCATCTTTATTTTAAAAGCTATAGAAGTCCACATTCAAATTTTTTTTTAATTTTCCAAATTTTCAGCTCAACCTCGTTAAGCATTTGACCTCTCCAACTACAAGGGGTGACCGTGAGTAAGGAAGGGTGGATATCCATTTGCAGCGACAATGGAACCTGCACTTTGTCGGCCTTTTGTTTTTCCAACGCGGCTCTCTCAGTTCTGTCATTTCTCTCACCTTGGTTGGCTAAAGCCTCAATTCCCTTGATGTCCTTTGCACCTCCCTTGGCGAGGGCAAAAGCAAAACAACATCCATAATTTATTATCTTACTCTAGCCACCTAAAATTCACGCAAAATTTTAATTTACATCTCGCTGTGCATTCTGATTTAATAAGAGGCACTCGGGGATTTGATCCTCGAAATTCATTTGATTTGATCCGGTTCTGGATAGTACAGGATAGATTGATATAGATGCTGAAATGGAAATAGCTCAATAGCATTTTTCAAAGAAAATGCAATCAAACGAAACGGTCAGTTTTAGGGTCGAACCTAGCAGAACCTAGCAAAACTTGTATACTATTACAGAAATACATAGTTAGGAAATCAATAGAGTGCCAATTCGAGTTTGGAATCTCGTACAAGTTGTTCACGTGACACTTACGTGATCTGACCTTCTTATCAGAGTTATTTAAAGACTTTTGCAAATCTGCCGAATTAGCATATTGTCTCTATCTCTATCTCTTTCCCTTTTTATTCTATTTGTAATTGTGCCCATCAAATAACTGATGGTCGACTAAATAATGGTAAGAGTTTCTTACAGATGTGTAATGCGGGATGCGGGTGCAGAAGTGCGATTGCTTTATGAAGTCGTTGGATTTGAAAAGACTTCTCTCTGTTGAGGAAATGCACGCAATTTTACCGAGTTCCTTACACACCGTTTCATTGTAGCCAACTAGACCTGGCGTAGTCATAAAAAATAATACCTTTACTGCGAGTACGAGAAAAGGGCTGGTGCGGGATTACACTGAATTGTACGCTACTGCGATTCCCATTTCACGATGCATCTACTTTAAAATAAATGCGTCTACTTTACCACGGTTTCGCTCCGGTTTTCATCCCTCCTGGAGAATGCTCAGGCATGCCGATAATCCCTGGGAAACTGTGAGATTGCAGGTGGCACGCTTGAAACTCCAATTCTTTACTTCTTGAAGTTGCCGACTAGCATCCAGTCCGTTAACAATATTCTATATCTTGCTACAAGCTCTTTTTCTTTCAGAGATTGGTTCGTACCGGCGTTATTCTGTGCGAGTACATAATGAAAACAGAATATAGGGAAGCTTAAGCTGGTTCGATGTACATTAGAAGATGAAATTGAGGATAATGTTGAAGAGAAACCAGAGAGATTAGCCTTTGACGTAAATAAACACGCAGATTGTCTTTTGATCTTTCATGATATTTTCATGCCAATATATCATAATGTCTGCATAGTCTGTTCAGCACCTAATATTATGTAACGACACGTTGCAGGTCAATTATCATCTCTGCGCACATAGTCATGAACATCCGTATCATCCCGTGATAATAAAGACAAAGAAGTCTGATTAAATCCAGAAATTGATTCCACATATTTAATACAATTTTTTGTTATCGTTCATAAAGAAATTTCGTATCAAATTCATATTTTCATATGATTATTATAATTATTTCAGATTGAAACGTAAAATCTGAAATCCATACAACTCATTTATTTAATAATATAATTTACTATACTAGCCTGACTGAAAAGTATAAAAATTCACGAAAATATAGTTAGCTCATCCCATAATACTTATTTATTAGAATCGCTTGAAAAATTTCATGAAGAAAAGTCGAACGGACACAGTTTTTCGAACGCTTTGATGCTTCTTTGATACGAATACTAGGAAGAAATATCCACTTGGGGAGCTCGTTGAAATTCAACGGGTGTCAAGGTATAGTCCCAAATAGGCGTACGCAACCTTCGCCTGATGTTGTAATTCGGATTACGAAAGATCTCATACAGCGTATTGCTTTATGCTTAGTGATGAAGTAGCATATGGACGATACGCTTTCGGAATAATTATTTTGATTTGCACAAATAGAAGATAACGTATATCTAATCGTAATATGAGTGAACCAAAAAGTAACTTACCCCATCTAAAACACTCTAAATCGTTCGGTGCGCCTTCAAGGGAGGACATTTTCTTTGGTGGCATCTGCGTCCCGACACTGAAATTAACTTGATGACACGCACTCGGAATTTTGCCAAGACTCGACCAGCCGTTCTTGATTTCAATGCCTGTTGGCAAACACGAGAAATTCAATTCCATGCTCCAGGGAAGATCTTTATTATACCGCGTCGCGGATTACAATTCTAATGGATTGCACAATTTTCGTTACCTCGTTAAATTAAAGGTCGATCCGTATGCTTGGAGCTGTTTCCCGATTCGATTGCTTTGGAGCTTTTACGTCGACGAGCTAAATTCTAATAGCATAAAACGATTGGTATCAATGAACATTATACATGCAAATTTGCAAATTTTAAATAACGTTTTCATCAGCTGATTAATTGCTCTCGCAATTTTTACGTGACCTCTCTTCATCAAAAGCCATGGAAGCCTCTTCTCTGCTGCGGAACGTAATATAACGAGCTTGACGAGAATTCTTCGAGTAACGTTACAAATTTTCTCGTGTACTTGTACGCTAAAGAGAACTAATTGGCTGGTAATCAGTGGTTAGAGTAACGGCCAGGCATTAATCCACGGGAGCAACTGGTTTTAATTTTAACGTGGGGGGGGATCTTGAACAAACTGGGTTCTCGATTTAAAAAAGTTAGGCTGCGTTGATGGCGTGTGCGAAATTCAATTACCTTGCCAAATTACCTATTATAACTGCTATGTCTAAATCAAATTAAATTCTCAACCATTTCGAGGGAACGTGTTAAAAACGGGGGTAATTTTGCGGTAAGATCCTTTGCATAAACTTTGTTCTTATATGACTAACTTGCTTACCGCCAGAGGGTACAATGTTTTTGTGAACAAACCTAGAAACTTTGTGAAACAAACACAATCAATTCTAGATGAGAACGAAAGCGGTTGGATGTCTAAACCAGGATTCCCGTTTGGCTATGTGTGTGTGCGCGTTTACATATAGGGTAAACGGCACAGTTACCGTCCGTTTAAGAGCGGCTGTGTCGGATTTCTGTTATTTATCCACGCGTGATATAGCCAAACTGAAAATTAAAGGTTTTAGCACGTGCGTTAAAGCCTTGCGAATGAGATTCACCAATTATACAAGTGAAACAATTAGGGTCGATTAATAAAATTATTTTTTTTAATAGCGCTTCTCTGCTGCCGGGGTTTCTGACCGGCACAACTGCCACCGTCTAGCACTGCCGCTACGAAGCCCACTGAGACACGTGTTGCACTGTTCACTGGTTAATTTCTATTCTAAAACATTTAATTTAAAACTGTGTGTCTCTCCAATAACATCAAGTAAAAAACGCTTTTTAATTAGCCGGTAATTGAATTACTATTCGACAAAAACTGCATTTACGGCAATCAAAATTATGCCATCGGGGTCACAATCTGGGACAGGGTCACTAGCTGGGCCGTTTACCCTACATGCGTTTACGCTAAACGTATACTTTTTACATATAAATTCGATATAAATCATACTACTGGGGCGTTTCATATTTTAGGCACTAGGCTCAAACAATTGCACGTTTAACGCTTATACTGAGGTCCATAAAACAACGCTGCAAACCGAATTCTCAAAAATTTGTTCAATGTTATATACCTGGCACATCAACGGGCTTGGTTATGGCTACGCTAGATTAGGGTGTGCTACAATTTTAATGGTGGATGCCCTAAGGGTTTAGTTTTATTAGGTTCGCATGAAAGTAATGAGACACTCTAGAAAACTCAACACATGTCCTTTTTTAAATTAATTGTTTTTGACCATATTCTATTGCATATACCCACAAAATGGAAGTATCTAGAATGTTCTATAATATACTAGAATATAGTAAAAAACAATAAATTTAGAAAAGAACATGTGTCGAGTTTTCTAGAGTGTCTCATAACTTTCACGCCAACCCAATATTATTTTAGAAAACATATTCTTGGTTTAGCCGCATGAATAGCTCCTTCATGCCTTGGGTCCCGAGATAGTATTATACGATTACAGGATTAAATTTATAATGTTGTATAATATATACAGAGTGTCTCACCGAAAGCGCACGCCTCGATTATTTCTGTTACTAATGAAGATACGGGGAAAAGTTTCAGACCAAAGTTGTATGGTATCAAGGGGGTCGATTTTTAATCCGAATTATTATTTTTATATTCATTTGATTTCGGGATACAGTACGTTACATGATTTTTTTTTTTAATGGAACATTATTTTCTGTTGGTATAAGCAATCTTCGATTGCCGCGCCGTTAGAGCATTCAGAGTTTGCACGCTTAATTTCGCAAATGAAGATTGTTCAAGAAATTCACTTCAAAACGCGTTAAATTTTTTTATACAACAGAAAATGATGTTCCATTAAAAAAAACATGTAATGTGTCTCGAAATCAAATGAATATAAAAAATCAGTTGGATGAAAAATCGACCCTTTTGAAACCATACAACTTTTGTCTGAAACTTTTTCCCGTATCGTCGATAAGAACGGAAATAATCGATGTGTGCACTTTCGGCGAGATACCCTGTATATATATGTATACAAAGAAGTAAGATAAAAAAGCTTATGCTTAACCAAAATGAATTCGAACCCAAGAATTAATGTACTCACGTCCCGGGAAGATATTCTTCTCGCGTAATAATTTTTCGCCTTATTGTTAGTAGGGACTTCTAAGAATGAGTCCCCTCTACATCATAAACAACGTGAGCCATTTCGCAGAAAAGTGTTCTTATGAGACAAAGACAAAGAAAAAAAAAAGAGAAACGGGAAGTGAGGTAAAATGATTTATTATCTCTTGAAAAACCTTAATGGACCACAGAGATATTTAAATATAAGTTGTATGTAATAATACGGCAGATCATATATAATAACAAATATTTGACACAAATGTATAAATATATTCATATTACAGATGTGTTTATATGGTAATGCAAAAAAAAGACATTCGCAGCAAGAGCAGGAAATAAAGATCCCTGGGTTTGATAATCTAAACAATTCTTTGAAGTAACAGAAGAAAACGGGAGAGCAGCCGAAGGATAATGTGAATTCGATGTTCGTGGCGAAGGTAATGCGCTATGAACTTTAGGGTGCAGTTTTGTTCCTTGGCATACGAAACTAGTTAATGTTATATACTGTGACGTTATTTTTAGAATAAACAAAAATCCCTAGGTTAACAGTAGCGGTACAATAAGTCGTCACAAACTTCGGTACTCTCTATTTTTCCCCGAAAACCCGGAAAGAAAGAATTCTTTAATACTAAAGCCAACTGGGCGCCAGACACACCTCGAAAATTTCCGAGGAAAGAAGAGAAGTTGTCCGACTAGTCCAAATCGTAACGAAATGGTAGAGGGGCAGGGAACGCACGGAAGACGAGGAGAGTAAAAGATTGAGAACCCGCGATTATAACAGTAATCCAAAATTAACAAATGGCCCTTTATTTGGGACTTCTTGAAATATAACAAAATAATAACAACTAATAACAGAAATATAACAAAGTCGGGAATATTAATACGGTACCACGCGACACATAATCCACGATAGGACGCGTGATTGTACGATGATACTAAATACGATCTAATCCCGCGCGGTAAGTGATTCGCAGCCGATACTAAGTTACGCGTACAGAGGTCGAGAACATTTACGCCCTCCAAAGGACGTCGCTAACACACGATTACGACGAGTAACGGTACGAATCGGTTCGAGCGGCGGATCAGAATATCGAAATTTCCATATACATTTCACACAAAGAAAATAGCTATGGACAGGTTGATACGATATAAATTATATAAAACAAGAATCCTTGGACCTAGAGACCGGATGAAAAAGGTTCAACTCACAATCAAAAATATAGAAATTCACTAGGCTAGTAAATAATAAAGATCTCAACGACAATTTCGAGATATAATAATAAATTAACGGAACCACGGGAAGCGTGATTCGTAAATCCTCTGAGCTTCTCCAGGGTCACCGAGATCGACAATACAAGCTAAATATTCTCTAAATTATACGTTATACTAGATAGAAAAAATTAAGTGATAGGCACGGAATCTTTTTCCTTCTGGATGATGCGCGGTCTTCTCCTAGGCCGAAACCGGGAGGTAAGAGATAACGGAAAGAATATTCGCAATTAAGCGACAAACGAACCGACAGAAAAGATTTCGTCCTCTCGAAGACGTGACGCTTACCGTGAACGGTACAATACGAGATATCGGTACAACTACTTGTTTCGAGACGCACCGGCCAAGACGGCAAACTACTGGAGAATGATCCAGGGAGATTCTTCGGGACTCGGGGCGAGCGCTAGCTCCGTCATCCCCCGCCGGGCCCTCCTGGGCCAATCGTCGACGTCGGTAATCGCCAATCGTGAAACCTCGCGCGAATTTTTGAACATGTCACCGGACTTAAATTTCTCTTTACATCGTTACATCGATAATTATACCAACTCAACCCTACGAGAAGGACGCGGAACGGTATACAGACTATGACCGGAGCCTCCGTGTAAACGATACAATTTTAAATTCTGGAGGACGGTTTCGCTAATTAACTCTTAATCCTAGTCCGCGCGACGGATCCTGTTCGCGGGACTCGGGACTCTTCGGGATGTCACAACTCGTTGCCGTGGCTAGGGTTGTCCGGATATTTTCTCCGGAGTTGATCTTCGTCCGGCCTCCTGTTGGGACGGATAAGTGGTGGAGGGTAGCGTCCCCTCACACCTGGACAGCTTCCAGAGCCGTCCATCCTCTTCGGTACTGGTGACGTTCCCTTTGCGGGACGTCCGTACCGGCGGTATTACGAGATCGGGAAGATCCAGTGTAATGTCTCATGCTGTAACGGCTTCCTACTCGATTCGGAACCGTCAGCGGCGGGGTGAAGGCGCTTGGTGGCGTCTTGCGTCTCCACGTTCCCTCGCGGGACTGGCGGCGACTTCCTTCGAGCGAGGCTGCGGTGATGGTGATGGTGGTGGCCGGATACGAAACGCATGAAATAGTCTTACGGAACAAAATAATTAATCTATTGCTAGTATTATACAATCTTGGACCCTGGAGTTCTTGGCCGGTACTTTTTCGAGACTCTCCCGAGGGACGGTAATGCGTCCCGTAATTGAAACACGCTAGTTCTACCTTCGAAACTCTTGTGACGCGGATTTTAACGTCACAATACATATAGTTTAATCTATCATTATTTAAATCATATTCCGACTTGTATTAATATTTTAACTAATTATGCGTTGCCCTAAAACGGCACAACAGATCACAACATACCCCTTCGATTTGGCGGGTGTAAAAAAGGATCTACAAATCTATGTACGACTTGCTTGCCGTGTCGCACACTCAGTGGACTACGTGCAAGACTATTGGACATTCAGCTAGTAGACGCTACTTTCTCTGCTTATAACCTCTATACCTTCCTAGCATTTTTTTACTACCCTTTTGAACAATCGGAGCATCCTTTCACGAAAACTGTTACTATGCCATCAAGCACCAGACGTCCACTCGACGTTTGAGTCAAGCGCAGAAAACTGGTATTGCCATGACGAGAGCGTCACACGGAATTCTGAAGTCAGGCTTGGTCTTCGACAGGGATGTTCGGTATTCTGTATCCTAATGATCTTTCTCGTGATTATTGACAAGTGCAAAGCACCTACTCTTGGATTTTTTACTTTTGCGCTAATGGGATTAGTTGTTCTATCCGGAGAAGAAGCGGTCTGCGCCCCTCTTTTGCGAGCAAGTTCTCGCCACCAGTCACGAAAGACGATCAAAAACTTCACTTCATGAAGTAAGCATCGGACTTGATCGAACACGCTCTTGCCACTTATCCTCAACGTCTCTCCAGAGACCAGCTCACTCTTGTAAATACGTCTGAATAAATTAACCGGTCTTTAGTTTATCTCCAATTGTTTTAACTAACCACCTGCACTATCTTAGGTTGAGGTGCGAAAATTCACGCTTCTGCATCGTCGAACAGTACGCGTTCGATATTAGGATTTACGACCATAATTGACTCGGATCGTAAGTAGGGTTGCATTGTGAAGCTGAACAACTTTCGTCATATCGATAACACTAAACCGTAATAGCACAAGGGGCGAGATCGGAACCTGACGCATGAGTCAGGAGAGAACACTGATACCAACATCGTAGGCTGAAATTGGACAATGCTATGCAAGTTATGTTTGTATGAGCATTGCTCTCTGCCCCTACTCTCTATTCAGGAGATTCCCTTAGAGTCCATCTGATACCAATCTCCAGCATGTTCTATTGCTGCTTCTATACCTACCTAGAGTAACGTTCAAGACCAGGAATCGATGTACCTTCAGGAGAAGGACCTTCGTGGCAGCAGTTCCTACTGGCTTACATATATCCTGTTCCTCGTCTCCTTATTCTTTACTCTATTTATTCTACTGTGTTTATATATATATATATATATATATATCTTCCTTTCTCTTTCTTCCTCTATCTATCTACACTAGTGTCCGTTTACGTCTCCCAAGACGAGCATGGACCCCTTATCCATGGGAACCATTGCACACTCGACCTATGCCAACGCTATCAGACTATTGGCAATACATCCTATTGGAATAGGTTGATCAGGGTGCGATACACGTAAGCCATTAGACAATATTTAACCAAAATAGAAATGTGTATTCACAATAATTGAAAACTAATAATACTACTGAACGACTTTATTCGAAAAATAAATCTCTTTCCAGTTTTATGAATCATCAATACACCACGTATTTTACTTTTGTAAGTATATCAGAAGTTTTTGGAAACATATACGAAGGAACGTAACCTTATTAGAATTTCTGGAGAACCCCTAATTATGAACAACGAATATGAGTCTTGTTCTACTGGTATTCTAATTGTTTCCTACGGACACGCCATTGTACCAATTTATATTTAAACTAAATTTAAATATTGTTATGGCATATGCCATATTGTGAAACACGTCTCCCTGACTCATTCAGCAAGTAGTCCGCAACAATACCCAGGCTA
>JAYRCB010000112.1:346031-367417 GCA_036026315.1 Trachelus stipa
TACTTACCCCGCAGGACAATGGACAGGTCAAAGATCGAAGGAATTGCTTTTAGCGAGTTGCCGAGTACGACTCAACGTAATGCGCTCCGTCCTTTTACGATGTCTTACTTTTTGCGTTCCTCTAGATAGGTAATTCCTAAGACTTGACTAACTCCGAAAATACTTATCCGAGAAGACAATGGGGTGGAGACGAATACGCCAGAGCTGGTGAGAAGAATTGAAATGACGCGTATTAAAATGCCGTACCGTAGGTAAGAAAGGAGTTTCACACCAGGGACCGATGCAAGGGTTCTCTCTTGTTTTATCATTGTTCGGTATGTTCCGATAATTAAAATCGTATTTTTCTTGTGAGTTTCTCGAGATCGCACTCTCTTACGAGGGATGTTGGGAGGTGACTTTTACCAGCGTATAAAACCTTCTCCCAAACCACGTTCGTTTCTGTAGCACTTATAAACTGTAGTGCTCCTTTAATTTTTTTTCGAACATCTTACATTTGCAAAATATTATTTAAATTCTTTTTTGTCAAAATATTATATTGTTATCTATTAATTTACGCATCAAAATACATTTTATCCGCGTGCACAATATAAAAACACCCCTGTAAGAGTGTAACATTGATTTTGACTCAATCAACATTCATCTAGATAAAATATTAAAAATTGCGCATGAAATTTAATACTGATAAATGTTTCGTAAAAAATTTCAGCATTCTATCATCATTTTGAATATGTTCATCAATCTCCTTAATGTAGTCAGACATTGATATCATTGGGACGTGAAAGAATTCTAGATTCACACGAATTCCTGCCATACGAATAATAGCTAGTGGTAGTTCAATACAAACTATGGAAGCAGAAGTTAATCATAACGCCGGAACCCGACTAATAATTTCTAAAGGTATAGACAGTTGAAAATTCCACTCCGTTTGGCTACGCTGATATACAATTATTAGAGTGACTTGTAATTTATTTCGAGTATGCCGTCATCCGGATGAAAATATATGGACAATCACGCATAAAGTTTCCATCAGCAGTAATCGGAAGGACGAGATTGAAATTGACTTTGTTTAATTAAATCGAGGGGGTAGATATTTTATACGATTAGTTACACAGCCTTTATTAAATATATATAATATGTACATATTAGCGTATAATTAATAGAATTATGGATGAACACTAAATAATATATCAGAACTTGCTATGCAATGAACAGCAATACCTATCTGTTTTTTATAACTGTAAAAATCCAATTTGAATTAATTTTCATAACGCTAAATAAACAATAGCTAACAAACAAGTAATAATTAGCTGATTCTCTACAAGTAGTTCCCCGCCTGTTTTCCACCCTTCGTATCAGGACCACTGCTGCCACCGCCTAATCGATCGCTGCGTTCCTTTCCCGCCCCTCGAGCAGCGTTAACCCTCGCACCAAAGACAAGCACCCCTTTCAGCGACGCATCCTTTTCTATCCCCTAGAGGCCTCTCCCGAAGTCCCGAACCTTTATCCCGGACCTTGGCGCACTTCTCGGACTCGTCAAACTCCCTGTTTTGTCATAACGAACAAGCAACTCCCATTAAACTAACGGGAATTTACGAGATGCAGACCGAGTACGATAGAATATTAAACTACAGGAGAAATTTACTCTAACGCGTGTTAGCTCCCTCTTTCCTCCATATCTCTTGTCGCGAAATCACAATATTTTCTCACTCAGCTATTTTAATGCTCGTCCGCTTCCAGACTCCCTACCTACTCCAGACTAATAAGAAGATCGACCGTACTTCAGTTTATCTTCCCACAGATTAACGGATACTGCTACGAAGCGTTAAACTTATGAGAACATCAGATAGAAGATGCGATTACCGAGTCCCAATTGTTAGCATAAGGGAAGGGAATGACGTAAGAGGAAACGGACGGGATGGTGTAAGATTATAGGATATCAGCAAGGTAGGATGTCGCCCATGAGACTTTTGGTCGACACTAAATCGATTTTCGGCTATAAACCCTGTCGAATCAGAAAGCCTCAAAATTACGTGTTAGCTGTACGAGGAAACTTTGTAGCTTGATTATTTATCCTTGAGCGGTGGGTGAGAAAGATTTACGAAGCTAAACGAGCTCGAAAAGAATTATCACTGTTCCTGCTGAACAACTCGTAACATTTATCATTGAAGTTTCTAAATTTCTTTTTGCATCCGACCCTACTCGTCAACCATTACGTGGAAGCTTTGGTTTAAACGCTCGCGCAGGTGATTTAACGTGCTACGTATAGCATTGTTGTATCTTCGACTATACGCTCGCGCAAACTACACAATTTACATAGCGACACGACTAACATAGAGAACATAACCGCAATCCAAACTTGGTACAATTTGCACAAACTGTTTGGCGTACTGAGAATGATAAATGGTATTTAAATCTTTGTGTGATCTACGAAGATAGTGATACAATTTAAACTACGTTTCTCGAGCTTGGTAGAACTTGCACAATCGCTTCATCATGTTGGATATGTATATAATTACTTACAGTTATTTTGAATGCAGAAAAATGACATCACAGTCTTTGTTATTTCCAAAGGTTAACACCTTATACCAATATACGAACAATTATTGTATACCGATCGAACGAAATACCCAATATCCATATTCGTGTAGATTTGGAACACGAGGGAGCTTCTCATTGTCTTTTTCTCTGAGTATAATTCGGTTGTGTTCGGGTCTTGCGAATCGTAGGCGTTAATGTGTTGTACTGTAGAGTGAAGTTGACACATTCTCGATCAATCAACCGTCACACGCAGCTGCCTTCACGTAGCTGCGTGCGAGCTCCGTATTGACTACCCTCTCGTTGCCACTCCTCTCAACATGTAAGAGCCCACCCACAGCACAGATTGGCACCGCCACCACTGCCGATCGAAAGTAGCTGTGTGACGTGAGCATTGGCTTAAATTCATCCATTTTTCATCTAAAGGCTCATTTTTGCTGCCAAAACGTTATATCAAAACGAACGACGAAGTATTGCGAATCCATCGCGTCATCCACGCATCTCAGATATTTTCTCGGGTGATAAGATTATTACCTTTCGGTGAGAAAAGATCATTTCTCACCTATTGCCTTGTGAAGGTTGCTGGAACTAAGAGGATTCTTCTCGTGTACGTATTAATCTTGTAACCCAAGATTTTTCTTTCGTGAAATAAAGAACTTCCGAATCATGGATTTTCTCAGTGTGGGATTTTGTACTCGCTGTGTTTCCTTAAGCTAATAATAAGGCGAAGGTTTAGAAAGAAGAAGATAAAATAGATACAGTGCGAAGCCGCTAATTACGTAGTCGTATAGCTCACGCAAGAAAGATAAAGTCAATTGCGAATTATAAGTCGAGTTGGACGTTCTACCTTATTGCTTGACAAATCTTTCTAAACTTCTTGACTGCGTTACTAACTTCTACGCGTAAGGAGAATAACGAAATTTCTAAAAGAGTACAAAAAGAAGGATGTCGAGTGGAAATGGAAATAGCGGAACGACTTGCGAGCAGCAAAGAGAGATCACAGGGTGATACGTGGAATGAGATAGCGCGAGGCTGCAGCGTTGCCAATACTATGAGAAAAATGCGAAAGAAGCACGAACGAAGGGATCGCTTTTATGACATAAGTTTGCCTATGAATAAAATATTAAGCTAAGTTTTACCCTTCGGCCGACTTTTACTCGTGACAAAACACCGACGACCGGAGCACTTACGGGCTTTAAGCATCTATCGAATGAAAACTTGAGACGCGACTCTAAACTTGCCGGAATCACGCTCGATCGACTTGAGATCGTCGAACTTTTAATTCTGCTGGAAGTTTTGTGCCTGTGAACTTTCAATGTCTTCGAACTTCGAGAGGTGAAGAAACCGCGTGATACAGGAGTCTGTATCATAGTGACGACAGAAGCTTAAGATGAAGGATGTTTGCTTCAGAGCCGGTTATAACGATGTGTTCGATTTTACGAGCATCCTAATCTTCAATTCACCTTTTGTGTTAATTGACAAGTAAATAGTTTCGTGGGTGTGCGCAAGTGAATGTAGGTGTATCTGATGGTATTTGTACTATTTGCTGAAATGCTACGGCACGTAATTAAAGCTTAATCAGAAATTACTATCGCTGTATATTAAGTATATCTAATTAACCTATAGGTTAATTATATTATGGTATAATTGATTAATTCATTTTATCAATTCAAAAATACCGTGTCAATCGAAAATTTATGAACTGATAAGGATTTGTATAAAATAATTGGGCACTACTTTGACTATCTAACAAATTTTATGTGATAGCCCTTGCATAATCAATTTCACAAAATTGATGTAACCAGAGAAAATAATAATAACAGTATTATTTTACTATCAGATAAAAAAGAAAATATTAGATTACGGATTATTTAAATTTTGTGATTAATAAGAACGTGTGTAGAATAACTCAAAGCAAAAGATGGATGGAAATTATTTTTAGAGGAAAAGTTCTTTCCCCCAATACATACGCTATTCCCACAATTATCCGTTTTTCCTAAATAGTAGATTCGGGTGAATAGGGAGAGAACTGGATCAAATTCAAATGATCGGCAACAATTTTTTCCTGCGAATGGAAAAAAAAAGTCTCAATGAACGGCACTAGCCGCACTGGCTGATAATACCCAGTGGATAATAGTATATAAAGTGTATTTTATGTGGCAACCTTTTCGCGCAGATCAAATGAAAGACAATAAATTATAAATTCCAATAATGACTATTAAATATCCAATGTGTAACATCAACTATAATATGTGTAAACTCTTATGCAAAGCCAGCGATTATTTGTACACTTGTAAAGGAAGTTTATCTTAGCTGGTGCCAACACATAAATGAAGAAGAACGAGAGCGAACGGTTACAGAAATGCACGGCCGCTCAGACTGCTAGGTTGTGGTACAGAGGGTCGGAAGAAGCGTCAGGTAAATAGTGCGAAATACAGAGAGCAAATGATGAAGAACGCAGCAACACGAATCGAAGATATAAATCGAAATCCCTACACCAATTAATAAATTGAGAGTATTCATCGGAGCTGGTTCAGCTGATCCCTGAAGGCCGAGAACTGTACCCAGTCATAAACCTTAACTCCGCTCGCTTTACACCCCTTTGTCACTTTTCAGCGGGGCGCCAGTGTCTCACCCGTGCATCTACCGGTCCGAGGAGACGTCACCGTCGGGTCCCGACCGTCGTCCTCTGCCGTGAAACTGAATACATCAAGGCTATCTCTCCACTTCGATCTCCACTAGACAGCAACACATTTTTCAATAGCACTGGCGTACCTGCACGAATCAATTCGAGAGCATAATTTCTGAGCAAGGTGGCGACTTGAAGGGACCAGAAAGCAAGAGAGTTATCTAAATCGGTAGCTGGAGTCTCCTTGTGACCATGAGTCGAAAAATTACGTCAAACGTCACAGCTTTAGAAATATATTGTACATATAAAGTGTCATAATTTTTTTTCTGGTTGACTTCAAAGTTATGAAAGAAAGTGCACTCCGCGGTAAAAGCTATAATTTTGCACTACATATTTTCGAGTTTCGAAATTTTTACCGTACACTCCAGTAAAAGCTGACGTGTCATGTTCACTTTTTAGTACATTTTCATGGGTTGCTCTTAAATATATAGGTAATATGTTATGAAATACCATGATGTCCCGTGATTACAGTGAGTTTAATGGTAATTTTTAATGAAAAATTCTCTCCGTTTATGAGTTGCATAATCCGCAGTTGGAGAGTTCAATAATAATACTCTATAATTTGGCACTCGGTGCCACCTTATGGTAAGTGAACCAGCGTTAATTTTACATGTTCTGCACTTTGGCGTTCCCCGGTCACATCCTTGTTGTCCGTTGATATGTACATACATCTGGCGCAGTGAACGTGTATCATTCTTTACGTAATTTCGTTGCAAACAACGTTGCCTGTTTCGCCAAGATTTTCATCGAAATATTATTCCAATAACAAGAAAATCTTAGTTTTTATGTTTACTTCCAATAATCTCTTCTCAGTAATCTGGTATTAGGCTGGTTTTCATGGTGTCGGATTATCAAGCTTGAACCGTATTAGTTCTTAATTCCATTCAGTTACTCTTGACAATATTAAAGCTGACATATGAAACTTTGTGATAATGTCTTTACTTTTCATAAGACTGCATTTCATTTGAAAATATAGATTTTCTTTAAATTGAATTTATACAGATTTATTGACAAAAATAGGGGAAAATTCGAATTTTTAAATTTTATTTTAAATTATTTCCAAGATGTATAAGTATCTCTAGGAATTTGACAGAACCATCTTGGGGCTCATAGCTCTTTAGACCTAGTGGTAAAGCATTTTGCAAAGCTCCCCGCAGGCTTTTATTGCAAGTCTGTATCGCTCAAGGGCGGTTTTTTGAAGCACATGATTTTGAAATACCGGAGGATCTGAAATAAAAAAAAATTTTAGAATATGTTCGATCATCTGGATAATAACGTGAAAATTATAATTAATATAATTTTAATAAAATGGCGGCTGTTGGAACTTGATGTTTTGATCTTGGTGATTTATTTTTTCGGTTTTGTGACGATAAAAATGAAAAGTTTTTAAAAAATCATGTAAAAATATCGAGAAACATCTCTTATGAACATGTATAGTTAAAACTTAAAAAAATATGTCTAGTACTTCTATACAGAAATCATGTCCACCAATTTTAAAGATATGGTTTTGAAAAAATTTCGCGCTTCAGCCTAAGCGCTCGAGTGCTTCATAGTAGATACACATAACTTTTATAAATTCCGTTATTTTTGTTAATTTTAGCAAAATATTGTAGAAGAATTTTTTAAGATATCGAATGAGATATCGTAAGCGATCCCTCCACACTTCTCACAGACACGATTTCAGTTAAAGCGCTCATCCGATTAGCTGAGTAAAATCATTAATAGCTCGATAATTACGCGTAGAATAAAAAATAGTAAAGGACTTTTCGGCTCCGTTTTCAACCAAGAATATGCTAATGGTGCCCTACATTTTCCGGACACCCTGTATGCTGCTTAATATATTAACACTCAAATTATGATCCCACTATAATTTTAGTTGATTATAATGTTACATCTAGCAAGCAAAGTGCACCCTAAAAATATTATAAATACTCCTATTTTCATAGTAAGAGTTCATAAATTTATGTAACATTTGTACAAATTTTTCAAATATATGAAAATATATGAGATAATACGTTAGTGAAAAGTTTTTTGGGAAAAAATTTTAGAAGTTATAAGACAAGTAGCAAAATGTTGAAAATAATCACTCTAAACAATCCTAATATATAAAAAAACATACATATAGTTATGTCAGAAATATTCTTATACCTCGACATCTTATAGTGCAACATTATTCTAACATTATATAATTAAATATAATTAATATCAATACAAAAACGCTTGAATTAGTATAAAATTTTTACGTAGTTTTTCCTCAAATAATAAAGTTACTAAATTGCCAAATCTGTTATACGTTAAAGCGTCTTGTAATTGTTCGAGGAATATCAAGGGAATACATCGAGCCGGTGTATTGATAGCGGGTATCAACGTTATCGATCCGCACGATATAGTTATGTTCGATTTCCGTTGCACAGGCTATACTACGGATGTTGGATAGCGAGACCATAAGCCATTGCGAACAAGAAGTTTTATTAGCCTGAGCGTCGGCCTCGACGAGATCCTTGCAATCGTTGCAATCTCTGCATTCAAAAAGTTTACGACTCTATACCACGCGATTTCCCATAAGATTACTTAAACTTAAACAGTTCAAGGTTTCATCCCTGTGCTATATTTTTTTCCTCAATCATTCGATTTAACGATTTCGAAGATTTGCATTACTAAACAATTTTTCAAATCATTTGGAATTCTCATAAGTATTTTAAATCCATTAAGAGCCTCATTATAACCAGTATATCAATTTTCACTGACTTAGCTTTATATCTTTCATTCATTAAGTATTCTAGTTTAATTTTTTGATAAGCTTTGAATAAAATGACCTCTATCTGTGGTAAAGAATAATTCGTTTAGGCACAATCTCATAGAAGATTTGGGTTTGTCTTATTCAATAAAGTTTACTATATCAAGCGTCATTGGGCATATGTATTATTACAAGTGCATATAATTGATGTGTATTGGCTTATTTGTGTGAAGTATTGAGATTATTCTAATATTAAGTTATTTCTAAATATATAAACTTATTCGCATAAAATTAATGGAACATGAAGACTAGTCTTTCAACTACGATAAATACTACAGGTTGGTTAAGATTTATAGTAATAGAGGAAAAATCGGGCTTTTCAAATGCTTCGGAAACCCAATGTAACCTATTGGTTTACTTGACAAATAAATAAGAGGGTTGTGAAAAAATACTTCTTCTCTGTAGCACGGAATCGGGAATAGTCGGAAATAGTCGAGAACAGTCAGGAACAGTCCGGAACGTGAACAAAAGCAAGAGTCGTCGCGCTATACGATTTTCTTTGATTTACGAGAGAGAAAATCCCCTGGAAAGTTATTGACTAAAGTTTTCTACCGGGAATGAGAAAGGCGTCGTGACTTTGTAGCAAGATTGATAAAGAAGATTTATAGATTCGATGAACTCGCGTTTCCATTGAGAGACGAAGATGCATGGGAATAGAGCGGGAAGCATGTTCTTTCAATATTTGTCCATTGTTTTCAATGTTAAAAAGAAAATTCGATATTAATGCTAATAATCGCAATGATGAATATGTTAATGAACATAATTTTACGAACCGTAGTTGGAATTTAACGAGCGGCGCGCTCTACAAAGCGTATTTTATCAGGGATATTGCATCCCGCGATGGATGCGAATGTTATCGGTTTTCGCGAAGCTTTAAGCTTTAGAACCCAACGAAAGAAAAAAGTTTAACAATTGCAAATTTTTCTAACTTAATTTCGGTGTTGCTTGGTCCCCTGGGTGTGTCCCGGCAATTCGCCAGGCACCTCCGACTGTTACATTTGTATACGAATTTGCATTTTATGAAAACGTTGAAATATATTTTTAAGGCTTGCGAACCGCAATCACCATCTTTTTTTTCTCTTCCTTTCCTCGGTGTTTATCCGCACTTACGGCTCACAACTTACGAGAGGTACCTGTACTCATACATATATTATACATACCCACCCATATACATACACAATAGCATCTCAGGATTGCATTAATTATTCCAGTAATTTATGAAAAAAGTTTTTTTTTATTTAGCTAATCAAGTTGCAGTTCGCGTCTAAGAAGTATTGTAAGCGTAATTGTGAGGATTGATGTGTTCCTCAAGTTGATGATATTTAACTGGATAAATTTGCAAATCGGTGGCAGTGACAACTCTGCGTAATCGCCATCTGCGAATTATCAGCAGTTTCTCGCAATCACGAGAAGTGTACGTTTTTGAATATTTCAATGACGCGCCATTCATAGTTTCCATTATGGAATTAACCACAATGGATTATTATAGGGTAACGTGTTAAAATTTTATTATAATTCCTTGTATTCTTCGAAATGCAATGTAAATTGTGTCACTATGTATTATAATGCCACGTATTAGGTGTTCCACCATGATTACTACCCTAAGAAATTCAACATTATTTTGTTTATTGCGTGTGGAAAAATTTTCTGTACATATTATATAACGTTATTCAATATTGCACCAACTGAAGTTAGCTCGCCCATTTGATTTTTTTGGCAGAATCACCTTAGGTGGTGCAATATATCTGAATAACCCTGTACATTATATATAAACTGTAATATTGCTTATGTAAGTAATATTCTTTAATAGGGAAACGTCGTATTTTTTGTACCGAATTTCGATTGTTATTTCGACAAAAGTAAAATTATTATCTCGAAAAATTGAAATTCAATTTCATTAAAATAATGAAATATGAGGTAATTTTTCTCTACGACAGTTATAAGAGCTTGATTTCTTGAAGTAGGATGGATATCATACGACAACTGTATATGTCATATACATATATTAAAATATCCGCTATAAACATGAAATGTGCTCTTTATATCACAGAAATGATAGGGCATAAGTTTTCCATGTATGTCAGACGTTTTAATGTATCTCGAAAATAGATAAATAGATAAATATTATATGGAGAATTTTTTATTAGCACAAAGCATAGCTATTTAATATCTGAAAATAAGTTATATTCCGGTGGTAGCAAAAAAAAGCTTCGTGCATTTTAATATTTTTTATTCGTTACAGATTATATAACAATAAAGCCAAATGCACTATATATGGATTTCATAGTTTTCATTATGAGAAAAATATCTGGCGAAAATGATATATTACGTGACCTGTCAAAACCAACAGAGGGTGTCGTTTCCCTTCTTTATTTTCATATTTTATTCTTGAAATACGTATAGAATGCTCTTCTCTTTTAACAAAGGGTACCAGCCTTTACACTTATGCGATATATAGTAAACTATATAATACATGATGACTGATTGTTATAAATAATTAAAGGTAACATTTAAGTAATGATTTCTCATTTAGCGTGCAGATGGCTTTGTAAGCGTGAATTCTCATTAATTACACACTGGTGTCACGTCGGGTTATATATAGTGGAGTTTCAGAAAAGTCGAGTGGGTTTCACATACTAAGATTGTATCCAGGAGCTAAAAGAAGTCTGATTTCACGTGAAATTTTTACGTGATTTAATGAATATTATCTGAAACAGACAGTCCCAACGAATGGCCGGAAATTTTAAACGTCGAGCATTTTCGATTTATTCTCTTGAGACCAGTGCATGCATAATTAAACGTTCGAGTTCATAGACGATGCCTAGTACGTTCTAAAAACGTGGAATGAAATAAATTGTACAAATGTCGCAAAAAGGAGTGACAAAAAAAGAATAAGGAATGAAGGAAACATAAAGAAAATTAAGATAAAACCCAGGAGAGAAATTATACAGTCAGGGGTAGTTCTAACATTTCTCCAGATGCGTAATGTATTCCTTTGCTATTAGTATCAGCCATTTTTTTGTTTACGTATAATTTATAATTCTGTCGGAATAATACGAAAGATTTATATGCTCCATCCGGTATCATTTTTGTTCACCCCTCAACACTTGCCACGTTTAATTGAACGGGCGGGCGGTGTTCGTCAAAATATGCGGGATATGCTAATTTCCTTTCGTAAATATTATAGTAACGGCTCACATTTCCACACATCGAATGGTATGAAAAATGTGGCGGAAAGAAACGTCTCAACTACTGAACTATATGGCTCCCATGTCATACATACAATTTTTCATATGCTACATACAACGTTTTACTAATTCCATATTTTGACACGTCAGTTGAATTGAGCGAAATTTCGTTCTATCACGTAACCAATGTCTGTTGGTCGAGTGATATTCGTCTTTCTCACAAATAAAAAAGAATCTTGTTTGGACCCTGTACGTCCGCTCGTCATATCTTCGATGTTCTATTTATCTCGATGATAATGCTCGCATGATAAATATTTGCGCGAAATATTGCGCAACTGATAGAGAGCTGAACGGCTATGCTATAGAAGGATTAAAGTTTGAAAAAAAAGACATGAGAAAGTCAGAAGTAATCCTTCAAGACGTCGACTAGGTGCAGCTGAGACGCGAAGACAAGACCCGTTACTTTTCTTAAGGAAGAAAATCTCAGCGTCAGACTGGAATGATAGATTAGTTTGGTGCTAGTACGAAGTACCAATTTCGAAGTAGTTGAAACAGTTGAAGTGTATGATATAACGAGTGATCTAAGGACGCGTTCTGGTACTTTTTCCAAGGGATAGAAAATTAAGTAAGAAGTGGACTCCCTTGAGAAGTGATCATGCAAGACAGCAAAAGATACTTTTTTGAGGAAGAATCTCGTAAAATGTTCTGAAAAGAAGTCAGCCATAAAATCTTCGTGATTTACTATTTTCTCGTCGAATGAACCGGAACTAGTTCACCTAGTCGAACACCTTCGAACTTTTATAGCATCATAGTTCTAGGAGAATCTAGTACATGGTCCTACGGGAGCAGCAGAAGATCCTTTCAGCCAAACTCGATTTCAGTCGTTGACAACGCAAATAGTCCTCATAACGAAAGGATCTCACGAATTTCTAGCAAACTGGATTTTAGGCTAGGCCGTTGAGTGGACGCCTTCCTGAATATGCAAATCCGATGGCTGTCCATTAATACTTTGAAAATTTAACCTCAAACCAACACGATATCAGATTCCTGGAGGATACTGGAAAATAAATAAACCATTAGCGCAAATGGAGTGCTGGCTTCTACTCGGATTATTCTGTACGGTGGCCAAAAGATAACATTGAGAGACTGTAACAATTTTTTGTATATACAGACGTTGATATTCGAGCGAACCTGTTGATTGAAATTGGATGCGACACATTGCGCTGAGCGATTTGCATTCTTTTCTGAATGCGAGAAAAGTGCACCTCGATAAAAACTCACTCGCGAAACTACGCAACCCCTTAACGGGAGCAAACCATTTAGACGCCCGAAAATGAGTCATTTTTTATTAATTTTTTTAAAAGTGATAAAATAATCGCATCATTTTTAAATTTTAGTATCATTTTATTCCACTTCTGAAGCGTACAAATCTTTTTTTGTTTTGTTATAAAACAAAATGGCGGCTTCGTAAGGTATTTATTCAGGCGTCTTTTGCGTGGCATCGAAAAGTGCTGCATTTGTCACATTTTTTGTATTAATCAGAAACCAAAAAAATTGACATGTGCAGGGGAAGGATAAACCTATAAAATTATGAAAAAGTATAAAATTAAAAATTAAGTAGGCTGTTTAATCAGATGTACAAATTTTCGACTATCTTTTTAACAATTTTTACCCCAAAAAAGTAATTTATTTACGCGATATCTTTAGAACTTTAGGTACATCCTTCCGATAATGTTATAGACAGAAACCTCCCAAAATTTCAACTGGATCGACCAATGATTTTCCGAGTTACAGCACGAGCAGTTTTTGAAAATCTAGTTTCGAGATAATCGCGTTTAAAGTTTCCATACGATAAAACTATAAGTTTTAGTGACTTACCGATCAATCAGCGATTCCAGGCGCATATAATAAACGTTCAGCCTCCTCTAAAAGCTGATTATCTTCCATCTGAGGTTGTTTTCGGGCTGTACGAGTTGCTTTTATCTCATAAAGACTCATCGATTCTGTCTCGCTACTCGCGCCTCATCGGTGTTTTTGGCGAAAACTTTCGAGTAGGTGCCAACAATTATACTAAGTTGTTCATAACTCTGAGAATGGAGGTGTAGCCTTAATTGAATATCCCAGCAGCAATATAGGCTAAGATTTCAATAATTTTTAGTCCAGAATGCAGGTGCTTCGGAGATAATTGCCAAACTGTCGCGTTGAAACTCATTGGCATTCTGGGTATGGCCACACAAGCATTCTTCAAGTAAATAATCCATGGACAAATCTTCATAAATTGGTAGGAGTTGCTGTTTAATCTAGTCGCCAAGTAATGTAGTAAGATCTTCAAAGAATTATACAAGTATATTGTGAAAGAAAGGTTGCTCCACCCCAAGCGCTCCGGCTGTCTAACTCGCTAGTTTACGGTATGCGGTCCCCGGCGCTCTCGACTATGTGCAATAACTCCGTAAATATTTAATATTTCGATTTTACCTTTTTCCAGTATATTCTTAATATATTATACTTTCGAAATATGAGAAAAAAAAATGAGTTTTTGAAAATTGTCAATGGTGTTCTCCCCTTAAAACCTCTGGTGACACAAAGTATATTTACATACCTATATATAGTACATATGACTATCCTTATATTCATTTAAGCACCTACGTGAAAATAACTTTTAATTTGGATTTCTTGACAATATTCACTGAATGAACTTTTTCATTAAACCAGTAAAAATTAAACTTTATGACATATCAAATTGCTAGCTCCCCTTAGGTCCAGAAATGATGAATACACCTATAACTTTTTTTTCATCACCAAATATATATACCCATATAAATTTTTCATTCTCATGGTATTTAATTTTATTATATTTCTTCTAACTTCGCTATTTTTCAAGGTAAATTTCGTAACAAATTTAAGAATATCACGTGCTTTTAATGGTACATTCAAAGCGTTCCTGATGTAATTAAACTTTTAGAAAAACTTGGAATCGTTTATGGAATCGAGCCAATTACAGAAAAGTATGAGACTGTAGAATTTAAAATAATTCAGATTCTTTTCATTTATTCCTTTTCTCAAAGTGGGTCGAGGCCTATCGATTTGACTTACTAAGCACGAGCACTATTTCTTATCAATAATAGTATTCAAAGTCCATTATTGATTAGACAGGACTTATCAGTAAGTCGTGAACAGTTGAGCATATCCCTTCACGTAAGACTTTATTGGGCATACCCATTCTGTTTAGTTTATCCTTTCAGTAAAAGAAATCAATTCGAAGTGCTGTGTAAGAGAAGTTAAGAATTTATCACTTCACCTTCACACCGCATTGCGCTGTCGGATTTACGACGTATCGCTCGCACTAAAGGACAATTTAAAGGAATATAGCTCGAGTTTCCATTAGAGTTTTACCTCTTGACTAAAGGGCAGCAGCTCGATTTTAGACTAACACAGTTTTAAGGTAATTTCTAGTGCGTTCTGCTATTTCCATTAACTTCAGAGCTCTCCTTGGCTAGATACCAACTAAGGAAAAATAAATAACAGCCAGTCGCGGACAAATAACCCAGGAGAGGCAAGCAATGTAGATAGGTCACTACCTCAGATGCCTACCGGGGTGAAAGTGGCTCCATTTAAATAGGAAAACCTCGTCGCCGTAGTACATTTTCGTAATTTATACTTTGCAAGGCGTATCCCTCGTGAAATAAATCAAGCGAAGCCAGGCAAGAAGGGGATGGTATTCCAGTAAGAAATACTGCTAGCTAACCACCCTGTGAAAATCGTCATGGTGTGAAATTTCTTGTATTCACTCACACTTCCCCACTGTCTGATATATTCTCTCGCGTAGATGCGGTGTGTAAAGAAATTGAAGAAAAGTGGATCGACAAGTAATCGAAAGCATGATAGCGTTGGATGCTTTATCCTGAAGATATTTTCGTAAGAAAAACACTTTTGGGGATAGCGGAAGAGAATACGTTAAGCCTATCCTAACGAAGAATCCCCCATAACGGGCCTTCATCTTTCCAATATTGTACAGGATCAAAGGAAATGGAATATCGTTAGCCGCTAGTTTTATTGAAAGCAAACCCCTCTCTAGTGTTAGATTTTCGAAAGATGTTTTCACATTTACGATTTCGTATTGTAATGCAGTATAAAAGCGAAGCCAACCATTTTTATATATACGTATGTACATGAAATGTTCGTGCGAGTTAGATACACAGATCTATAAGTTAGATTCAATTTTAATTGAACGAAGCTGTTCAATAATTGAACTGTCAAATTTGCACACGCGTTAAGTCATATAGCAGGTGTGCAAAGTTTTTCGCACGTATTAACGTTAATGTTTTGATCATGGATGATGCAAAAAAATCACTTCTCGTTATTTATAATGTAATCCGCTTACGACGTGCGTGACATGTTCTCGTTAAAAGAACTTCTTTTGGTGCTTCATTTATTTTTCCTTCATTTCTCGAGTATTACGAGAGAGGATTGGGCTTGCGAGCCTAGAACTCAACTTTTTTATCACACCTGTTCTACGGCACGTACAAGGCGATGACGTACCGTGTTATCGTGCACAAGCTGCTGCGATTTTCGATCCGCGCGTCGTAACGTTGCCCTTTGCAATTCAACTCCTGAAGCTTTTCCAGCTTCTAAAAAAAAATAGAAAATCCTCGAAGCCCACACTTAACGTGCATACAAAGTGAGACTTTTCTTAGCATGCTATTTTGACATTCTATCAGTTATTACTTATCTCTATTAATTTTCTCTCCATATATAAATCTTTACCATCATATTTCGTCTCGCTAAGAAACATTCTGAGGAAAAACACTTACTTATGCCCAGAGAATACCTTTCGTTTTCTTTGTTCACTTACATTAGTTATTCGCTTTGGAACATAGTACTCGACAAGCACATAACAACATGTACACTTCGACTTTATGTTTTCTATGCGCTATTTGTTGTTTGCTCTAATAATATTATACCTAATATATGAAGTATATGTAAGTGATAGTTACAATATTAAAAAAATTATTATGCCAAAAAGTCCTTCGGTGATCACACTTGTGCAAAAAGTGTGTAGGATAAAAGGCAGGCGATTAAGCTTCTTGATTGCGCCTGATAATATGCCCCAATGAAATCTCAGTAAGGTCCGGCCAAATATTCTTGTCAGTAAATCCAATTACGGTCTTATCAAAGCCGCATTAAGAAAACATACCTACTTGACCTTACTACTGCTTTCTTCATATTAGGGCGTTCCTTAACAAATTTCTACCTGCGGTAATATACAAGGTATTCTCAAATACCGAATGGAATAGAAACACTAGCAGAAACAGTAATCTATAGGGAGATCTGTTAAATTGAAATATAGTTAAATGCATGCGTAACCGGCGAATATTAGAAACCCTGTATATTTGTCGACACTGTGTAGAAATGTTCAAAGAACGAGTATATATAATATTCTTTAAGAAATATGTTTTTTAGCAACCTGTTTCGAACTGTGATTCTTGAAGTCCCGATAACAATGTAGCTCCACAACTTTCAGAGAGTTTCCAAATTTCGAAGGGGATAAAGTTCTGAGAATACAGTATATAGGAACCGTCCTTGCTCTCTGCAATTTGACTCGGTCTTCATTCTCAGCCTCGCCTTTTCACTTATTTTCGCATTGTATAAAGAGATAGCGCGAGAAAGCTACTATGCTCCCCTTCGAATTTCTCAAGTCTATTTCCGAACCCCCCCCCCCCCGATATTGAAAATGCATTATCTCCTTAAGAGTTCGTAATTCGCGCCACTTCCCTTTTTGCTAACTAATCGCCCCAATCTTCCGTTTAGTTTCCACGTATCCCTTGTCTTGAACACTCATTTGTTTCGTCAAACTTTACCCCGTCAGACCAAACCGACTGCAGTTCTCTCACCCAGATTTAATCCCTAAACTTCGTTTCGACTAGATATTAGACAGAGATACTTTGCGAAAGGAATCGTGAAGACATGGACGAAGAACGAAAGAAGGAAAGCGAGATAAGAATAGCCAACGATCAGGGTCAAGCTCCGTTTAGTGGTGTTCCATGGGCTTTATCTGCCCGATAAATTCCGTAGATAGCGGGTGGCGAAAAAATTGGGTTAAGTCGCGCGAGCCATATTTTATCGAGTCTAGAAGTAGTGGAGTGAGTTTGGATCTAGGTGAGAGGACGAAGAGGAGACTAAGCGGGAGGGACAGGAAATAGCTAGGTTGGAAAGAGTAAAAGGGGGGCGACACCGATTTTTTGCCGGAAGCGTACTTTATGGGGGTGTAGCTTGGTGTCTTCCACAGTCAGAAATTCCTAGTATCCCAAGTTATTTAAGAGGGTAATTATTCAGGAAATCTATTACGTTCGAGATGTCCGAAACAGATTTTCCCGTAGCAGATGGTGCCACAGTGTAATCATTATAATTCTGCAACTATAACGGGAAACATGAAAACTTTCGGTTCATGCGCGTTAAAGCCAAGGAAATTCCATAGACGGATAAGAGACTGACAATTGGTCGGTGCTGTTCTCTTGCTCTGTTTTCATTTCTTTCAACGCCTTCTTTTTCTCACTTCGCTCTCTTCGACCAATTCTCCCGAGCGACATCAAACTCAGAGAAAGGGGGGATAGCAGGAGAGTACACTGGAATGGAAGAAGCAAAGTTACGCTGGCGTTGCTGTTGCTATGTGCCTAATAGATAGTATTCCTGGGTTCGAGCGCACAGGCGAAGTGCTTAATTAAAAGAAAGGCGAAGACAATGAGAGGCTCCATAACCAACTGAGGAGACTATAGATTGCCGGCAAATGGCAGGTAAGGGGCATTGTCACCAACAGCAAACTCTTAACTCCTAAGCCATTGTTACTTTCAAAGAAAGTAATTTTCCAGCGTAGCCGGATTTAGATTAAAGGACTTCGCGTAATCCATGATTATATTATTATCTTTATTTCCTAAATGTATTGGCACCAACTCGAATCAATCTTCCAAGAGTTGTGTCTGTAAATATTATTCATAATTTCTGTTTAGGCACTGCTTCATTGGAAGATACATTTTCGTGCTTGGGCAAACACAAATGTCTCGATAAAAAACATGGAAACAAAAATTATAAGAGAAATCCAATTCTGGTTATAGCTGATATAATAATATTTATGGCAGTGCAGCATTTTTAATTTCGAAATGCAAGACAAAATTTTATTGTAACATCAGTCGCATAAAATGCGAGCGTATAATACTAAGCATACGTGTTCTATTACTTATGCCTTAGAATTTTAATCTCAATTTTAGCATATGTCTTATTGTACTAGATTAAGGTAGTCCTTTCGCAGGATTTATTAACAATAGTAGTATGGCTGGGCCGGTTCTGGATACAGATTCCTGCACCGACCTATACCGACACTCTAGAACCTTCGAAGATGGGTGACCGTGCTAAGTTGGCAATATGTGCGCCCACAATTTCCGGAAGTGACGTCATCAAAACCCCTCGATTCCAAGAATTTTTGCTCGATTCCGGGAATTTTGCGTCACATTCCAGAAATTTTAGGATGGATTCTAGGAATTACATACGATCGAGAACCTCTAGAACATTCTAGAACCTTCTAGAACATTCTGCAAGCTTCGACGGTTCGTGTCCGTGCTAAGTCGCGAAGGATCGCTCTCAGATCCGGCGATCCACGCGCGCGACGTTTTGAGGAAGCTCCTTGCCCCCCCACCCGGAATGCCTTCTAGAAGCTTCGACGGGCCCCGTGCATGTTCGTACAGGTTTCAAACGGCTGCCCTCAGCCTGTTTAACCTCGAACGTTATCTCGCAGAATTGCGCATCGCTGATGCAGTCCTGCAGGAAGTTTCCAGAACTTTTGTCCCTAACCTTGAACCTTAGAGCGTAGCATCGGTGAAACAAAGAGAGAGAGAGAGAGAGAGAAAGAGAGAGACGACGACTAGCGGCATCCTTTATGCGCGCAGTGCCGAAGAGCGGTTTCAGGAACTTTTGCGTCGAGGTTGATTTCAGAAAAAACGATACCCTCCCCATGCAGATTTCGGACGGCAGCCGACTTGACCTAGAACATTATCTCTCAGTGGTCGCGCGTCAGCCTCCTCATCCCACTGAGAAGCTTCGCGAATTCCCCATCCCCCAGCCTCGTATAGGTTCTTGCATGTCGGAAATGCGCAGCGGCGAGTTCAAAGTCATTCTAGAAAAGTCTATGTATCGGTTGTTCAAATGCGCAATACCGAACGTTATCTCGCAGAGTCGTGCGTCGAGAATGCAGTCCCTCATAACCCCGAGATGTCAAATTACTCGTAGTGCGTTCTCGATTTTTCAATTTGGGTAGATGTGTTATTACTCGAACCGATGCAAAAAAATTTCAAGAAAACTTTGAAACCTTCGTATAAAAGGCCCTTCGATGATGCGCAGCGATCATTGTTTGTTAAACCTTCGAGTGCATTATTGGTATTAACGAGATGGATTCTGCAAAGTGTAAACAGTTGATCCAGATTATGGAAGGAGTGTATAAACTTCTGAAGAAGTGTTCATCGATGGCAGAAATTGAAAAATGGATGAAATTTTTCACTCAAAATATCAGACTTTTAAATAAAATTATGAGAAATGTTACTCTTACGATCGGAGAGAAAACCAAAATTTTAACAACGATAGGAATCCTCAAATCTCTGAACGAAAAATTTAAACAACAACATCGAAAAAGAGGTGGAGGAACAGTGAAAGAGAGAAGAAGTGACAGAGTGCGTTGGGATGACTTGGAATCTGCTTTTAAGGGAAGAATAAGGACTGGAGTCATTGCAAACTTGCGACACAAGGACTTGGGCCGTTTCTTGGAAGATTCCAGAAAATTGTTTACTTCGAGAGTAGAAAACGCACTTCGAAAGGACGGAAATTTGAAAGTGAACGTCATCTTATCCTGTAAATTCGAGATCATAAAAGGTGGTGAGATTATTGAAGAACTAAAATTTTTCAACACTGACAAAAAAAATACTGACAAAAACTGAAGACTTTCAAGAGAGGGAATTAGGCTGGCCATTGCTTGAAATTATAAACTTGGCGGTGAACATCAACAAATATATTCCAATACACGGCGGCCTGTCTACCTTCATCGAACTACCGAAGGATGTGCAAAGGAAGAAAGCAATCATCAAAATTAGAAACAACGATCCATACTGTTTTCTCTGTTCCGTTACGGCAGCTCTTCACCCAATCAAAAATAATGTAAGCTTTATCAGTTCGTACGTTCATTTCAGCTCAGTGCTAAGGTATGCAGGTTTAAATTTTCCCATTGGTTTAAAGGATATTCCAAAATTCAAAAAATGAATGATTTGGCAATAAATGCTTATGGAATAGAAATCGATAAGAATAAGGGTAATAATGAGATAGTACCAATTTATCTAAGTCAGCAAAAATCAGATAAAGAAAGGATTCACCCACTTATGCTAGAAACATAAATTTATTCGAATGGAGATGAAATAGATTTCACAGATTTTAATGTTTACCACTTTGCTTGGATCTGAAGTCTGTCTCGGTTATTGAGTTCTCAAATTTCAAAGCGCGAGCATCGTACCAGACTGTGCGATAGATGCCTATGCCACCTCAAAACAGAAACTTCTTTTCAAAAATAGACTCGACTGTATAAATATAAATAAATGTAGAGTGGAATAACCAAATGAAACGGACAAAATTCTAAAATTCAAAAATTATAAACACAAAGAAGCTGTACCGTTTGTTATATACGCTGACATTGAGTGTATTTTAGAGTCAGTAACGGATGTTTCTAAATCGTCAAACATAACGGGTTATCAGAAGCATGTTCCACACAGCATCGCGTACTATCTACAATGTAAATTTCACGACTCCATTTCCAAAATTAAAGCCAATCGTGGAAATAATTGTATGCAGTGGTTTATAAACGAATTACAAGAGTTAGCTCAATTCGTAGAATTTCACCTTAAGCGTAACGTATCTATGGAACCATTGAATTTTCAACAGAAAAATGAATTTTATTCTACATAGATTTTTCACATTTGTGAAAAACCGTTCACATCTGAAGATATCAAGTATCGCATTCATTGTCACTTTACGGGTAAATATCGAGGTGCTGCGCAACAGAGTTGTAATTCAAATTATAAGAACTCGCATACCATTCCTGTTGTGTTTCATAACTTATCTGGTTATGACTCGCATTTCTTGATCAAAG
>JAYRCB010000112.1:367517-395111 GCA_036026315.1 Trachelus stipa
CATGGAGCCATCTACCGGCTAAATACAAAAGTATAAATTTGTGGTTGGAGCGCAATTTTCACGGTATATCCTGGAGCCCTGGGGACGTTGCTTACAATCAAGCTAAAAATATTCTTCGGGCCATCTTACAAAATGCATCTAAGATCTATGTAAAAGAATTGGAGAAGAAAATTTGGTTGAAAGATTTCATTGGACGATCCGAGTACATCGTGGATCTGGGAGATCTGGGATGCCCTTCGCTACAAAACATGCGCAAGAACTTACTCACCCGGTGTTCGCATTATCATGCTCCTCATTTCCAATGTTCGATGGAACACGTTAAATTGTTAAGAAATTGGTGATTGGAATGATAAAAGTATTTTGATTATGAATAAAAGACATAAGATATAATTAATTGTATATTTATTTAACACGTATACATAGAAGTATTAAGAGAACGATTACAAACATTGAAATTCAATCTGATTATATTGCCCACCGAAATAGCGCATAAGGAGTCGATCTTCGTCGCCAGCACGCATCACGTTTTGGAACAAATTGTTATTATCTTTTAAGACTTTAGACATCCTCGCTGGTAGAAATGTTAAGAAGCTGTTTTCAATTTCAGAGATTAATCTCATTCCGTATTTTATTTGGATCTTCCGAATACAACTAATCTTGCATTCCTTTTGAACCTCTAGTTCTGATAACTTTTTCGTTGGAAGATATGCGTCCAAACGAGACCCGCTTTGTTGATATTCGAGCTCGCGTTGTTTCCTCCAATTCGGCATCGACCGAATTGTCACAGTAGACTAATGAAGGTACGTTCAGCTCCTCCTTTTATAGGAAACTCTTAGGGCTAAAATGGTAAGCTAAGGTTAAGGGCAAATTTCTATAGGAATCGAATCGCCGATAGAAATTTCTGGAATCGATGTCAAGGTCCATGCATCTTCCGGACGGAGCGACTTAAGTTATCCAATATTCGGACGAACCTTAGCCCTCCTCTGACGACGAAGTTGCGTCGCCGTTCGCTGACGAGTAATTTGACATCTCGGGGGTATGAGGGACTGCATTCTCGACGCACGACTCTGCGAGATAACGTTCGGTATTGTACATTTGAACAAACGATATATAGACTTTTCTAGAATGACTTTGAACTCGCCGCTGCGCATTTCCGACATGCACGAACCTGCACGAGGCGAAGCTTCTCAGTGGGATGAAGAGGCTGACGCGCGACCACTGTGAGATAACGTTCAAAGTCAAACAGCCTGAGGGCTGCCGTCCGAAACCTGTACGAACATGCACGGGGCCATCGAAGCTTCTAGAAGGCTTTCCGGAGTGGGGGGGCAAGGAGCTGCCACAAAACGTTGCGCGAGAGGACCACTGGCTCTGGGAGCGATCCTTTGCGACTTAGCACGGACACGAACCGTCGAAGGTTCCAGAATGTTCTAAAAGGTTCTAGAAGGTTCTAGAATGTTCTAGAAGGTTCTCGATCGTGTGTAATTCCTGGAATGTGAGGCAAATTCCCGGAATCGAGAAAAAATTTTTGGAATCGAGGGGTCATGATGACGTCACTTCCGGAAATTGTGGATGCACACGTTGCCAACTTAGCACGGACACCCACCTTCGGAGGTTCTAGAGAGTCGGTATAGGTCGGTGCAGGAATCTGTATCCAGAACCGGCCCGGCTATACTACTGACAATTCATCATGAAATAAATTAAAGATATTATAAAATCCGAAAGATAATAACAATGTAAAATATGATTTTTTACACGCATGAATTATAACATACTTAATTATTTACAAATTTCGAAAAATATCACAACAGTGGTGCAGTTGGACTCGATTTATTCGTTCAAATCGCCATTTTGACGATGTCGTTATAGGCGATCCATTACTTACATAACATAACTTCAGATATCAAAGAAAAATATTCGGTAAGTGCTTTTTTTTCGAGGTATCTGCGTAATCGAGAAACTTCAGAGAATATTTCTGGACATTTTAATCCTTAATCGCTAAATCTAATGGCTAAGAACCCTCGTCTGTTAATTCGAACACGTGCCCTTGTTTACTGTATATTTAACGTATATGAAATTGAGGTAGATTTCTCATGAAAGGACTACCTTAAGCAAAATTGCCTTCAGCTAAGTAGACAATGCCAAATACGATTTTCCGTTGTACAATGTGACGATGATATTCTTCCGTAGCGAAAATGACTTTATATTGTTAAAGAGAAATCGAACCACTATACACACGTTTCTGGGAGTATTAATAAAGCAGAGGGTCGGTACAATTTTTTACAAGGGAAAGAGTTGGGGTTGTAGTCTCTATATAATTCCTCTTGTGTACGGTTATATATAATCGAGTCAGCTTCCGTCACCGGAAATTACCGCTTGCGGCGTCAACCAGAAATACGCGAACGAACCTTCTGGTCTACCTTACTGAATCCAGTAATAGGGGAAGTTTGTTTATGAAATGTTGATAGTAATGCCCTGTTAAGCCATATCTCTCCATCAAACCTTCGGCAAGGTTTAAATGCTTAATTGCTTTCATTGCTTTTACATATTTCATAAGAGAAACCGATATGAATACACGAAAGTCAATTTAAAAAAATTCTCTTCTTCGTTACACTATTATTATTCAAATTCGGGACCCGTTGATTATGCTTTAATCGTGGATGACAACATGGGCTACCACGATATATTAAATTATAGAAGGTTAGGTTAGGTTATGTTCGTTTACATTATGGGGTTATTTAATACCCTAACAATGTCACGAACATTTTCGTGCTCATATATTCCACGCTTCAGTATACTTTTAATTAATACAAACCCTTTTCAGTATTCAGTCTCACCTTTATTCAACACTTTTAACTTCAATTTCGTGTACCTCGGCTTTGAAAGATAAATAAAAAGTAATTAATCGACAAAGCAGGTGGTAGTCGTGCGCTTGACTAAAAAAATATATAATGATCTGCTGTGTCTTAAAGAAATGAAGAGTAAATGAACAATTTGCTCCATTTGCAGTAAATTGCTTAATAAATAAATTCGTAAAGCATTCTTCATTCACGCACACAAGCGAGCGCCCTTTATTAAGTGGTCGCAAATTAAAAAGGAGTCTTACGTCACAAAGGGAGCACCGTGCACGTTCGCTGAGAAAAAGAGAAGTGATGTATATTCCCGAACAAGGGACGGTGGTTCAAGGCGAAGTGGAAAGAAAACGTTAACAAGGAGGGTCGAACGAGCAGCACACAAAAAGAAGTAAGAAAAGAAGAGGGTCCAATATCCAGGACACGCAATTACCAAATTAAATGCGTTATGCGTCATTACCATACGAATCGTTTAATCCACTTGCTTTGAAAGGGAGAAATTTGAGGGACATGATTTCTGTGCAATGCGATGGACGACCCTTTTCACCCATCCAATTCCACGAAATGCGGATATTAAAAAAAAAAGAACAGGGCACTCGAGCCTCGTTACGCTCTGTCGACTTAACATCCTGGAAAATAAAAACTGACTTTAACACGCGTTCCATAACCTACCTTGACATGCAGCCAGATATTTCGCAGCAGGTGGTGTGAGTATCGTTGCTATATGTCATGTGGCATCAAGTCCTTCCTCTGTTTACAGTAGACCGCAATAGTGTGACGGATCCATCCTGATGCGGTTTATCAAAACCGCCTCCACTAAATGGCCTTAGCAAAATCTACCTTCTATACAGGGTGGGCCGGAAATCATGGTACAAAAGTAAATCGAAATTACAAAACACATTTTCTAACTACGGAGCATATATTCATACAGATGCCTGTACCGTCTCTCTAGTTTCAGTATGAATTATTTCATCTCCTTCTGAACGAAAACATATTTCCAATCTCTCTAATCGGATATTGCGCTTTTACGTATTTCAGGACGCTTCCCGGATAGCGGTTAGATAATCGTACCATACCCGTTATTTCGAATAGAGGTTCCCATTTGAGCATGCAAGGATTTCTATATAAAGCAGCATATACCTACGTGGTATATCTTTTTATGGCTATATATATACATATATTCCTATGTGTATCAATCTTTGTATTTCTCAACTGTGCACTCTTGCACCTATATACATATGTATAGGATGACTTTACGTAAACCATATCACATATGCAAAACATCCTAAATTTCGTACGAATGTTCAAATATCTATCTTCTTCTTTGTTCAGCATAAAACGCAAATGAACATGCTCTACATAACTGTATTAGCATTACGTTACGAACACCGTAGGCATATCGTTGTATTAGCATTTGCATGAAAATATAATACGATTATGAACTTGGGATCTTCAGAAATATAGATCGTAATAATTTACAATGCGAGTGATATGTTGCGCAGTATACAGAAACCGCCTATGTACATTGTTGCGTGAAATTAGAAAACCATCTCTATTCCAGCTTTGTATCTACAGCCTGCATTCTGTTCTAAATGCCGTAGCTGCATTTCCCATGAACTTACAGGAAACATATATTATAAGCTATGTACCTACCTAGGTTCAATTTCGTGAGTTTACGGGGATCTGGGTATCTGCGCAGCAAAAGAATCCAAAAGCTCCTTTACAAGCTTTCCTACCTCCCTAGAGATCCCGTAATTCCTTTCAAACGTTATCATCGTGCTTTCGATTCTCTTTCACTCTGTTTCTGTCTCTCCTTCGCTTTTCTATTCCGTTTACAGTTTTCCCAATGCTAAAGGGCAGGTGAGAATAAATAGTGTGTGTACCCGTGAGAAATACTTCGTCAGCGAGTTTGAGCTATTAAAGGAGGAAGTAACGTACGAAGAGAAGATGAGAAAGAAAAGATGATACTCTAGATACACAGATATACAGACTCTTTGCCTCATATTTAGATCATACCGACTCATGCTGCGATGCAAAGCTGTGGGTCGATCATAAGTGCATGTGTGATGCTTATGCTTGCAACATATGATGGTGGAATTGGAATATGATCAAATGCAAGTAAGTTTGGTAGATGCGACGTAAGGTCAGCTTACAATAAACGTATTGCTGCATGTATAAATGACATATTGTGATTAGGATGCATCTGAAATATATTGTATCGTCTGACTCAGATGAGTTTGCCTCATATGTTGCTACATGCAATCTATAAACTTTTTGAATACCTGTTTATCACATCCGGTAATAATCATGGAGGTCTACTGGGAATGTTCATGCCGTGACGTTTCAATGAATGATAATAAGGTACCGCTTACAGCAGAAGTTTAGGTATGTACCTAAGGAAACTTTCTATTGAAATGGTTTCCAGTAACATAATATATCATGATAACGGATTTCTCGTTAATTATAAGCTAATTAATTCCAAGTCGAAAGTGCGAATGAATAGATTGAACGCAAACGTATCTCTTTTGTAAAAAATTTCGTTTGTCATGTGTGTCAATGGTTTTACGAATGGGTACCGAATGATCAGTGACTTGTTCAATATAATATAATTTAAGTATTGAGTGGGAAACAATGAAGCGCAAAAATGATGAATCCTTTTTATGAATAAACATGACCAATGATGGAAAGTAAATATGTACTTCATAGCTGGGGGGATAATCTCGTCGCAGACCGTGATTATTTCGTTAGACTTTGCTTTTACCTACGTCAGGACTGAAATACAATGGAGCGTATTTACCGTGTAATGACGACGTAGCTTTGTCTCTGGAAAATTTACGTTACGTCTATCCATTAATATGCATATATGGTGCTTCGTCGTTTTACTTAGTAATTGGCAACTATGACAATATCACAATTCACATAGACATCCGGCATTCTACAGCTGAATATAGCTCAGCATTCGCAATAATTGGACCACGCTAAAAACATAGTGCATCGATATTTTTGGTGTTAGCGAATCAGACAAAATGACCAAAATAAAATGTCATAACATAAATGAAAGGAAAAGATTCATTGCCGCCAATTTATACATATATATAGACCATAATATTCGTTATCTGTTATCATCTTCTATTTCGTTGTCTCATAGTTCTCAGTAGCTCCTGGTTGCTCTTCCGCTAAACAATATTAAATTCTCGAAGGTGCTATGTATCCAACGTGGTTCGAGTTACAGAAAGTCACAAAAAGGGTAGCACTGAAGTTGATTGTTTCAAGAACAATGGCAATATACCAGCAGCTCTCTTAATAAAGGTTCGTAAAATCATTAGCCAGCCTTCTTGTAAACTATCCCTAGAAAAGTGCTTCAGAATTAATAGAGTATCCACCAACCGCTTCCTTCGCTTCAGTGTCAGGTTTCTCACTTTCTTGTGGCTTCATCCACTTTCTCCATGTTTGCATCCAGGGGTCGTGCGCTACGGCACTATTTCACGTCACTATTCTCAGAGGCCTAAGAGTCCCTCTGGTATCTACTTTTACCTCGAAAACTTGACAGTTTGCAGAAAATAAATTTCGTGCGAGGTACGTGCGCGAGAAGGCGCGTTGCGACCCATATATGTTGTACACCTTAAATACTAATTGTAAGTATCAAGAGAGTATGAATCTTACTACGGATAAAAATACTAATCGTCCTTTTATATTATTGCATCGCTATAGGGATTTCACAAAAAATTGCTTACCTCTAAAAACTGAATTGGAGATAGGGTTGGTGTATTAATAAAATTGCAACAGAAAGATCCCTAGAGTGTTCGAAACACAATTGGCTCTGCATGTCGTGCGTAATAGAGTACAGGGAAACGTGAGCGCAATAGACGAATGATAGTACCAGCCTACGTCCAATAAAGATATAACGAGCGCATTATTGGTATGACGCATGCGCGTCACAGCCACTTCTACACGGAGAATAGTTCGCCAAGGGAGAAACAGGCTTCGAGGATACCATCTCTCGTAATTCCGCAGCTGACTGGGCATTGTTTGCGAAACAATACTATCGGCATTCCGTGGAACATCCCTGCTCGCACACAGTCAATCTCAGTAGAAAATTCTTACCCCAAGAACCGTTTTAATTTCCAATCATCAATTCGACTTGAGGCAATTGACTTAAAACGAATCAGCATTTTCTTCCATTGTAATTATCTATCTAACGTCCGTACGACGTAACCAGACCCGTCAAACAGCCGTTGGGTAAATCCGTTTATATTAGAGCCTCACTCGCCTTTGGTACACGAATCGAGCGCACAATTAAATTCCAACTGAATTCACAATGCTTGCTATACCGAAGCTCGGTATCCATTTGTGTATGCTTTCTCGATAAGGAGAGGCTCAAAGCCATATCGTGAATTCTATCCTCTATTACGCAACGAACGTATGTTATCCCAACAATGGAAACCGGTACAAGGAAATACAAATTTTTATAAAAAAATTACGCTACATAGCGTTAACATCAAAGTGAAGCACTACCGACAATGATAGCTTTGAATCGGACATACCTAATCAAGGCATATGTTTTTATTTTTAATTAACGAATAGAAAACCATTGACAGTAGACTGGCGCAAGCATAGACTGAAACTAAAGCTGATAGTGGTAGCTCAATCGTTGTTAATGACAATACGGTATTTGGCTAATCAATCAGACACGATTTGTTCGAACATCCTCACTTTCCTGTACCTCATTTCCTTATGTTACCCAACCGCCCTTAATCTTTACCCACTATAAAAATCCATCTGATATCCCTTTCATGCCGATTCCTTGCCGTTACTTCTACCTACTACAATGCAACGGGACACGAGACACGGAACACGTAAGCGGCGCGGTATTCAATTGTATATTTGCAAAATTCCATTGGATCCTCCAATTAAGAAAGAGAAAATATTTTCATACGTGAAATGTCATTACCTGTCACCTGTCATTACCAACTCTATAGACGAGATCATTACCAATATCGTTAGAAAAATCAAATTTCTTTTCGATAAAAGTCATCGTGACTTTAAAAATAAAGTAATGATTTATTTATCTATATGAATAAACACATATACAATTTTTTTTAATATTTGTATATTGACAGACAGGTAATGTTTTTTTTAAAGGGCAATTGTTTTTTTCATGTATGCCGTTATGCCGTTATGCCGTTACTGACTGAATATTTCCTGTTTTCAAATTTCCAAAATTCATAATCGTGACTCTCCATAAAAATCCTTATTCTTGCCGATCTTTTCATCGTGGACTTCCTTTACTCCTAAACTAAGTTTTTCCATTCCTGTATCCTCCCTGCTCTCTAACACTAATATGTCGTCCGTTAGTTTAGTTAGTTAGTAATCCGGACATTGTACACGACGCTTCTGACAAAAACACATTCTTCAACGTAGATTTCGTTTGTATAAAAAATTCATCAAACTTCCTGAATCCCACACATAAAAATAAAATTGTTGAGAAACGATTCTCCGGATTTTAACAGCATGAGACATGTGTTGTAGCAAACAAACTATTCATAATGGGTCGATCATTACTGAAAAAACAGATCAGTGTTAGATTCAGCTTGTTAAAAACATATGAGGAAATACAGTTACTTTTCTTGCGAAATGTCAAGGAACATGTATTTTGTATCTAAGTGAGAATTTCAAGTTAACATCAGAATTCAAAATCAGTTGGTCCCAGATATACATATGTATTTCAGAAGGAAGGAAGCCATATCCAACATCCAGGAATTGGAGGGTGAAGAGGAGAAAGACACCCATGAATGACTAAGGACAGTGGGGAGGTGCGAAAGAAAAAGATTCTAGATAGCAGTAATTATAGCAGGAAGGACTACCATTCACGTTGGGATTTATGGGAGAAGACGACTATTCAATGGTCTATTCGAGGAGTTGTGTGTCCTATAAACGATATATTTCTACTGATACAAGTCAACTTCATTAGGAGAATGATGTTTTATAGGTCATTCTTGTTCCATCTGAAAGCTCTTATTAGATTAACTTTTAACAACCATAATATCTCTCACAATCAGATCTGTTCACTTACCTCGTTTGCGTCCCAGTGAACTGACAGAGGCAAAGAGACGTTCTACACGAGCCTGGTCCATAAGGGTTCTTTCATTCAGCATGAGTTTTACGGATATGGTGAATTCTCAGCAAGAAAAATAAAATGAAAGAGGATATTGGAATTAGGTGATAAGGAATGATATGATCGTCAGTCAGTGACCCAATGCATAATAGTATATTAACTGTTTGATAAGAATAAGATGAAGTGACTCTTAAATATGGAATAGAAAGGAAAAAAAGACGAAAGTAAAGAGTGGGCATAATGCAAATAAATCGGCCCGTTCCACGAAGGAAATTGTTATCATAAAATATTCCGCTCTGTCTCAGTCCTTTTGGAATAAGAGGCAGAGCAAGAAAGAAGGAAATAAAAAAACAACGTTCTGATTTTTATTCCAACGTCCCAACGAAGCCCGGAGACTATTCAGTTGTAAAAAGCACTCTACTTCCTATTTCTTTCAATAGTCAGACAGTTCTGCAAGCCATCTCATTGCTATCTACCTTTTACCTTTTATATTCTAACTTCTACCTTTTACCTCCCACTTCCAGCAAGATTCCGTTTTTTCTACGTCTTAAGTGTTCATCGCGATTCTTGGGAAATATTATTTATATCCGATATAGCAACTTTAGTGCATTTGACTTTCCCTGTACAGTAGAGTCTGTCACAGCTTATTTGATTTTTAATAAAGACAAACTATTTGAAGATTTTTTTCCAGGTTTCTCAGGGTCCATTGAAACGTCAGCCATTGAGCTGCGGTGAAAATGCCCCGGCGGAAGTCCATAAAGTGTGGTGCCAGGAGTCTTTTATGATTGGCCAACATGATTTCGTGTCAGAAAAAAATCTCTTATATATTGTATGAAGATAGTATACACAGATACACACTTCACAAAGATCGGCCAACCCGGGACAATTAATCTTGACCTAATACCGAAATAATACCATAAGTGAATACTCAATTTATTGTATTAATTATTATTGGACCGACTCATGTCAAAGCTAAGCCTATTAACCGAGCAGTATTGGGTGAAGTTCATGAAAGGTTAGTCTACTATTGGCAGCCAAACTTAGTCCAATGCTAGGAATGATAACACAAGTGGAATGTGGATCTAGCTTACAGAATAGGGTTGGAATATTTGACGTTGCCTTTCGTTCTACATTAAAATTAATAGTTATTTCCCCATGTTGGAGCAATTATTGGTCAATATTGGCTAGTTGTATAAAATTGACTTAAAATCAATTTTATTTTAATGATGTTGAAGAGAAATCGTTGTAACACTGCTGTTTACTTTTGGCGTGAAATATGAAAAATATTTTGCATCTTTTGCAGTCTACCTGTTTATCTTCAAAACATTTTCCATACTGAGCGTCAAGAGGAAAGCTTAAATTAGTCGTTTTGGAGTACTATGATGTCATGTCGGCGACTATTTCTATGAGTAACAAAAACCAATATCTCGTTTTGTATGTGAAAATCAGCATAAACGGAGATTAATTATTTGCTAAAACTTTTTCTCATTAAACCCCTGGAATGAACTGAAATAATTTAAGAGTTGTAGGCATACATGTCTGGCAAGCTACTACTCGACTGTGGCGACTACCGCCATAACACTTGCGTCTTGTCGGAAATTCGTTGAAACTTTGTGGAAAGTTTCGCTTTATCGTAAATATACGGTACGGTTAATTAGTCTGACGTTGCTTCCATATGTTTAGAAATATTAATTGTGTCGATTAATAGGTTTTTTTTATTTTTTTTTAATCTTTTCTAGATGTATGAAAGTTTGCCATGAATGTACGATCTAAACCCTGTTTTTTGTTTCAGTCCTATTATTACCATGTCAAATTGTCAAAGTTTACGAGCATATATCAAACGATCAAAAGATTCTAAACGTTGCAAACACATTTCTAGGAACCTTAATCTTTTATTTGATCAAATTTTTGTTCATCTATCTAGATTTCATCCAAGTGCAAGAACCACCTTAAGCTGTATTCAAATACATATTTACTCAACGTTGTCCGATAAATCCTGTTGTACGTCCTGTCTGCAATAAATCGCTTCAACTTTTATTTAACCTACTAGATTTTCGATTAGGTAGTGGTACAATTTTCTTTTTTTTGCCATGTTCTTACGGCCACAGTCATTGAAAATCAATTTCACCATCGGCATCATCCCCTAAAGTCCGATATCCGCAAACTCTATCAGATCCTGTCATGTCTGTCCGACTGGTCTCTCTGTGTCTCTTCGGAGAGAACTACTCGACAAGCACATGCGCAGAGAGTATTTCAGTGTAAATTTCGTTACTGTAGAAAGTCCAAAATGCAGAAGCTGGACGTATCAAAAAGCAGAACCACAAAGCTTCATAGTTTTACTGATAATTGCCATAAACGATGATGACGAAATAGAATAACAAAAATATAGTATTTTGCAGTGTGGCAGAGGATAGAAAGTTTTAAACTATTCGATCTATTTCGTATTATTGATCATTTGTTCAAGTTTAACCACACAGCAAAACGTTGATGAAACAACAGACAGTTCTTCTCATTCATTAAATCACCGCTAACTGATGCAGCTATTTTACTAGGGAGGAACTATTACATTCCATTCGACTGTACGGATCACGGAAAATGCAAAGGGGTGAAGTACTAAGCGCCTTTAACTGCTGGCAATTGCGGATAAAGACCGCAACCATGAAAAATACTGCGTTTCTATCGGGATCGATATAGATTGTCGCGGGGGATAGTTTGGGTCAGATTAGATTGACTTTAATTTATATTGCCGATAGAAACGTTCCCTTCGAAAGGGGTACAGTATCCAATTTCCATTGGAACGAGATCGGATTATGTGCGATGCACTTTTCGTGACATTATCCTTTCCCGTTTTACGTTCTTTGGTATTCCATCTACGCTCATCGCGTTTGGTCTGCAATATAGAATAATTGGAAAAAATGCACTGTGAGTTAAAACAGACGTAATCCGTTGCGAAATAAAAACGAAAGAGAACATTACAACAGCGCAGTTTTCTGTCAGACAAGAATTCGATTTCGTGCCACGAACTTGCAGTGCCGAAAGTCACGTTCAAGGAACATGCTTGCCATGCAGACTCCTGAGTAAAGAGGGTTGTCGGCTACTAACAGTGAGTACAGCAGTAAATCTTATTGTCAGTTCGCCGCAGTACTATAAGTCAGCAAATAGTCAGGTTCTGCAATGTAGTTAGTGACCGGACTGCAAGATATTGCACTTCGGTCGTGCTGGACTGGCGACTCCAATGGCTTTATTACTGTGCACATGACAATGCGATTGGACTGTTCATTGTGCTCAGGGGGTGCACCTGGTTAGTGCATTCAGCCACGAGATAAGTGAGATTCTGTCCCACCCTGTGCCCTATGCCCTTTAATCCTTCGACATGAGATCAAACCATTAACTGTGAGTTTACGGCGACTAGTTGTGGTACGTCGACTGTAACTAGTTACCATAACTAATTTGGAAATTCAAACTTGAGTACTGCAGCCATTTTTTTTGTAGGTTCACGTAGCAGCAATAAAGTAATGGGAGCAGTTCGATTGCCAACTTAATAAGTATTTTGTATATGACACTGAACTTCGCGACTCGAAATGCATTATAGCATCGATATAGGTATGTATAAGATATAACTATATTGACTATTGCGTGCTGTGATAATTCTTCTGGTTGTGGTTCTTGTAATTTTTAGGAGATGGCTGGTATTTCGATTTGATTAGTCTGATATTGTTTTATACAGATATATCGTGATACTTATTATTGGAAGATATCTACATTTTTTATATGAACCGACGGATCAATAGATTAAATTCATAACGCACCGGAAATTGTTCTGTCGGTGATTTGATTCAGAAATTTTCATATTTCCTCTTTAAAGACAATTATTAATAAAGATAATTTATGTTCCGGAAGATTCAATGCTTATTTATGGCGCGCAAAAAAGAGAGGTTGTTCGCTGTTTGAACGAGAAATATCAAATTCATCTGAGAGAATTGGATTGTGAGAAATCATTTCGGTGCCATTGTCAAGGCATTGTTGCGTGTCAAACCATTACAAAGAAAAAATCGTTTATAATGGCTAGTACGATCATTAGAATGGTTAAGAATACAATCTCTCAATACAATTATATAAAAAAATATTTTAAAATCGTGTCGAACTAGAATTTTGACTATGACATTTCGTAACTTCGTCATAAATAATGGGAAATGCAAAAAACATAAACAATGATTATTTTATGTATTTAAAAAATACTTTTTTACGGTGACTATAATAGCAAAAATTATTAGAAATATTATTTTTAATGATAGACTGATGATTTTATGCTGCGATAAAATTGCATTAAAAGATTCTATAGATAAAAAATTGCACTTACAAAATATTCTTTGCAAAATAATTTCAAATTTCATTATTTCTTTATGATTGTATTTTGTTATTATTGCGAGTGAAGCGACCGATGTGCGTCAGTTAATTTGATTATTAGGACCAGTGACGGAACGTCAATAGTTTAACAATGGAGCCAAACCTCCATTGTACTTTTCGAAAACCCGAGTATCGTGAAATGCAAAAACATGGAAATTTGTCTTCCATTCGTTGGTTAAAACAAGACACTCATATATTTCATTTAGTTCGTATTTATAAATAGGCGGCTGGTTCGGGTATCTGGATTCCATAATTTATCTTGGGACTTATATGATATCATTGGACCCTTTTTTTCACACGGTAACTCGCTTTCGGTAGGATTTGCGAACCATTCGTTTTCCACAAATGTCAAAAGCGAAAGATTCGTATCGCATTGCGCCTGATTCATCGTTCCAGGAACTTCCTTTGGCGCAATGCGGTGTGCTCGACGATGACGGAGACATACAAAAAAAATACCAAAATATAATATAACGAGAGCAAGAAATATAAAACGACAACGCGAAAGTCAAATTAAATTTATAAAGGGCATTTCAAGAAAGCTCCATCCGTGGTAAGTGAGAAATATTTCCACCCCGTAACACATGGTATGCTCCCGATTGTCTTACTCCATTCAGCTCAGGCAAATATTCGTGCGTGTGAACCATGAGAGTCGTTTCTTGAAGGGAAGATTGAAAAAATAAGGTATAAAAAAGGACTCCCGCAAGGTTCTGCTACGTCACGTGAACAAAAAATTCAGCAAAGACCGTGGAACCGAACTCCCCACTTTCCACTTTTCTTTCCACTTTTTGCTTTGCACTTTCCACAAATCTTCAAATATTCAGCAGAGTTCACCCCCATCGACCTTATTTTTTGATCCCCTGGGAATGACTCGTGTCGAATTTAAACTTAAGAGATCCACTATACACCAGAACTTCTTGCGGAATAGACTCCTCCTATCGTATACGGCGATACAATCGTTTCTCACTTCTCTTTGCTTTATATATTTAGATTTTTATTACTAGCACCAGGTGTGTCGGGATGCTGCACTTTGGGTTTTGAATAAATACTGGCAGCTGACTAAGTAGATATTTTAGTTTCTACATCGATTTAACTTTTGCTGCAGTTATATAGCTTCTGTATAATAAAGCGTGGCACGGTATACTATATGTACCATATATGTACCATGAGTATACATAGCTGTAGCCGGAGATGATTTGTTTCTTTGCATTCTGATCTATTCTTCTTTTCGCTTTTCTTGTCTGCTTCATCTTGAGATTTTTCTTCATTTTCTTTTACCCTAGTTATACCTTCTTTCATATTTCACTCACCGGTCCCAATGGCTGTAACCACATTGAATCTATTGGTTCCAAGATTGCGTGCAATCTTCGTATAACCCAATGAAAGGAAAAGGATACAATTTTCATGTGATAAATTATAGGAAGTAATGTACATATTTCTCATGGGACCTACCGCCGCTTTTATGAGGGCCTGGCAGTCACGTGCTACAACAATACGACTTCAATACGTTGCCTTATACTCGCATTTAAGACCTTGATAATAGAAATTGCACTATTGTCCTATTCACGAGAGATTTAACATAATATTTGCCATTGAAGTCCCATTCGCTATTCACTGCTCCCTCAGAAACTGCTCGAGTCTTGGAAGCTGCGAGCGCTCTCCTGCTCTGCTATTGGACGAAGTCCTTGAGGCTTTCGCGTGAATTCCGTTAAGAAGCATTAAAAAAGGGTGATTGAGAAGCAGAAAACCCCTGTGCCAGCATTCAAACCATAAACTTTTTAACTGCACGAGAAAATCAGATTCCTGAAGTTTTCACGAGGATACGCATCCTATTGCATTCGCAGAATGCTAACAGCTTCTGAAATATAACGCGAATGACGAAGAGAATTCATTCGAACGGAGAATCATCCCAAGGATAGCGTACTGCTTTCGAAAAACGACGCAGCTTTTCCGAAGTTATCCAATGAAAACGTGAACGAGTTTTTTTCGAACAACAAAATTTTCTTCTTTAAGTTTTGTTATTGCTATAAGTGTGAAAATAAAAGTTGCACAAATACCGTGTCGTTGAAGCTTCCCAAGAATGAGTCAATAGTTTCTCAATATTCCCAACGGTCTAAGGCGCAGTTCTTATCCACATATAAATCCCAATCAATTTAGCGGCAGTTTAATTATCCGATATAAAATTTTATCACTTCCCGTATAGCCACTTTGCTGGAGATTCTACGTCATGACTTTGACGACTTAAAATGGAAGGATGCGGCTGCAGATCGAATTAACTAAGATAGACGAGTGAACATACTGGCAGGCTCCGCTCAATGGAGTAGCATTCGAGTTCACCAACTGATTTGATTTGATTCAAGAATGGAGAACGGGGAGTGAAGACGTGGAGCGATCCCCAACAGAGACGATCATTCCAGTTCACAAGAAGATTCAATCAATACGGAAGTGACTGGCACAGATCGGTCAGAAAAGCTCTTCGACAGACACACACATTTACGTACGTTAAGGGATGTCGTAGAACCTTGAAGAACATTTTATAGGAATTCAGGAAGAATTGCATGATATAGTATAAGCTTTAAGTAACATATACATCGCAGGATCGGTCCTACGTTATCCACCTTTACCGATATTGGGAGTTCCGGTTTATAAGGGAAATCCAAGTCTGATCCACGATTTAGCCATAGCTATACATATAAGCCGTAAACCGAGAATGGGTAAACCAATGGCATTGGAGTTCTTCTTGCGTCTAACTGGCAAAGTAATTTCATAAACATCCACAGGAACGTGAGTGGTTTGTCCACCGTACGTGGCAGCGCTGCGGAATTTCGCTTCTAAGTCAGTGCTCTCTGCGGAAGCCACGTACTAATGACATCACACTCGTAAACATCCGAAACGGTCCAACTTTCGTAGACTCGGATAGCAGTCATGTACTACCGGGTGTCGTATTAAAATTGCAGCTGTAACGTACGGCGACTTCACGTTGCACGTAATGAAAGTGCGTTCCATAACGTGGATGATATGCGTAACGCGAAAGCACCCGATGGTCACAGCTTGCAACAGATTATTTGAAGTGTAATTACAAGATGAAATTTTCAGGGAACACATAATTTACTTTCAACGAAATACTAAATACCTACCGAAAGATAAAAGAAACGTGACGTGATGCTGTGAAAATGCAGCAACGATATATCCCACTTCGTTTCGCTTAAGTGGGACAAGAGTCTAAGATGATTCTCAAGGACCAGACGTTACTTCACTTCTGCAACACTTCACTTCACCACACTTCACGACACGAGATCTTGGAGTTTCACGCTGCTGCGTTCCTGGCTCCCAGTGTGCTTCTTCAATGCCTCCTTAAGAAGATGCGCGAATGCTACGGCTTTCGTGTAGTAGGCAAATGCAACTGGCAAAATCTACGTACCTCGATAAACGGCTTGCACGTACGGTGCACTCTGAGCACTGCAAAACGAGAATTTAAAGTTGGAGAGGATTGAGTACGGAAAATACTTGCCTATACCACTTTAGCTGCAACGTATATAAGCGAACCCAACCCATCGACAAACCAACCCCTTAGCACCACTTACCAGCAGAGCGGGTGCCGTACAGAAACCAAATTGCTCCCTTTAATTGACGTAACTCAGAAAATTGGCTCTTTCTCCTCGCGTTCATTCTCATTGACGAAATTCCTGACGTCAACAATCTGCCGACCCTTAACCCTTCTAGGGTTCGCTCGTATTGTCCACCCTATTTTACTAAGGGCGTAAAAGGTGTATACCCCGCCAGGCTTCTGGGAGAAAATACGTCCGCGGAACTAACTAAGGAGATTCTCAACGAGGGTCTCGTTCTCGATTTGTATTACGAGCAAGAACCTTTCTTATGATTATCATCATCATGCATAATCAAGCATTTGTGCGACCGAGTGTACTGGATATCCTTTGCTCTCGCGGGAAGTCTTCCAATAAGATTTTGAAAGAACGTTGAATCCTATAAAAGTAAATCCCCAGCCAGCGCACTGCAATGCAACGTAATATCTATTTGTCCTAAAGAAATGTTCATCCCTTTCGATAACGGCCAAGCGAGTTTCGGCAGAATTGCAGAAAAAGATCTTGAATGCTCTATTTCATTCCTCCCTCTCTCCTTTTCTTTTCTCCGGGGAATCACGTTAATTTTAGCACTCGCACCCTACAAAGTCGCTCTGGATCGTAGGAGTTTCATAATAAACGGAAGCAGTGAAACCGGATAACTCTATTTATAGTAAGGTCATTTCCGTATGCTTGCTAAATGAATTTAATAACATGGCAAAATTCGATAAAAGTTCTGTTATCGTTTTCTCGTTCTACGGGTTCGATTATTAATAGATAAACGTCCATGGTCCCAAGTCGTTTCGCTTAATGATATGAAATGTCTTTGAAGGCCCTGGGGGAATTTTTAATAAAAATTCCTCCCAGCGACCAGGGCTATATTGACAATGCATTTCGCTGATAAGCGATAACCAAGGAAGACCAGCGAGATATTATGTAGACATCGTGTCGACAATAACGGTACCCTTAGTAAGAGCTAAAATATCTTCGGTTCAGGACTTTATACTTAAAACCAATTAAGGTCTCATCTTTATATTGCAGATTCGCTGTGCCGTAAGAATCTAATGAATTTTCATAAATATAATTTGAGACGTTATTAATTATAATCAACGTGTCTAGTTAGTACGTGACCGTGGGTACCTTGAGTACCTCGGCTGCATCGGCTGTGCTGGGTATCTTTCCCGCAAGCGTTAAGGGGAATAAATGGAGGTGCACGTGGGCTCACACCATTCAAGGCGATCCGCCTAGTACCTACTGCCAACTACGACCCCTTGCTGCCTAGAGACTATATTATAATATAAGCTATCATTCCTCGGAAGGAGAAATCGGTTGGCAGGAGTACATCCTTTCCCAAGAAGCACTTTAATGGATATCACGTATGCCGCGGAGAGTTTTGGGAAAGCCATGAATTACATTGGTATTTCTTATCGGCCGATATCCGAACCCCGAAGTATGTCCCGTCGCCTTAACTTTATTTATGGTGTCTTTTACAACAAGGTAGGTATATTTTTCAGGAGCGGGCGACAAGTGAAATACGAGCCGTTTCTTTCATTCGTGAGTACAAAAGTTAGCCTTGTGTGGTTCCTCAGGAACTTCGAAATGGGAACGAAGAAAGTAAGAGGGAAAAAAAAGAGAAATAATGGACAGGAATGTTAGAGAAAAAGGACAGTGTAACGGCGTGATTGCACTCGGTTGCTGAGCTGCAATATACTCGTCCAATTTGGTGACCTGGGGGCTCGTTAGCGTCCTTCTCGTGGAACGTCTCAATGGTAGGACTAAGGAACGCGAAATATAAGTAGTAGAAAAAGAATGAGGGTCAAAGAGAATCCCTCTTCTTTCTCACGAGAGTATCTGCCAGACGTTTTACCCTCCTCGTAGACACTGCTATAAATTTTCATTGACCAAAATTAGTTGGGATAATTAAATTTTATTCAGAAATAATACGTAAAAACTATAACGAATGATTCTCGCCATCTGGGCTTGGTTTAACTTTATTAAATATTTCACTTGCGTCCGTATTCAATAACGTTAGATGTTACGACAGCACCGATAAATCTGTCATGCTATGGGAGGAAACGGATGGCTGCGATACACTAAGGCAGGTTAGGCTGAGTCAAGTGAGGTTCAGTTAGATTAGGCAGAACGTGCGAGCCTGAAGTTCGTATTTCTTTGAAAAGAAATTGCTTTTGACACGCTTGTATTTTTTGCTGAGGAACGCAACAATACGACGAATTTCTTTTAGCGGTCGTTCACGAGAAGATACCGTTACGATGACATTTTGTTCGATTGAGTGAGGATTACTTTGGAATGTGCTCATTACCGTATAGGTGTCTACATTTTGACATCTTGTCGGCAGCTCTCACATAAGTATACTTATGTGGTCATTGTCATTTTCATACGGTATATTGTGTGAAAATAACGATGAATGCTATGGAAAAAAACTGATAAGAACTTGTTTCATAAGACATGGAGAAACATCTACGAATTCTATTAAGATAAATTATGAGCAATAATTCAGTGATGAAACGAGACGCAGCAAGAGACGAACACGAAGCGCATTTTGATTTTCAATTAAAAAAAATATTTTTCCTTTCGTCACTTCAATATTCCTTCCGTGGAAATCGACGAGCAAAAAAAATAAAATTTATAAGACTACAATCCTCTTTAGATTTCCCAATGAATCTTTTGCTTGGCTTCCTGGAAACACGCGAAACTTCATTCCATCCATCCATCTCTTTGCCGGATATCGATTCCGTGCTTGAAGCACTTGGGCGTGCAACGATCCAGGCGATAAGAATCAAGTAGAAATTGAAATTAGAGAACGGCAATTCTCAAAGACTACTCAAGAAATTCTTAGAATATCCCAGCACCTTAGGTAAGTAGGAACGTGAGTCAGAGGGAAATATGTGCCGTGCATTAAATCCAAATTCACCCCAATAACTCTCATCCTCGAAGGTCTTCTTCAACATCCATTCAATAAAAATATGGATAACAAGAGATCTCATTTCAGTGGAATGAGGTTTCTTGAATTTTACGCCAAGACTATATATATCGTCTAATGATAACAATCCGTGATTGTCCGATGACGGCTTTTCGACAAGTTACAAAATTCTATGACACTTATAAAAATAATATCTCGTTAGAGCCGTTTCTCAAGATGATACTTTGCGTCATAAACGGCTGGATCATAAGTGCAATTGACTTTCGTTTATACCTGGACTGTGTATCTATTCCATGCAAACTGGATGAAGACGTCAATAACATTTTTGGAAAATTCGATAGTCCACGATGGATATTATCAATATTCTCGGTCTAACGTAAACGAGTTTAACAAGGTTATGTCGGTAGTGGAATTGACAGTAACCCAAGTGCAATATAATCGGGAAGAGGTGGAGAGTGGCTCGACTAGGAAAGAAGATATAGGTGTAAAATCCCCTCTGGGATGTTATTACATGTTTTTCGTCATCTTTTTTTTCACGTCTCTTCTTTTTCTTCTTTCTGGGCGCTATGGACAAAGATTCAGGGCGAAGGATGGTGCCCTAGAACATATAGACAGTATCCATGGTTGCTGAGAGAATATTAGCTCGTACAAAGGACACCTATCTTCTTCTTCTTGGGTTATCACCAGGGGCAATTTGATATAACATGTCGAGGAGCATCATTTGAAATTTGCAAGATAAATTTGATAAATGAGATCGATATGTGCAGCAGACTCTAATGATAACGAGATTTTTCTGCAAAAGCTTAACTGTTGTTCGGTTTAATAATTTTATTTATAATAACGGATAGAACGAATTTAGACAGTCACAAGCAAATATTTGATATATTACATGTAACTGAAAATATATGTCAGCACATATGTTCACGTATACTATAGATTATATACGTGTATGTTAAACGTATACAAAACCTACGATATTTTGCCCACTTTTACATGTGATATATCGTATATTTGATTTGCATATCCAAAATTTAAATTATTTTTACATTCAATGTATACAAATTATATATCAAATAGATTTGTTTAAATGAGTGTTTATAAAGTGCTGCTGAAAAATGTACACTACGAATAAAAGTTACAATATATGTGCATATACGTACGCATGCACTATGTATCAGTACATATACAGAAATGATGAGGCAGAGTACAATTAATTATTTTCATTAAGCACAATGGGATGAAATATGAAATAAATATACGAATCAACATTGATATAGCATATTGTGTGATAAGGGATGATATAAGTTAGTAGTAGTAGTTAATAAGAAGTTGGCTGCCCAAGCCGTAGACGAGGGCTGACATCACCCGAAGTTTGAAATCGTATTTTAGCCTATCATTATTATCTGCATTGAAATCAAGTTTCAGTACTTATTAGCAGCCAGTCAGAAGTAAATTAATTTAAGACTAATGGTGTGGGGAACTATTAGCTTATGCGTAAATTGTGATTTTTGCATAGTTAGAACTGCCACTTATGAAAATCAAATAAGTAAACTGAAGTAACTAGCAAACAAATGACAAAGTAATAGGGCTGAAATAAATATTGAGTTTGACTTGCAGGGAGAAAAAACACAATTGATTCTGTCCGCTGATTTTAAGCATTCGTAATTTATGCAATCGCTGTAATAGTTGTCCGTGGCATTGGCTTGAAATTAGCTTGTTTAGACACTGAAACTTTGAAAGTTTCGATGTAGGTGTTGTGCACGTAAGTATGTTACATATGTATACATGAAATATATGTAATGTTTATTTTTAAACACATACGGATATATAAACTTATTTATATTTTGTATGTTATATACAGGGTGTCCCATTTAACTCTGCTATCTACAATAACTTGGTTATTCTTCAAGATACGAGTAAATGTCACAGAAGAAAATTCTTCCATTTGAAGATGGAAATTAGGTCATGAAAGTAAAATTCACCTAATTATCATATTTTCTGAGATTTCGTTGACAGCATCGTTTTTTTAAATGAGACTTTTTTTCTACTATAGAAAAGCTAAAATCAAAACGCATTCAACCGCGCATAATAACTTGACTCTCGAATGACCTTGGGATTCGAAATTCATAATTGATTAATCAACATTCATCCATCAGTTATTCGACGGAAATGATAGGCAAGGCTGGTAATGATATATTATGCGTTTGAACAATCGCATTCAGGTTGACGGACAACATTTTGAGCGTATGTTGAAATAAGTAAGTGAAAAACAGTACTGACGTTGCCACTATAACTAATTATCTTCGAATTTCCACTTTGATGATTCAATTATGAATTTCACAGCTCAAGGTCATTCTAAGGTCAAATTATTATACGCGGTTGAATACGTTTTATTTCAGCATTCCTGTAGTAGGAACAAAAATGACCAGTCCCATTTAAAAAAATGTTGCTGTTAACGAAAACTCCGAAAATATGACAATTAGATTAATTTTACTTTCATGTCCTGATTCCCTCCTTCAAATGGAACAATTTTCCTCTGTGACATTTTCTCGTATCTCCAAGAATAACCAAGTTATTGTAGGTGGCAGAGTTAAATAGGACACCCTGTATATGCTGTATTTGACATATATTCCACTTATATCCAAGATATATATGAACTATATCATATATATATTATTTATAAATTATTTTCATGTGGGTATCCGAAAATATCGGCTGTTATTTGCGAATTTGGTCGACTTAACCTTTGTCAGGGTCAACAGCATGTAAAGCTCCGCTTAAGCTTTCGATTTGAAAAATGAGAAGGACACAGGATGGTTACAAATGACTACTATTCAAACGTCGACGGCTGACGTATTACGATGTACGTCACGGCTTGCTCACCCCGTGTCGTCACTTCTGCTCTTCGCAACTGTTCCTCTTTACTAGCTGTGTTTCTCTTTTTTCTACCCTCACAATTCTTTTTCTCTATGTAACGTCAACTTGGAATTCCTTCTTTGCCTTATTCCTTAGCTATTCCTACGGCAATACCATAACCGAGGAATGATTTGTTTGACACAACAGACCTAACCTGTAATATTGAGAGAAGAACTATTTGTATTTTTTTGCACATAGTGCGTACCAAATCGTAAAGTTTTTTCTTCTATTCTTTGTAAAAACCTTCATGCAAGCTATTAGAACACTTGGTGTTTTTATTTTAATGGCAATTAGTAGTAGCAAATTTAATTGGCTTTGTATGATAATCATGCGATAGGATGCTGCCTTTTACTGGAAGTTTGCCGAACAATCGCGCGATTACATTTCCCATTAGCATTATTACCGTGCTCCTCATTATCAAGATCATACTACCCTATAACGAGAAAAGAACATTTCCATTATTCTTCAAGAAATTAAAAATTTGTCCTTTTCATATAAAATATTCGCACAAATGTCAAACGTATCATTCGAATTGTCTAGCAGATGACGCATATGTATATGGTCGCAAACCTATAAATACAAATCCGATTCGAAGTTTTATCATACTGTTTTTTTCCTGTTCCTCATAAAACCTTTAGATATGAGATTTTTCCACGAAATCGTGACAGGATGAACCCTCTTTGGCATTGGCGAGCACTATACTTCATACCACAATATGAAACGTGCCTGTTTCGAGCTTGGTGAACAAAAACGAGAAAGAAAGAAAAAGGGGAAAATCATATTTCGTCCTCAGGGAAGGGGGATTCGCACACACCGTCAATAAATTTCTCAATTCGGGGACTCTAGCTCATTTCGGCGCTTTATTTGAGAATATTTACAATATCCTCACTTCCTCGGCATATCTGGTGCTGCTGGAGTTGGTTTGAATAAATATGATAAAGCCCTATTAAAATCAAGAAGGAAGAATGATTAGCATGACTGAACGAAATTCTTAAATAATCAATTTTAATTCATATTCATGACAAAATCGGTTATTCTCGAAATTGCTTCAGAATTTTTTATACCTTTATATTTAAAGGGTCAAAGATACTATATGAATTTTACCAATTTTCTTTATTACGTTAAATTAGTGAAACGCGCACGGGACAAAATTTACCTAGGCTTACGGTCTGAAGGTACCAAAAGTACCAGTATCAGGTAAGGGTTAATTAACAAAAACAGAGTACAATGCTTGGATTGTGATCGCTTTGAGTTACCCTAAAGAGATTAACTGTCATTTACAAGAAAAACCTTCTTTTTCTTATGATTTGAGATCTGTTTCAGGAGAATTATTAGTGGTTCAGAATGACTGATGCCCAGTTACGTACATATCCATTCTGTCACAAGTGCGAATTTTTTCCTCCCGAACGATCTTCCATTAGTCATGTAAAGATATTGTAAGCTATCTTTATCTGACGGAGTCTTTTCAAACATTTAATGCTCTGTTCAGCTGGGTTAGCTGGCTTCGATCGCTACGCTTGCTGGCAGACAATACACTTATCTAATAACCTACCCATTCTCCGAAGTTTGGACATTCCACCCTATCCTAAGCTTACCTAACAAATCTAGCCCGAACTAACGTAGAATCAGTAATAATATACTACAATACGATATAAGGGGTAACCCCCGTCAGATAACTCCTACATTGTGCATCAAAGTGACAGACAGAAATTTCGCACCAATTATTTAGAATTGATAAAAATTTGAAAAAAAAATATACTGTGGAAAGACTTAAGTATGAAAATATTAGGTATTATACAAATTAAAAATTCGAGCATTCGCTACAACGAGACGATATCTACATAATGTAAAATTTAAATTTTCGAAGCACATTCTCATTAATTGTTTTTACAAATTCCCTGAAGAACGTACAAAACTTTCGCAGTTTAACGAATTCACAACAAATTACGAAGAATGTGACTAATCGCGAAATTTAGTAAACTTGATCGTATTTTTTTGTTATCCAGTAATGATATAGTTCATTAGCGATAGAATTCAAGTGAAATAAATAATGGATAAAGGAACATGTGAAGCAGGTAGAAAGTGGATGAACAATTTTATAATGATGGTCGTCAAATTAATTATAATTTAGCAAGCTACGTATGTACGAACATTGAAGCTACTGTTGACAAAGTAAAATTATAAGGTGGTACATAGTGACACTTGATATAACAAGAACGAAACTTTGATAATAGGTGTCGCAATACAACAATTATTACTGATACTTCCATTCCAGTATAGCGAAAGGTGTTACGTTGAGAAGTGTCAACGATTCTGTCGTTCACGTAAGAATCGCTATTTCCGATAATCCCAGCAAGAACATATAACGGAAGTAACTTGAAGTTCCCCAAGTCCTGAGACTATCCACAAAACGATATCCTCACTTTCAAATCCTACGATAAGGAGTTTCCTTGCCGACACTGAAAGCACTCATACAGAATGTGAACAGGAAACGACTTTTTCAATGATAATAGTAGAATTCAAACGTGAAGCGACAATGAAAAATAAATATAAATCAATTAATTAATTTAGCCAATTATTAATTTCATATTGAATATTTTCGTGCTTGTAACATCAAAGATGATGAAAAACGATGATGATAAACTTCAGCGGCAGGTTCCAATAACAAATGGTGTAGAGCCATCATGTACGTATTCAGAGGTTGCATAATTTTCAAATTTTTCACGCAGCCGACAGGCGTGCCGAAAGAATCGGGCTTCACCGTTCGACTTCCGGTTTAAAAGCACGACACCTTCGTGTTCCCTTTGTAAGTAAGTCGATGGCAGTAAACTAGCACACTGTAAAGCTACGTCGCGTACAAATAAGCTCTTTCAAGCTGTCAATCGGCTTGACAAGGGTCTCTATCGTTAGTGTTTGTTCCAACACGTGTTCAGCATACGTGTCGCGTTATAACTGCACAAATACTGCTGTGTTTTTGTAAGTTTCTGAAGTATCCTTAGCTTCTCTTCCCTTTTTTCTTTTTTAGCTTCCTCTCGGTTTTTTCCAAAATATCGCATCGATCTTCGTAATCACTGTATGACAGAAAGGGTATCACACAAAGTGTCATTCCGCACAGTCTGTATGCCCAGTCGAAAAAGAAAATTCGTCTGTCCAAATGAGCTGTGGCAAGTCGTTGGATGTGGTACAATGAAAAAGGAAGGCGTGTCTTGGATTCGTTTTTAAAATTGAATACATTAAACAGGGGTATTGCCAGCTGGCAGCTGTGCCAGCTCCAGAAAAATTTTCTGAATAAGGCAATGTATGAAATGAACCTATATGTATATAACTTTTTTAAAATGGGCTATCACGTGTACTGAGGTCTCGAATTGAAACTTTCATGATAACAAGCTTTATTATCACAAATATTCAACAGGAAGATAATTTATGATTATTAGAACTTGTAATGGGTACCATACCGATAGGACACACCTTAATTGTTCGTCTCTTAGATAGATGTCCGGTAAATCGAGGGATTATCCATACTACTAGCTAAAAATCCGATATTCTTAAAATCCACCTGTCGATCGTTCCCTTTTCGCTCTGGACGACCGACCGAACACACGCGCTGGCGTAGGGCCTAATCTTCTATACAGGTATTTTCAAACTTCAATAGTACTTTAGCACCGCAAATTTCCCTATTAATTATTATCTTCGTTTTAGGATTAATTTATATCTATACCGACGAAAAAGAACCAGCGATCATAACTGGATAAAATTGAAATAAGGAGCAGCCGCCTTGCATGAAATATTATATGGTTTCGACACACTCGCCACGTACCTACATGGACGCTACTCAACGTAGTCAACCTATTCCTGTGAAATGGAAAGGCTTCGTGATGACAATTATAACAAAGAAAATAGGAAACTAACGGACAACAGCACGCCAGATCAAATTCGTCCACACGAAAATCATGAGTGAGAAAAGTCAAATTTCAATATACTATAACGAATAGGCTGAAATAGTGTATAATCGCGCGTGATCTATTTTCTTTTTCTTATTGAAACACAAGTGTCGGCTAATTTACATTAATAATTTAAAAATGCGTGTTGTACGTGTGTGTGTGGGAATGAATGATGTATGTGTATAAAACTCATTTTAATCTATTTTCAATTAAAAAATTAATTGCATTTTATTGATGTACATGACCGGTATTTTCTTATATGGTTAGATTACTTGATTGTGATGAAAACTTAGATTCCGATTCCTCGGATATCTCATGTGAAAACTCTATTTATATTTATTTGAACAAAAAATTAATGTGCAAACGTTACAAACTATTATCAAAATAATTAAAAGAGCACAGTCATTCCAGTAAATCGATCAACCCAGCTAGAATCAAATTATTATGTCCCTGGCGTGAGAATCCAGCTCGTTTGTGATATTGATGATCCATATCGACTATGCATCTAACTTTCAACTATGCGAGCGTTCTCGCCACCGGATGCCGAATGGCCAAGTTAACCTCGCGCGCTTTGACGCACCAAGTTGGTGCAGATGTCTCACAGGTAAATTTAATTTTATCCTGACTAAATCCTAACTGCGTGTTCGGATACTGAAGTCCTGCCGTGTCCTCGCCTTATAAGCTCTTCTGGACGAATTAGTCAAGTTGTCTTACATGGCGCTGGATTAAACCGAAATGCGCTGCTCTCCGACGAACTCCTAATGGAATCGGTAAGTATTACGATTACATGGACCCTGAAGAAAAGAGTAACAGACAGCACTGAAAAAATGTTTATGGCTCGAGGTTA
>JAYRCB010000112.1:404134-431421 GCA_036026315.1 Trachelus stipa
GACTAACGTGAATCAACTTTGTTTTAGTTAATTTACTACGTCAGTATTTACACATTAAGCGATACAAATAGAGAGCCAAACATGCGCCAAATAAACATGTGCTTACGTGCTGAAAATTGTTGTCATAGAAACGGACAGAACTTTCCGGTAGACCTAATATATTCGTAATCCGCCCTGTAAATCAAGTTTATTCATTAAAGGAAGTCTGCATTTTTATCAAAAAACTATTTTTTGTATCAAATATCACATACAATTAAATGTTCTATTGAATCATAAATCAGTGAATAACATGGAGTTTGAAGCAAGATCAATTTTATTACTTGGAACCACAACGTGCATTGGAACTGCATATACAGTTGCATGTGAAACCTGTATTTAATGAATCTTAAACAAAATATCACAAATACATTTCCGCATCGTATCAAATAGTTACAATTGGCTTCCGAGCTGAAGTCGTGTTCGGAAATTCTTGGATAAGTGATGAATATGTGAAGCGTATGATTATTTTAAATTTTCCGGCACGGAATTCCTATACAAACTTAAATGCAGCTAAGAACCATATTTACCACTCGTAACTTTTTCCTATACCTTAAGAAGTCTTTTTAGTCGACTTGCTGTTTTTCTCAATTCTAGTTGCTCTTCCTCGAAATTGTCCATTGATTGTAGGCCCGTTGGTACAGTTCTGACATTTCTGTGATAGTCTGTTCCTCGAGTACGATCCTATCCTCGACGTCTGTCGAATGCCGGTCTGGGATTCTAGTTTCACAGACAAGCTTCTACAGTTTACCTGATTTAGGTATCGAATGAAGGATTTTTTCATATTAGTATCGGATGTATTTTCAGGCTTTAATGAGCTTCCGATCTTCACGACGAATTTCATGCCTTTTACTTTTTCGATGAAATTATCATTAAAAAGAAATTTGATGAACGACATAGGTCGGACAACAGCATATGCTTGAGCACTGTTTGTTTAAACTCGAGCTATAGCATCTCGAATCATGAATAAATTCGACTGCAGATCCGTAAATATTCTTATTCTTAATTATAGTTAACAAGTAGCAAAGAGGTGGAGTCTTCTTACTGTCTCGTCTCCGGCGAGAAGAGACGACATAGCTGTACTCAATGCAACTATGACTTAATCCTGAGCATTTTCTTTTTCTATAAACAGTTTGCTCCTTTCCGTTGCACTTCCTGTTAATTGGGCGTCAACTTCCGGGTTAAACTCTGGTGCATTTATCTGCAAACTCGTTCGACCATATTTGAACAACAAATATTGTTATAGGTATATTTCTTTTTTAAAGCCTAAAAGTGTCTAGTTTTTATATGTGACTGCGAATTCCAGATGCAGGATCAATTGTTTTGAAGATTCTGTGCAGATTCACCCCCCTCCCTCCCCACCCGAAAAAAGGAACCTTGAGAACCTTGTCTTTTAGTATTGTTCGGTCAGTCGAAATTTGATAAGACTTTGAACCCTCTGCAAGGGGTGCCACTTCATTTTCTTTTTCAGGTAAGTCATTTTCCTTATTCTCCTCGTTTACGAGTGTAATATCTGTAAATGAGAGTCAGTCTGTTGGAAATTCGTGCGGACGTAATAGTTATGTCAGCTTTAACTAGGAGCTGTCCTACAGCACATGTAAGACTTGTAGTCTGTGAGGTTAGGCTATGTATGATCAAATAATTTTGGAAAGCTTACTAAATGTCTTCGCGGAAAAAATGTATTTTAAAATGTAGGTAATTATATTTTTTTAGAATCAAACCTACAAAAATATTTTTAAAAACATGTGTACATTTTTATAACATATGTCATACGCTTTATATTAATATAAATGCACAAAATATAAAATTACATAATTTGATATTAAATTTATTTTTAAAGTCTGATACATTGCTTGTTTATAATAGTAAAATCTATGTATTTTTTAACTGCAGCTGTTTATTCTATAGAAATACTTACATGTACATATATTCCGAAAATATATAAAACATACATTTTTATTTCAGATATCATTTGGTGGATGAATTATATTCTTAAAGATATTTTAATACAGTCTCGGAGATCATCAGAACTCATTATTTAAGTGCTAAAATTTCATGTTGCCGCTTACGTAATAAACATCTGCGAGAAACAAAATGTAAATTATTTATAAGTAACATGTGCATAAAAATATCATTTCATCAGAATATAATTAAAATACATTACGTTATATTTAAAATTGTATGTCACACTTATAATGAAACGACAAAAAGTTGCACAATTTGAATATACAGAAATTGGCATTTTTAGATAATGTTTATAGATATATTTTGTAATGCATTTTTTCCATGGGGATGGATGATATACAGAGAAAAGGGTATTGTAATATTTACTAGACCGCCGAGTATCAATGGTCAAAATGTGGGATACGTAGGCCTTTATAGTAATGAAGCTCAAACGAAAAGTAGCAATTACTGAACTACTCGTAATGTATGCAGTTTAACATCGTGCTCTTCGAATGCTTTCCTCTTGAGAAAAGCTCTATATGACCGTCGCTTGTCACAACCCTAGTACATAGGAATATTCTGAAAAAAATGAGGACTCTATTCGAAGTTTCCACTCCAGTGTTAAGAACAGTGTAGTTTTCTATAGAAAAAGAATCAGGAGTGTAGAAGCCAGCCAGCCAATACTCTCCGAAATAAACCAACTTCAACCTAATCTCTTTTATCAATTGACCATCCACCACCTGTCCTTCCGTCGCCCCTTTGATCTATACGAGCTGGGTGCTCTGCTTACCTCTTCTTCGGCCACACCTTCATTCAATTCGGCCTGGGTGCTCCACTTATCTTCGCTATCAACACGGCTGTCGATCCCAACCGAACCCTTTCATACTTCCAGCGACCGACCCTCCGACCACCAAACCACGATTTTTTCATGAACAAATTGTCGTATACAAAATTTTTATTTGACAATAGCGAATTATATTTTCATGAGAAATTAACTCCTTGAGAGTAGCACTACGTATTTGACTAATTGTAAGTCTATATACATATCTAAACACTCTTTTACTTCGACGTTGTACAAAATACAATTTAAAGAAGATGGCCTTACGATATTATGCCATTTCTGTGTTTTTAAGTGAAAATTGTATACTTGGGACATCTTACCAATACACGACTCATATGAGTATGATTTCAAAATTTCTGAGCTAACAAGGAAACCTTGGTAGGTGTCCGCCTCCGATTTTTTTCGTGTTCACATATGTTGTAGTACTCGAAAAACTAAACGATACGTGTTTTTTCTTATCGGCCCAAACTCAATTTTTGGGGGTGAAAACCGCCACCGAAAATTCGAGTTCTAAACGCCCATTTAATTATTTCACTTTTAAAAGCGGTATCTTTCACAATGAAACCAACTGGGAAAATTTCCTCACAATGAGAGATCAAAAATGTGATTTTCTCAAATTTTTTCAACAATTTTTATGGGGGTGAACCACCCCTAAATTTTTTTTTATTATACAAGACCTCCGTAAGTGCACTTTACTTTGTGCATGTTGCGGTAGAATAAAGGAACTTATATTACATAAATTTACATTGTCAGAAGTACGCGTTACATCAGGAAAATGTGAATTACCCAGGAGTTATTATAATAAACAGATTTGTAAGACCAGCAAGCATTATCAGACTTTATTATTCATTGTATGTGGTACAGTAATGATGCTCTTCGAAAAAATGCTTAAAACACAAGGATTTTTTGCACCACGAACATCTAATAACGGCTACATTTTCATATCCTTGAACTTCACACGTATTGGAAAATGTCTTGAAGGAAATATCTACTGGATTCTCAAATTCTCCTGGTTTTTCTGTGACTTTTAAACCAGGAGTATTTAAAAAGATTGTGATACCTTGGGGATGATAATTGATTATGTACTAAAGACTGCAACTTTATTATATTATTTCGCATGTCCAGATTCATGTCATAGTTTAAGAGTATAATAGATTCAAAAATGTCGCACATAATTTTTCGAAATACGAAATCCGTAGACATCAAGGGGCTGAACTTTTTCGGTCGTGCCTTTTGGTATAATCATGGGAATAATATACTTCCCAGCAGGTATTGCTTGCCTTAGAACATCTGGACAGTGTCCAGTCCAAGAGCCTATGAGTAACACACTTGTCAGTCCTACGTTCGGAAAGAAACCGTGCTCCAACCAGCTTCGAAAATGTTCTGCGGGCCAAATTATTCGTATGTTAAAATTAATAACCGGAATAAATATGTATAATTTCTTCAAAGAGCATCATTACTGTACCACATGCAATGAATAATAAAGTCTGATAATGCTTGCTGGTCTTATAAATCTATTTGTTATAATAATTGCTTTGTAATTCACATTTTCCTTATGTAACGCGTACTTCTGACAATGTAAATTTATGTAATATAAGTTCCTTTATTCTACCGCAACATGCACAAAGTAAAGTGCACTTATGGAGGTCTTGTATAATGAAAAACAAATTTAGGGGTGGTTCACCCCCATAAACATTGTTGGAAAAATTTGAGAAAATCACATTTTTGATCTCTCATTGTGAGGAAATTTCCCCAGTTGGTCTCGTTCACAAAAACTGTTTTATTGAAGAGATACATAATAAAATGTACTTAGGGGTGGTTACTCCGTATAAAATAATTTTCCGCAAAAATGCAAAGACACGTAAACTTTATTTAATTGTTACGAGCAACATGTATTTTTTCCAAATTTTTTGACTCGAATTTACTTCTGTTTGGAAATTTTTTATATAATGATAAACGATTTTGGGGTAGTTTACCCCCTTAAGAGTCATTGGAAAAATTTGATAAAATCACATTTTTAATCTCTCATTGTGACGAAATTTTTCCATTTGGTTTCATTGTGAAAGATATCGCTTTTTTATGTGAAATAATTAAATGGGCGTTTAGCTCCCCAATTTTGGGGGGTGGTTTTCACCGCCCAAAAATTGAGTTTGGGCCGATAAGAAAAAACGCGTGTCGTTTAGTTTTTCGAGTACTACAAGATATGTGAAAACGAAAAAAATTGGAGGCGGACACCTACCAAGGTTTCCTTGTAAGTATAAAAATAGGTAAACCAGTTTTACCAAGCAGACAGGAGTATGCTGCGTGTATTCAAATTGAGATGCTGTAAACATTTCCACTATTTACATAATATCTGATTTGACATGTGTTAATTTCTAATAATATTATCTCTTTACTTTCGGATATGAAATATTCATTTTCTCCTAAATAAGAAAAATCATCGTCTGTAATTAATTTGTCAACCAGCGCGACTATTTTTATCTCGTTTGCCTAAGTCTTTATTAAAATTCCACTGGCTGGAAGCTTCGTGGAGATAGGATTTAATCCTCTTCGATACTTAATGTTAATGGTGTTTATAAATCTCTCTTGACAATTAATTAATCTTACTATGTTGACTCGCTCGTAATTAATCGCTTATGGTGATTTTGTAACATCCAGCTGTGTTAGATTGGTCCTATCTAATCAAATTATATATAATTTAGGATAACATACCATGTTCTATTACTTTTGTGAAACAACATCTCGCTCTCAGCTTTCTTCAGTTTTATCAATATTCTGAACACTCATTTTTTTAAATTAAATATATCCTAAGATATAGGTTGAACGCACTCTGTTCCTTTATGATTCAAGGAAACAAATCCTGCGTTTCGTGACCGTTACCTAAGTATATTTAATCTGTGCAAAATAATAATTACCAAAAGGAATGATAGAACGTTTATTTAACAGAAAATTATTTTATTATGTATTAGAATGAAATTTCTTCTAGAGAAATAGCAACACCTAAGTTATTTAATTTAAAACTATATAAAATTTTGTTGCAAATTTTTTCATTAAAATTTATACAATTTTCAATGATAAAATATGATTTACATTAATTCATCTATCGCTACTTGATTATGATTCTTGGCATTTACTAGGTTTAAGGTGGTTGTAGGAAATCAACGTTCACATAAACAGTAAACAAGCATTCCAAGTTTTATGCTTAAAAAAATAATGGAAATATAAGATAACCAGCATTCGAGTCAAGAATCATTACATTCCCCGTAGCAAAATTTTCCATTATAAATGAGAAAGTTTTTTGTGGCTCTACCATACGAAAATAAAGATATTGAATTTCAAAGTTATTCATTTTTATAGGTTGAGTATATCTGTGTAGTTGTAGTTTCCACATTTAGATTACTTATATCTCAGAAACTATGCAGTAAATCACATTCAAATTTTTCACAAACAAAGATTTACTTGTCTATGATATAAAATATTCAGAATCTTGAATTAGGTGTTATCATCGGACCCCTTTAACCTATTAAATAGCCGAAATGTAGTATAAGGAATTTCTTGAATCCGATAGTGCCATCTCAGCGATAAATTCCAACATTTCTACCGCCATATAGTATTTTCATTTAAGCGCATTTCACGTGCACATATATCCATAAGGTACACCCACCAGTAAATAATTTAATAAATCGGGAGAACATTGTCCAGTGATCAAATGCGTTAGAGGATCAATGCCTGGTGATCAAAGAGGCATTCGAGTTCTTTTTTTTTCAATTTCGATGACGAACTCGAGGAGTTCAAGCTATTCCGCCCTCTCGGTTTTACGGTAGTAATCTGTAATGCCCACCAGTCTGCACTGCGCAGCCCATGACCAAATTTGAATTGCAGATACATAGCGGTGACCCAGCCGATAAAGTACGCCAAGCACAAGAACAATAGAAGAGTGTGGTTGACGATACTGTTGGTCTGGGTGATATCGGCAGCGATCGGAAGTCCGCTTGTTCTCGGACTGAACAACACGCCCGACCGGATACCGGACCTCTGTCTATTTTACAATGCAGACTTTATCATCTACTCGAGTCTATCAAGTTTTTATATACCCTGCATCATCATGGTTTTTCTCTACTATAATATATTCAAGGTAAATATTTCATTACCTCTTGTTTCTTGTGGACTCAGGACTGTGCCTACGATGCTCTTTTACATATATGTCGATTTTATCTGTGACCGGGCACCCTAAAGCAACATTCATATATGTTACATAACATTTAAAAAGAAGCCTTGGGGTTTATAGGATAAAATTTCCATTTATCGCTTTTCGTCAACAGATTATATCAAGATACAATCGATTGACGTACACGTAAATTTTCAGGCACTCAGAAACAGAGCGAGAAAAGCACGAGCCACGAGAAAACCGAATCTTGGCGATATTAAGCCTGGCAGCATAATCGAGAATATCGCTCATACGCGCAGGTGAGTAAAATAATGTCCGAGTATGGTACATGAACCAGCAAATATCTAAAGTAGTTTCGTCCAGTAGCAGCCGAGCATCAATTCTTTACGACTAAAAGAAGCTTCCTTGTCTATCTATCATAATACTTCGTTTCTATCTAATTGTTCAGGTTATCAAGTCACAAATTGTTCCGGAACTCATAAAGTCGTTGCATGAAATTGGCCGTCCAAGTTATCATCCTGGGTTAGGAAGTTCGACATATCGGAACGGGCCCCATCCACCGACCCTAGATATCTATACATATAAGATGCATGCTATTCCAATATTCAGTAGATCTCGAAACCAGTTAAATTCACTCCCTCGCACTTGGCCCATTTCGCTCCTCATTCCTAGAGCCTTAATATCATATATTAAAGGATGGCGAGGTCATGTTTCTCGGGAACGCCTATAAAATTATTCATCGGTTATACCGTGAGCTATGTAGCTAGGTACGTGTCCATTTGCTTGGTCTCGATATGATGACCCTGGAAATCCAGTAGTGCAAATATTATTCACCTCAGTAAATACTCCAGGTTGATGATTATAATCGCCAGGGAACTGGGGTGCTTCTGCCTCTTTAGACCCCATGTATCTCTGGTCTTTCTCTAGCTCTTTCTCTCTATCTCCGTCTATTCTCTCCACTTTTTCTCGCTGTCTCTCCTCATCGCCACATATGTCTCCATTGCTGCTTCTACTTCTTATTCCTTACGGACTCCATCTGTGTTCAACATGAAATGTACTCGATACCCTAACTGGCAATATTAATCGGCATTGGCCCTGCCAATAAATATGAATTAACATTACCGCACTGAGAACGTTTAGTTGGGAGGCCATCTTCCCCCTGGACCTATTGGCATCCATTACGGTCTTACCTTGCATTAACCCTGGATAAATCGATCTTATATTTATGGACATAGTGTCGAACGCAAACGCTGGGCTGTTCGAACGAACGATACGTCTTGTACGAAAGGTTAAAGCCGTTATCCTTGCATGTTTTACGGCTTTGTAAGTTTTGGTATCTTTTGAGAAACTCATAGGACCGAGAACATCGGTACGTACAAAGGGATCGGAAAGTGTTGTGGGATAAAAAAAGGATTAATCCTGGTCCGTTAAAAGTGTCACGTTGGTGGTCGACGCCTCATTTATTAAAATTATAAAGCGAGTCCTTTGGACAGGTATACTTGATACATCGCACCCTCGACAAAAAATAAGATGGATCTAAATTTATCGTCGTTAAAGGGTTAATTATTTTTCTTTTAATGGCATCTCATTAATTAACGTAATTTTCATTCACTTCCTACTCGCAGTTGCGGCACAGCATAGCCATTACTTATTGATTCATTGATTAAAATTGTACTAGTGAAAATTCTCAAGAAACACACTCCTGATACTTTGAGTTTGGTTAATTTATTAGAGAGTGACGAATAAAATAAACGAATGTAATTTATGCATTAAGCGTGAATATGCGATAGATGCATGAAAAGCATGTTTTGCTAAAAGTAGAAAGCTTCTGACTAAAATCACGTAGTGTGTATTGTGTGGCAAGGTTCGCGGAAACAGCCCTGGGGGCGGCTGCCCTCGTTGCTCCTGGCATTGAGGAACCGACGAACACGGCTTCGGGAAGTAACGAGGACGAGGACGAGACGCCATTAGATCCCGTGGTGGTCATTTCAAATGATAAGAGCACAGAGTTCTTTCTGGCAACTGTCGTCGAGGAAGCAGCGTAAGATCCTATAATGAATTTATCTATTTCTTGGGAAACGACTAAAGTACCTATCCTTTTTTTACGTAGAATTAACCATAGCATTGAATTTGTAACGAGTTTGTGAGAAGTTTACACTCAGTTCGAAGCTTGAGAATCCCTTGAGAGGATTTAAGAATCTTGACTTGGTCGTCCTGATCGCTCTCGAAAAGATTAACCTGGAATAAATTAATTTCCCTGTGCCCGAATGCAAGTATTTTCTTAAAGTTCCAAGTGAATAAAGATGGACCAGTTGCCTACCTCAGGTCAGAACGAAGTTTTGCCTTAATTGACTGGCTTCGTTAATTAAGAAGATATTATTTCCGGTTCACGGACTCAAAAGTTTGAACTTCCTTGGCAGTAAGTAAATGTCGCTGGTCGCGCTGTTCAAGATAATTGCACTTTGTTCTATGGAATAGTGCTTTCTCGGAACAGCCTTTTCCCCACCTACATTTAATCTTGTACCTCTTCGTTTTACAAAGCACTTTGTGGCACAGTGAAAATCAAGTGAAAATTCAATGACGAAAGTCAGACTTGACTCTTCGAATTTTCTCATAATGAGTCAAAAGAGCACCCTGGGTATTAGTAATCAATTGTAAAGTACCTTAATGGAGGAGCTTTGATTAGTCGGATAGCATTCAAATGAAGAAACAATGTCAATCATTGTACCTTTTCGATTGGCTGATTTAAAGAATCCCTATCGTGTTCTTTGGTTTGGAAACAATGGAATACAAATCTAAAGTTGAAATGAATGTCGATATATAATAGGCACGTGGAACAATAAGAAGAAAAAAAAGAAATAAATAAACCAGTGAACAGAGAGACATAAAAACAAGTTCTACGATATCCAAACGTTTATTAAAATCCCATGACTTCTCGCAATCTCAACGTGCGAGGCACTCGAAATTCATACAGATAAAAATTCAATGACTGACATAAGAAATTTGTTAGGTAGTAAAGGATGTGTCTGATATGGAAATTGTAGTTGTCGTTTCAGTGCGGTTGCCCAAGCCCAACTCAGCGGACGCCCAAATACGAGAAAAGATTCAGGTTACGATGGAGCAGCAAGTAGTACAATACTTCACGAGGCACTCGAGACAAATTCGAGTCCTAGTCCAAATCCAAAGGTAGCTTCAGCACCGTCATCTTCGACCTCATCCTCGCCACCACCAAAGGGAGCCGGAGGTTCGACTTCGCATGCAAAGAAAAATGGGGATAGCAGTAACAAGCAGGAACTCAAAAGGCTCAAAAGCGCTGGATCTCTTCTACCACTTCAGCTAGGAAGGACGCCCAGCGTCCTTGCTGGTAGCGCTACCTGTAAGAAGGACAGGAAGAATGCCAGTGCAGGCTCCAGGTTTACGATATATAAAGCTAATAAGGCCAGCAAGAAAAAGCGGGAGAAAAGCTCTGCGAAAAAGGAAAGAAAAGCCACGAAGACGTTGGCCATTGTACTCGGTGAGTGTTGCCTTTCATCTTGTTCTTCTTGTAAATATGTTCCTATATACGTGAATTCAGAACATGATCCTCGAGAAGCTGTATTTCACATTTGATAGCAATCATAAGAGTTTTATTTATAAGCTTACATTTCAGTATGTAGTCAAGACGTTACTTGCAAGGATAATTAATCCTGCCATTTCATCTTGTCACTTTTGTGGTAGTCTACTGCTCAGATAGAACTTACACTTTCATAAGAGGCATTGTATTGATCATAAAAAAGTATAATACGATATTTCTAAAGGAAATTCAAGATAGTGCATGGCGAAGGTTAATTTAATCAAAGATCCTGAAACGAAGGATCGATTGAAGGAGAAGCAATAGCATAGTTGATGCACGAGATACACATTAACGAGACCCTGACTCATGTTTCTTTTGTTACGTAAACAACAGGTGTCTTCCTGATTTGCTGGGTGCCCTTCTTCACGTGCAACGTGATGGACGCTCTTTGCGCCAAGTTGACCATGGATTGCCAACCGGGCGTGACAGCTTTCATCGTGACCTCATGGCTGGGTTACATGAACAGTTTCGTCAATCCTGTCATCTACACCGTGTTCAACCCCGAATTCAGGAAGGCCTTCCGAAAGCTTATCAGCGTGTAGGGAAGGTTCACCTTGATACACTGGGGAATTTTTAGCTCACACTATTTATAAAATCGTACTTAATTAACTATGAATGATAATGGGCCAGATGGCGTAGATGCCGGTATCTTCTTCAAGGGAGGTCGAGGTCACGACCAGCATGAAAATATTATTACGTATTTTCGCGCCTTAGTACGTCCAAAATCGATGATCTCGTCCGACTCTGATATCGCATTCCATTGAATGAACTAACTTTTGTAATTGTCACTATAATAGTGAGCGTGACAAAAACTGGTGAGGTTGCGCGGCCGACCAACCAGCCTGACTCGTTGCACCGGCGAATCGAGGCCAAGTTGAGTAGTCGAGTAATCAAGTAGTTGTGTTAGTCGAGATAACGGAAGGTGATTTTTCGCAACGGAAATCGTTTTCCGAGCTTTTGATTTCAAACGTATTTTTTTTTTCCACGAGCTTTGCTCTATATCGTTGCGAATATCAAACTCGTCTTCCCGCACAGCGGGTTAAGCTGCATAAGCACACCATTTCATTAATCAAAGCTTACTGGGCGATCATTCACTACTGCTCGGTAGTAATTAAATCGGTAAGAGTCATTAGGGAAAGCAAATCCCCAGGGGAGCCCCTGACACATATTATTATTACGATGACGAAGATTATAAAGCTACAATCAAATTTACGACTTGCTATGAAAAGGATGCTAATCTATCCAGATGTGTCGTTAGATCGAATCGATTAATTTTTTTCTTCGTTTATTTCTCCATTTTTTATTGCCGGGTTTGAGTTGACGATCATCGCGCACGGACAAAATAAAACCAAAGGATAAAGGCCATACACATCAGTCAGTCCAGTGTTAAAGATACTTTAGAGAAAAGCAGGCAAAAATTTAAAATTGTTAGAGAATATTTATTATATGAATATATTATATATTTAAAAAATATATATTATATATATTACCATAAATATTATATACCGTGGCAGTATTACAGTAGGATCTAAGATATAGCAATATTTTTTCGCTCAAAAATGCTGTTAAGGATGAAACATTCTACTCACCTGTCGTATATAAGTCGATATATTTATATACTGCTCCTTCCTTAAGATATACGATCTACATATATCCTTTTACAGCCTCGTTGCGCCCTTTTCCATCCTTTGGATACCATAACCCTACTCCTCGATCCCGTATCCCTTCCTAATAACGTGAAACGATAACGTACGTACAATGCACCAACTTTTGTTATAGTCGGCCATGGAAAACGAGGTATGATCTCAATTTAAATTTTCATAATAGCTACTAGAAAATTTCCCTACGCGTTTTCTATCGCCGTCTGTGCAATTTCCCGCGACCGAATTTCCAAACATATCAATAAATTTTGAATTAATAGAAATGTCATTGTCCATCGTATTTCCATGGAGCGCAAATAGATACGCACTTACGTAAGTACGCAATCAACACGCTCGACGTACAAGGTCGCGGAGCGACAAGACAGAAACTCGCGTGTTATTGCAGCTTGCGAAATACGAAAAAAAAAGAAAAATCGCACGGCGACGAAAATCTTCCACACTTTCATTGAATAGAATGTAACCAATCGAAAGCTATCGCAATAATTTACAATCAAAGCTTTTTACTCTATGGTTTTTAACTGTTATAAGAGATCTAGTTGTAAACTAATTGTATATTTTGTACATAGTTGAAAAATCGGGGAGTCGCGTTGGTGCCACAGATCCTACTTGGGATCGAATCATGATTCGCCGTGATCGCAACTATTTTCATATGCGCATGCGTAAAGCCAAGAATCCATTCTCGGGTCGAAAATCTAGCACCGGTTCTGGTCTATACAGCTTCCATTCCTTTGTTTTTTGGGTTTGCTGGCTGAAGTGTAACGCCAATTTAGCCTAAGAATTCTACAAGCAGAACTTTAAGACAAATATTGAGCTTAACAGGAGTGCGTAAACACAGCTTTAGATCAGAACAGACTTATGATACATATAATTGATTAACTAAGATTCGTATACATGTTTATATGTAAACACGAAATTTAACCTGGAGATTGTACTGAAATCATTAGTTAGGATCTCCAGGCCGAAAATGGGTCTAATATTTCTGCCTTGAAAGTAGGACCTTAAGGTTCAAAATGAGGATTGACAACACCATTTTGACCCTGAAATTCTCAGTTTTGGACATAACTGATAATATGGCACTCAAACTGGCATTGACAACTAAAATTTGCGTGTCCCATATCGGTGCTAAATTTTCAATTCGGGTTCTCATCTAATTGGGCACTATGTTTCCACATACGCGACTTCCTATGTATATTTCAAACTTATTGCCATATCTTTAGATAGAAAAATCAAGGATGACTTCTAACCTATACGAGAGCTTTCTTTGATCGTTAATGGGTCCCATGAATCCTTTGGGAAATTGGACGATATACGCTTCGCACTTTATGCAAGTGGATGAACTTTTTAAGAGGAAGAACAAAACAAAGGACAATTGAGAGAAAGGGGGAAAAGAGCGAGTTAGTAAGTATATGTGTAGCGAAAAAAGTGAGGGAGAAATATAATAATTATAATTTACCCGGCGAAGTCTTCACGCTTTGCTTTCGGTGTTGTTAGATGCTCGAGAGTCAGTTAGACAAAGCGTAAGTAACACGTACACAAATGAGAGTTTACAAAGAAAGAGGTTAGAGGTGCGAAGCTCTGAAATTCTTAAGGTTAGACCATACTTAGATGTTTCCCAGGAGGAAATCTCGCTGGTTGTTCTGTATGCTTCCTAGTAAGGAAATATAAAACGACTCTTAAGGAAAAGCATACTGCGTCATAGACGTGAAACCAGACGAATTTGAACTTAACTTGCATCCGCAGATTGACGAGAAATATTGGTGATAGAATAGCAAAGTGTCGTGTCAAGAAGCCAAGCGAACATCGTAAAATTCGTATGACGCATCATACAAATAGACGAGATATAGCGGCTAGCGATCATGTTTTCGTCAAGATAAAGGACGTCGCATTCAAAGCGACATCGGTTTCACTTAGAGGGGACTTTTTTACGTTTAGATTCGTAAGAATATGGTCCCTTAATATGGAACCGATGTTGCCGCGTGACGATACACATACGTAAAGTCAGTCAATCAGAGTAGATAGGATTCAGTTACGTCACTGTCCAAATACGCAGAACCGTTAGTGGCTATACCTTGTGTATTTCTATCATGGTACTACGAACGTAGCAAAAAAGTGCTTCTGAGCAAAAATAAAAATAAAAAAATTGTAAAGCCTAGAGTTCTGTTCGTAGTGACATTTCGAGGATAGTAGAAAATTTTCTTACAATCTTGCGTAAAATCGCTGTATTTTTCTAACCTGATACGTTCCCTTATGTATATACTAAAATAAAATCTACGCGGATATAATAATATTACACGTACAGACGAACACGAATGCGGAATATTTACATCTACACGGATACATAAGTATATAAATATCTGAATATATTAGAATTAAGTGGCACAAAAGTCAAGCGAATGTAAGACAAGATGAAGAATTTCTGTAAGTTCCTAACTGAGCCCGGAATTTCGGAAATTTTTCGTATGCATGAAACTGAGAGGTAATGCGTGCGTATGTGTGTATTATATGCGAATGGATGTGCGCCTGCTAGTGTTAATAATAATAATAATAGTAATAATAGTAGTAGTAGTAGTAATAATAATAAAAACAACAACAACAACAATATTAATAATAATAAAATAATATTTATAACAATAATAATAATAATAAAAGCGAATACGAAAGAACGTCCGAACGCAAAAAAAACCTGAAATATGATATTGTATGTGGTAAATGGAAAAAGGTGCGCGCTAATTTTTCCTATGAATTTCTTAAATATTACCAATGGTCTATACAGGGCATAGGTTTAAGTCGTGATCTTAATTTGCTAAGCGAACAAGGGCGTACGATAAAAAGTGAATTAAAAAAAACCTAAAAACTGAGCGCAGTGAAGGGAATACCAAAAACAAGCACACAAAGTGACACACATACACCTAATTATACACACGAAACAAGTACGGACGGAAGTAAATAAATATAATAGACACCTACACGTATACACTGACACTTGTTAAAATTAATAAACTATAGTATTAATTATATTGTCTTTTATTTAATCAATGAAATCCTCACCCCACGCATTGATAAAGACTGGAAGGCGGCACCTTTGGTAAGTAATTTCATTTGGTAAGTACACACTGTGTATAAGATGCTGAGGAATCTTCATCAGTCTCCGGAACCGTTCACATGGTTACGTCAATTTCTATTTGATGCAACGTATTTTTACGACTCTCATTCCAAGAGTATCCGCAGTCCTATCTTGCAGAGACTCTACGTGTTTCTAGAATTAATTACAACCGTTATAAAAGGACGAAATTTTAATAGTGTGGTAAAGTCAACATTGGTGCGCCGCGGGACTACCCCTTGTATACACAGAGTGCAGCAAGCCTGCATTTACTGTCCCTGGAAGTCGTGTATTTTTAACTTCAAAAACAGTGAAGGGGGGTGACGGGATTCCAGAGAGTGTGTTACGGAGAGTTTCTGAGCGAGGAGTCGAGTATCCGACGGACCGCGAGAAAAAAGTTGTTCTTTTGGGCAATAGTCGAACTATCGGATAAGCGCGGGTCGCGATTCAGTTTAATGTACATTTTAGTGAACCTCCTCAATTTAAAAAATTGTTGCAGATCATTGTCTCCACGATTCCAGAGTATGAACTAGTCAGGGATAAATTTTAAGGATACGTATAGTATAATAGACATAATTTTTATTATATCTGGCGCCCATTTCATTCGTGGAATAGGGTGTCATTAATTGTAGACGACAGGTTTCACAACAAGTCTTCGTTACGACATATAATACATATAATAATATAATACATGATGAAATAGACTACATGCTGTGGAACAATCTTATTCCACTATTAATATTTAATATCAATATGTTATTTATGAGCGAGTTCGAGTGATCCTAACATATATTTATAGTAATGACCCTCAATAGCCCGTTTTGATTCCCCGTGATGTCCGATTGCCGAGATTTCATATACCACTGAGTATTATTGTGGCGGAGAGTATGGAGATAATTTGGTGATGGTACTCCTTCATCGGATGCGATTGCCATAGATTTTAATTATCTTCTCATAGTTACCACAGACTCGTCCCGAAACCAATCTGGAACAGTATAGTGTTTATATCAGTTTATTTGTCTTTCAAAAGATGGCGCGCAGGGATTGACTTTTCTTTGCTGCAGTGAACATCAAAGAAAGTCATTTCCTCCTTGTCAGATGCACGGTGCGCATCCCGCCGATAAAAAATCTGCACCCGATTGATTCGTATTTTTTTTAAAATTCGGTTAATTAGTTTCTTATGTTGTAAATTGGCGCATTAGATCCGCATATTGAGTTAAGTAATCAGCGCGGATTACACTAGCAACTCTCTCGCAATGTGAACTATTTCTACTGGAGACAATGGCGCTGCACCGAACAACCCAGAAAGTATTTTTATACGAGCAGATTTCTTTTGTTTTGTGCGACATGATGTTGACAAATGAACGGACGGCTGGACGCAAACGTACATGGATGACGTAGAAGCAACAACGAGCGGAGTAGCGTTCGTCATGTCTAAGAAGCAGCGTCCGCGAGCGAAGATTGAATGAAGCCAGGTGACGTACCAACGTATGTTATCATTTGCGAAAGGGATCGCCGACGAACGTTACCGGGTCCCTCTTGTCCCTCGCTAAACCCCAAGGAACTCAGCCGACTATGTAATGAGTCGCGGGAGTGGCCTGGCACCTTGCATCACAGAATTATAGAGGGTGGAAATGATTCTCACCCTAAGGAAAAACAAAGAACCAAACCCTTGAGAAAATGGGAGCAGCCCGGTACCAACCGAGAGACAATTGGGTTATCGACCTGCGCGGTAGATTTGCGAAATCCGAATTTGCTTATTATTATAGCTCTATTAGCTAGAAAAGCACTCGTGTGCTTTTCGAGGGAGAGAAACACGAGTGCAATCAATCTCAAAGCAGTTCTAATGTAGCCATCGTAACTGCTATGGCGGAAGCAATTTGACAAAGTGATTATAGCTAGCAGAAATTTAAGTAACGTTTTGTTTATAGCGCTGTAACGGACAGCTGTTTAAATGGAGGTGAGTATGATCACTGCGGTAGCAACTCAGAATCTATTGAACATCTGATATTGTGTTACCGATTTTGATTTTTCCTTGCGTAATCAGACGATGCGCGCGTCAGTCGCGATAGAATATTCGAGATGCTCGAAACCTCGTTATGGTATTCAGACAAAAAATAAAATGTGTTTCGTTCAAATAAACTGAGTTAGTTGAATTGTCATACCTTTGAAACAACTATTTTGACTAATTGTTACAAGCGTTGAGGTAAACAACTTATTTAATTAAAAATATCTATTTGGGACATTTATATATTCCATAGAGGCGAGTAATAATTTCTTATGTAAATACAGAGATATATTTGAAAGATATTTGATACAATAACATATTGTACTGTTGTAAACCCGATGATATACTTTGTACTAACAAAATCCGTAGTTGTTTCAAATATAACAATTTATTATAAATCGTTTTTATTCTTTTTTTTAATTTTTAGCTCCTTCGAGTACCAATATCGACTACCAATTGCGACCAAGGGAAGTTTTGACGGGCCAATTGACGCTAATATGAATTGATTACAACCGCTTTTAAAACACTGAAACAGGTGTAGTAGGTTTGACTGCGTATTGCACTCAACGTGATTATAGCATTAACTCAAAATAATCAAAATTAAGTTAGGTATATATAAAATTAAGAATTGTCTTGTAGAAAATATGTTCACTAGGCGGCAGGACATGTAACGATCAACTCGCAACTGAAATATATTTCTGAAATGTATACATCCAAGTAATACTGTTACGAAGCATAGTGTGGTAAAAGTGTGTAAGCCTACTGTAATACCTTTTTGAACACCCATAAATACATAAAGTCCACATAAATGTCCTACTTTATACGTATAAGAAGCATATATAAAAAAGGCCATGAAACTGCTATAAGCTATATTATAAGTGAATTAAATTTCGATTGACGCTACAAAAAATTGATTTCTTTGTATACGTTAATATTTCTTGTATTCTTTTTTTGTATTAATTATTTTATTTAATACATTGCGTGCTTCATTAAATATAAGTTGTTTTTTCACTAAAAAAATAGTTGAGCGAAGTAACTTTTTATCATTCTACTCAAATAATTTCTAGACGTAAGAGATAAATTAATTGCTTCGCTAGATAAGTGCATTCAGTGAAACGCTTCCTCTTTTAAATTCAATAATACTCCTATTCCACTGAATAATTCGTTTAACTATCCACGAAGATTGTTCAGTTGTACTTGATAATTATTTATTTGTTTCAATTTAATCTATTTTTTAATTGAATAAGATATTTAACGAGTACCGAATATATTTGTTTGAGCCAAAGCAAGCTTTTGTGGTTACAACCAAATATTTTTCTATCTGCAAGGACAGAGTTCCGTTAAAGCGAGCTGTCGAGTGTTAGAGAACGTGCAAGGCCGCAGTTTGTGCGTGGTTAGCGACAGTTTAGTTTTCGGAAATACAATTGCGTGACGTCAGTACTGAATTTATTTAACACTAAACGTATCACCGAGCGGTCATTTGACCGCTTTAAAGCCAAAAATACGTTTATAAAAAATTGTCGGTAGATTTAGTGTTAATCGTTTATTGTACTACGTGCGTTCCTCGTATCAAAGTCGTCTAGAGCGGCTGGAACGAATCTACGAATTTTCTGTTTTTGCCGCTTTTATCATCTTTAAATCGATTTTTTTGTTAATTCATTAAGTGAATTATCTTGTTGTCCCGGCAGTCGTGAAGGAGGGAAATCGCTGATTGGGTTATCCGATTTAACCCATTTTTTCATTGCATTCTGCACCATCCTAATTCTCTATTTGTCTCATATATTTATTTTGTTTAATGTATTTTATTAATTTGACGTAATCTAGGGCATCGATCTTTTGAATGTTGGTGACGTTTGTTCTCTAGTCCGTTCCTGAGGTCACACGGAGCCTGTCGCGGATCTGAAGCGAAGTAACCGACCACCCCTGTCTCTTGTTTTAGTCGGCTGGGGTTCCGCATCCGGGAGGAATTCATCTTATTTTTTAAAAAGGAATTTTAGAGTGAGTAGCGGAAACCTTTTGGTAACGTTTGTCTCTTTCAAAGATCGGTATTTTTGCAGGGGTGGATATAACTGGTTTCCAAGTAGAACAATTCCGGTCTCCAGTCTTTTAGAGTTTACCATTACAGCTGTTTTAAACTGATTTGATATATGACCATTATTTGTGAAGCTAGTCCAAGTGGATATACCTAGTAATATTCGTGTTTCAGCGGTTCATGGCGAAACAAGCTCCGAACGTTTTTTGAAAATCTTTATAATTGCAAACGATTTAAATTTTACTCGTTCATTTCGTTTGCCGTTGTAAGCTTTCTGAAGATAATTAAAACAAATAAATAGTTGTTTGATTCCAAGCTTCTTCTTTTTCTCGCTCTTTACGTTTCGGTACATTTACAGAGAATCGAGCAAATTGACACGAACGATTGCATGGTGGGTAGATTATCTTTAAAGTCCTCTTTTGATAGAAATAAATCGAAATGCTTTCGCTTCATATTTTGGTTTCTTTTTTCTCGGTATTAAGGAAAAAATGATGCCCTAAATGGGCTCACAAATTTGTAACTCATACAACGGTAGCTGAAAAACGATATGAGCGCAGGATTGGAAATTAATTAAGCCGCTTTTAGAATATTTTCTCTAGCCACAAACGGGTAACCAACAACTGTTTTTAATAAAGGCACGTTATCGCATATTTTAATTTTCATTATCCATCATCAAAAAAAGCATGCTTCAAGACTTATTTGTTAACGACAGTTGCCATGACTGCTGGACAATGCAAGGTCCACTTTACAGCTATTAAATGACTTGAAGTAAGGCAAGTCATCCAAAAGATAAAAAATTATGGTTTGTATCAGATACGATCGAAGAGATAATTCACCGTATTAAATGCTGGTGCTGGAGATCTTCGTGGCTCTGACAGAGCTAAGCCGACTTTTGCAATTCCCAATACCATGGGCCGTGTACCAGAAATGCTAGAAGGGTTGGAAAGGCTCCGTTGGTAGTTGCTGTAATCTATCCCGCCAAAACCTCCTAAATTTAGCTGCAACCCTGCAAATGGCAACATTCGTTCGTTTAGCAGATCCTTTCGTTTACGACGAGACAGCATGACGAACGATTGTGGTTCAGTTATTTCGATACCTGAGGAGAATGGTGAGTTCCTCGTTTGTCCGCTCTGGCCAACGTCTGCGAAACTCCCGTCAAACCTAAAGCTTGGAATGTGCCCGGCTGGAAGGAGATCAAGTTATTAAGTTATATTAATCAGAGATATTTTATCAAAATATTGAATTTTCTATTAGCTATATGAAAAACACTGTTATTGGATTAAACACATTTCTAATTATATAATTTCAAAGCAGCAATCTTACTGAAGTAAATAAAGTGGAATAATCAATAGGAGTAAAGTAGATAATAATAGAACTGGGAAAATTACAATAAACTGGATTAGAGTACATCAAATTAAAGTTTAGTGGAACACTTAATAGTAAAGCCGCATAGAAAGTATAAATTCAAGTAAATAAGAAAAGTCGGTGAGAGTATAATAGAGCAAAGAACAGCAGCGGGTTGCAAACTTTTGGCAATCTTAACAATTGGAAGCATACATTTTTCCTTACGACCGATTTATCTAAAATCCGATACTCTGCGATTTTTGGACTCGCCTAATCCCTGCTCAAAATACAGAAATTTAAGGTGGGGGATCCGGTATGGCGAACCGAAATGCAAAAATAGCTTGATGCGAAAGAAACTCGATACTCGGAGGTTTTTGGTCCGTGATATTAGATCTGCTATTTTGAATTTTTGATTTTTGAGTTCAAAATTGTAATCAGGTACCCAAAGAACCCCCGAGTACCGAGTTTCATTCGCATCATACTATTTTTTGCATTTCGGTCAGTTATGTCGGATCCATGATTTTTAATTTGAAGATTTTGACTTCAGATTCGAATTCAGTAAATCTTAAAGCCTCCGAGAATCAGTTTTTACTCCAATCGGATGTAAATTACTACGCTTTTTTTTTATATAAAGTTGCCAGGTGGTATTTCTGAGTACCACTGTGCTTCACAGGGTTAAAGAACTTTTCACTTCTAAGATCCTTTTTCATGTTAGAAGCACTGCGACACGTTACGCACGTTCATTTTGGGTTCGGGACTTCAGGTTATTTATGAATAATCAATATTCCTCAGAATGAGGAAAAGTCTTTATTGGTCCGTGAAGTCTGCTGAAAGCCTAAGCCTGGTTGATGGGATTTACCAAATTTTTAATGATCGGCAGGCAAGCAAATATCTGATCAGAGGATTTGAACTAATAAGTGCGTATACAACGTTCAATGAAGTATAGAATAATTTTACGTTTCGCTAGGTAATTGATAAAAGTAATTTTCATGCAAGTACCTTTACCTATAAATCGGTATGATTATAATATCAAATATCATTAATTAATCCGTTAAAAAAACTTCGCTAATGAAACTTTTAACGTAAAACTTGGCACAAAATTATTTGGCAACTTGTAAAAACATACCTGAAGGTAATGATACTGATGCAGAATCGCCAGTAGTAAATTCTATCTTTGGCAGTCTTGGTGTACTGTACTTTATCGTTTCCACAGAGTCGGAAATGGCTGACGGTGCTAGAACCGGAAAATCTGCTTGAGGGAACTTAGTCTGAATTGAGATTGGCAACGAGGAGAGGTAGTTGAAACTCTGGGGAACCTGCTGAATGAGAGGAGTCTTCAAGTCTTGTGGCACGAGATAGTTCACTTTCAGCGGTTGAATTTGTTCCTTGTTAGTCTCAGAAAAAGTGAACCTGCTGCTAGTTTCAGGATGATACTTTATCTGAGTGAAAGCGAACTGGTTCTGATTGTAATTCTGGTTTTGATTTTCATTCTGGTTTGGTTGAACATACGTTGTTTCGGGTAGTAATATCGTTCCTTGAGCCTGATTTTTGTTAATTTCAGGAAAAACGAATCTGGTATTACTCTCTGAATGATATTTCGTCCCAGTCGACGTAAACTCATTCTGATTTTGGTTTTGCAGACTGTATTTCGTCCCTGAAATTATAGGATAGTTCCCTTTCAATAGTTCGTCTTGATTCTTGCTATACTCCGCGAAAGTAAATCCGTTATTACTTTCAGGATGATACTTGGTCTCAGCCAAGACGAACTGGTTCTGGTTCTGGTTTTGTGGAACGTATTTACCCTGATGAAATACGATTTTCTCGCCTAGAACCGCGTAATTTGGTTCTGGAGGTTTGAGTGATACAGGTGTAGCGGTACTCGTGATAATTCTGGAATCATAAAAAATCATTGATAAATCATTTCCAAAAACCGTTGAGATGTCGAAGAACGTACTTCTCGTTGAATGGTGCAGTGGAAGTTTCGGGAACCGCCCGAGGGATGCTTGAAGAAGTCAGCCTCGTCGAGCCGTCCCCTAATGCTAAAGTTAATTTAGGGGTGGCCGGAGTAGGTGACATGGTAGGAACCATCGGTCTAGATGGCGTAGACGCCGGGTTATACATCTGAAAGTAATTTCAAGTGTCCATTACTTTCTTTCGATAATTCAGTAAATACTCGACGCTCACTCAGGGCGTTTGTTTTACCATAGAACGCAGTATTTATATTTTCTTTTCTCTTCTTTCCTTGTCATGCCTTCCGATTCGAGAACCAGCTTCAGTTATCAAAATTCCATTTAACTTTTTACTCACTTCGTTGACTTTGATGCTCCCGGATCTGTCAGCCGTGACGACCGAGGTGCTGGCAGCAGATTTGGGCGCAGGAGTATCAGACAGTGGAATGTCAGACATAGTTGAAACTGCTGGGATGACGGTAACGTGGTTCGCAGGCGCTTCAGCGACAGACGAAATAGCTGGAATTGTTACAGGGTCTGCGGTGGCTAACAGTCTGATGTTTTCAAATGACAAAGCAGCAGGAATAGAGGCGAAGTCAAGTCGTTGGTCCCCTGTAAATCGAAAGGAGATTACCGCTTGACGTTAGAACAACATAACTCAAATCTCTGGATATACTAAGTTAACTGACCGATCTTTAGATAACTGGAATGCCCGCCGAATGATAGAGGTTGTCGCTGTTCTTCAGCTCGATGTTGTGATACCCCATAAAAGCCTCGATGACGTCGCGGATATGAATGATACGGATTATAACGATGCCCCAAGTAGAGATCTCGCTTAAGAGGACCCGACTGTGGACTGGGGCCATAAGCGGTTACAACAGCAGTCGCTGCGCTGAGGATCGCCTATAAGAAACGTGACCATTATTTAGTGCTTAAAAGTACAAAATTTGCAGAGCTTACCAGTGCTGTTAAAATTTGTTTTATTTGCATCTTAGAGCTATCTACAACACTAGATATTTACTGGACTATAATGTATCTGTCATCTGTCTCCTTGTGACGCATGCTTATATAGGCACCCTGAGTGCACTATGTTTCTTCCACCTCTTGCAAGAAATCCAGCTAAAGTAATAGCTTCGACGCCTTTCTCTTCTTTTACATAGTTTACAGTCTGTAGCTACTCTGAACCACATACTGACATATTGAGTGAGTTTACTTTGCGCAGAGTTATCCATATACATACTGGATACTACTGAATAAAAGAATATCGATCTCGCACTAGATACGCCTTTTCGATTATGATGTTTTCTTCTTCATTGCCACAGTCGCTGTTCGTTCAGTCGTTCGCCTTTTTAGGCAACAAACCAGAAAATATTCGCCGAATGGAGGAAGAGGGAGAGCTTGGTCGTTCTTTGATCCATTTGCAGAAATTCGATAAAAAGTTTTATTTTTCGGTTTCCTCGGCAATTTTTCATGGACGGAAGTAAATAAGGAAGTTAACAAGTTAAGGAGAAAGATTAGAAGGGGGGTAATATAAGATAAATGGTGGAAGGAAGAAATGAGTGATGGAAGATGGTAATGAAATAAAAAGAATAAGGGAGGCATCAATCTGTTTTAACGTTACGGTAGCCAATATATCCTTCAGCAATGGCGATCGAGAAGCGCGCACAAGAGATTTCATGAAAATGAGGCCAATTGCTACTCGCGGAGTTATAAACCAGGGCGCTGAAGCAACGCGGCAGCATGAATTATAAATTGCAAGCATAATTCAGCTCGTTTGCTTGTCGTGAAAATGTCGAGGGGTTTCGAAGACGCAAAGCGTCCGAAGAGCGTCGGTGGAATGTCGTATGAACGTCAAAAGAATGTCGAGGCTGATGACGACCATCTAAAAACATACGAGGGTTATGTGACGTGTCCAAATGAAAGCATCGCTGGGTCGTATAAGCGTCATTTGAATTGCACCAGTTGAAAAGATTATTTATCCCGGTTGAACTCTCGAATTACAGTTCAACTAAGCCTGCAGAAGTTGGGCTGTATCCGCGAGGAAGGTAGATACGTATATGTATGTATATACCGGTTGAAAATAGGGTATGTAGGGATGTAACTCAGCCCTCCCTTTAAATGTCAAAATACATGCAAATTTTCACGTTGGCGCAATCCCCATAGGTAAATTGAGAAGCTGATTTAGCGAGAGTTAATTGAATTTCGGCAGAGTTCTGTACGATTCTTCTCTATATGTAAAAAAAAATTTAATTAAACATGTAAACGATGAGCCAGTCAAAATTCAAAATATCACGGTAAAATGAATACTAGTTGCATATGGCGCATTTACATATAACGAAATCTTATCAGAAAACTCATCCCCTACGATGAAACGATGTGTACTTGAAGTAGCAGCATTTACCTAGTGAATAAAACGCGTTACGATCGATTCGCAGAGGAGTGGAAATGACGCGATTGCAACGTACACAGTCGCGATCATTTCCATATTCCGTTCTTAGGCTTCCGACCTTCAGTAAACGCCGAAGCTTCACGAGTCGGGAGTCAACCCGTAAAATTGTATGCGAACACGACCTAAAGTCTGGTGAAGTCGTCGCGAGACGAACCTATCGCGTCGCAGAGACGGGTTTCCGCCGCCAGCGTTTGTGAAAACAAATGAAGAGGCATAAATAACGTTTCATAAGGAAATATCGAGAAGTAATGTTTGTTGAGACGCTTTTGTTGGTCTTTGCGAAAAATAGTTTTCACGAGGTTACCACCCATTTTCACGAGGTAACGCGTCTAATAAACTGACGACGAAAGCGTCTTGGGGATCTCTTGACTTATTTCGACGTTGGATTTAAATTATATTTGAGTTTTATGTGCTCTTTGTTTTCTAGGTTGGCTGAAGTAATATGCTTCCACAGAAGGCTGCCCTGAAGCTTTAGAACGATGGCGAAACGCGCTGCACGAACATTCGCGAATAATCGCGGACGTCGCCCATAAAACAGGATCGCAGTAATAGTGAGAGTAAATGGAACGATTGCACCTGCTTTGGTGTGGGTCGGCTAAGACCTTGCCAAAGGAGTTTAAACCTGAGATTCTTATGTATACTGGATTTATATGAATTCATTAATTTTAACGCATCGATTCAAGTTCGCAGAACCGGATAGACCCGAGTAGCTTGTACGTTAATAACGATCGTTCCCTTCGTCGAGAGGTGCAGCAGATAATTTTTTATCATTTGAAAATTAGTCATGACGATAATATCATCACATTGATGGAAGAGTCTCTGACAGTGGCACGGAATTGACGTGGCGCAGAGTGTCCTTTGTTATATTAATCGAATCGATGAAAATAAAATTTTCATGTCAACCCAGAACGCCTGACTGAGCTTAAGGTTCTCCCATGGGAAACGAATTTTCGCCAAGTTTCATTGATCTCAATGGCGGTTTGAACCTCTATTTCCGTGAGGTAGTACGCTACCCCCGCAATTGCGTGTTAAGCTATTTTGATATTTCTGTTGACTTTCATTCCCACGTATTTCCACGCTACGGACATTATCAAATATTTATCAAACGAACGAGAACTTCCCTTACGAGTATGGCTTTAAAGAATGATTCCCATAAAAACACCATTTCGGTCGGTTTAGTGAAAAAAGTATAATTGAAAAGTGAAGAAAAAATTGAACTTAAAAATTCGTTGCCACGTATGATTAACATAATAATTATTTTATTTCAAAGATTGTATCAAGTGTGCCGACGCATCACAATTTCGTACAATACAATTCGTATCAACATTCCTATTCTTCATGAAAAACCAAACTAGACGTTTCCATTTCACTGATATGTAATTGGAACATAATCTCAGTCCCCACCGGATACTAAAAACATTTATTTATATCTCTTAACTGATAAATTCTCAGGACATTTTTACAATTAAACCTTATCATCCTTTAAACGAAAAATTTGATATATGGATTGATCGGTGTGGTCTATCTCTTCGTTTTTCTTTTTAATTTTTTTTTCATACAACCATATACTCACGAGATTTCCCACTCTTCTCATCTCTATCCCCAATAACGGCGTGCCTAAGCTCGTCTTGTCATTTTCACTTTGTGGCTGACGCCTTGTCAGTGAGCGACAGGAAGGAAAAGATACCTGCTAGAAAGGTGACATACCTTCTTTTTGCATCGTATTACCGAGTTCTCATGTAGCAAGTTCAAGAACTATAGAATGAGCGGTTTTACAAATATAGTGTACGAGAACAATATTGCCGTGGCTCGAGTATACAGGGTGATTTTTTTTTAATCGCCTCAGGTTGATATCGTAAATTAAGCAAAATACGAAAAATACATTTTATATGAAAGTTTCTGGATTTTGAGAGGGAAAGAAGATGGTGTAGTCAGATTTATCGTAGACGGAGCCGCTAAGGTTAGATGAAGGTCAACTTGTATTTTTTAAATAGAACGGTGCACTTTTCTTCACAAAACCTGAATGATCACCCAATTCTACATAAAAAACATTAGATGTACTTATAGCCTACAACCAAATGGTAATGAGATAAGAGCTGGGCAAGTTAGATAAAAAGAAGCATCGGCCGGGTGCCAGTATTG